>VCAZ01000099.1:542500-937500 GCA_005784505.1 Bagarius yarrelli | reverse complement strand
TAAATTACACTCGACTACTGCAGTCGGTTTCAGTCAGTGGATCTTTTATAGGATGCTGCTTGCTGTGAATAATTTTGAGGATTAACAAAAGTCTGTCCTACTTATACAGCATCACAGTACATCATTTTTCCTAATACAATCTGTCCAAGTAATTTTTTGTAGGTTTTTTTTTACAAGTTTGCCAACTTAGATCAAGTTAAATTTCTCAGACTTTTCAGTTTTGCATAATTCTTTTTATTACTGTAGTACGTTTACCCTGAGCACAACCTAACGTTTGTATATGAAGCTTGTGATTTGTCAATTTTAGGTTGGTGTTGCTCATTTATTTGATGATTTATAGCGTCCTTAGTAATACAGGCTTCAGCTCACTACACATATACAACAATTTATAAAACCACTGGTTGTACATATACAAAATACCTTTGCCTGTATTTCCTATATCTATCTATCTATCTATCTATCTATCTATCTATCTATCGTCTGTCTGTCTGTCTGTCTGTCTGTCTGTCTGTCTGTCGTGCTATCTATCTATCTATCTATCTATCTATCTATCTATCTATCTATCTAATCTATCTGTCTGTCTGTCTGTCGTCTATCTATCTATCTATCTATCTATCTATCTAATCTATCTGTCTGTCTGTCTGTCTGTCTGTCTGTCTGTCTGTCTATCTATCTATCTATCTATCTATCATCTATCTGTCTGTCTGTCTGTCTGTCTGTCTGTCTATCTATCTATCTATCTATCTATCTATCTATCTATCTATCTATCTATCTATCTGTCTGTCTGTCTGTCTATCTATCTGTTATCTATCTATCTAATCTATCTAATCTATCTGTCTGTCTGTCTTTCTGTCTCTATCTATTATTATCTATCTATCTATCTATCTATCTATCTATCTATCTATCTATCTATCTATCTATCTATCTATCTCTATCTATCTATCTATCTATCTATCTGTCTATCTATCTATCTATCTATCTATCTATCGAATCTGTCTATCTATGTCTGTCTGTCTATCTATCTATCTGTCTATATCTAATCTATCTATCTATCTATCTATCTATCTGTCTGTCTGTCTATCTGTCTATCTATCTATCTATCTATCTATCTATCTATCTAATCTATCTATCTATCTATCAATCTATCTGTCTGTCTGTCTGTCGATCTATCTATCTATCTATCTATCTATCTATCTATCTATCTATCTATCTATCTATCTATGATCTAATCTATCTGTCTGTCTGTCTATCTATCTATCTATCTATCTATCTATCTATCTATCTATCTATCTATCTATCTATCTAATCTATCTATCTGTTAGCGATGACTTTTACAGCAGCATTTCAATTGACAGAACAGTAAATTCCGGTCCGCTCACTGTTATAACTGCATTTCCCTTTTCCATCACTTTTATATTTATTTGGGGAATTCTTAGTAATCAGATTCTAAAAAGTTGGGATTTTATACATACCATGAAGTCACCCACTGTGCCTGACCTTTAACCTTAGTCATATATATATATATATATATATATATATATATATATATATATATATATATATATATATATATATATTATATATATGCACACCTGCCTTTCGCCCTTGCAGAGGCGGCTGGGATGGGCTCCAGCAGATCCCCGTGACCCCGAATTAGGGAATAAGGGGGTGATAGAAAATGAATGAATGAATGAATATATGCACTTGATTTCCCACAATGTGCATTTGTAGTACTGTGAACAAATCTTTTAAAGTGTGAACATGAGGTCCATATAACTGTGGAAAAGTTGACAAATTACAGGTTGAAAAGTGGCTGTAACCAAAACCTAAATCCTAAACGCAAGATTTCTGATTCATTAAACCCTAAAGAGGCAGAGGATTTATAGATGTTTATGACCAGCAAGTAATTTCAGTATTTTGAAATCATATAGGTACTCAGTATCAGTAAAATTCTTACAGAAACATTTGTTTTTGTACCCGAATTATTTCTTCTTCTTCTTCTTATTATTATTATAAACAGTATTTCTGCTAGATGTTATTAATGGTTTTACTGTTGGTCCACCGATAAATCAGTGTCACTATGAGAAATTGCACTAGATGCCGCCCTCCTGTTCGTTTCGTTTTTGGATGGAGAAGCTATATACAGTATCTGGCTTATCTTTACCCTTGTAAGCAGTGCAGGTGGAATGAACAGAAACTGACTTTTGATCTCATGCCGCATGTTCACATGGTTCTGATAGACTGAATGCTTGGGCGTGCCCTGTGTTACAGTGTGTCAAGTGGAAACAAACGAGCAAGTTACTCATTATTTTTAGCAAGTCCATTAAGCAGGCGGTCTACAATAATATCAGGTGAACTATTTACTCGGACCCACCTAAAAGTCTCTCTTTGGACATAGTCGTTTGGGAGATTTTAAATACCAGGGGATTGAAAAAAAAAAACCTCAACAACTTACTACATATGCTATAAAAGTTAGTGATGCCAATAACAACACAGCCAGAAGCATGTGCAGTAGCCATGCATAACTTGGCTTAAGTGTACCTGACATGCTAATGATCTGCTATAGTGAATTCGATAGCTACGATCAGCAGTTACTGTCAGTTACATGGAAGAACAATCTCACAACAGTATTTAGCTACAGTAAGTCAACCAACTGCTCCATCTGCTAACAAATTTTCATAGCTAGCTAACATCGATTGAACCACTATAAATGTTAAAAAAACAGAAACAGAGGCAATCCTAAACGCAAGATTTCTGATTCATTAAACCTAAAAGCAAGCAGGGGATTTTATAAATGTTTATGACCAGCAAGTAATTTCTGCATCTTAAACTTGTTTTCTAAATGATAATCACATCAAACCAGTCATATTTCTTTACTTCGCTATCTCATACTTTTGAAAGACTGTTGGGGAAGTGGTGGTTTGGTGGTTAAGTTGTTGGCCTGATACCAGAAAGACCGGGGTTCAATTCCCAGCACCCCCAAGCCACCACTGTTGGGGCCCTTAACCCCTAATTGCTCAGTTGTATAAAAGAAATAAATGTAAGTCGCTCTGGATAAGGGCATCTGCCAAATGCTGTAAAAGTTTTATTCTGATCAATATGGTAATATGCCTACTAATAATTTAATCAGTGGACAATGTAACCCGATATGGATTTGTCCAACCAACAATTCACCCTGAATGGGATTTTCATATGTAAAATATATGTTTACATATGAGGCATTTGGAAGACTGCTTATCCAGAGCGACTTACATTTATCTTATTTATACAACGGAGTAATGGGGGTCAAGGGCTTTATCAGGGGCCCAGCAATTGCAACTTGGTGGTGCTGGGAATCGAACTCGAACTAATCTTCCAATAGGCACAAAGCCTTAACCACTGAGCTACCACTTCTTCACAATTCTCTTCTCCATCGAATACAAAAATGTTTAACACATATTGGTGATTCTGCCTAGTGTTGGACCTCAATCCACCTTCCTATCATGTGTATTTGTCTAAACTAGTACCTCTGCCTTACATAAGGCTTTTGCCCTACATGGAAGATTAAAATGTTTGAACCTGAAGCCATGTATTAGGGCTTGGTTGGAAATGTGTGTGCTTTGTCACGAAGGTACTTCAAAGTGTAGCTGTTTGATGCATCCGACAGTCGATAATCAAGTGGGTCAAGGTATTCCGTGCTTACTCAAGGCGGAGAGAACAGCAGGAATGTTGAAATACAAACAGCACAGGAACTGCATCACTGCACATGTCTGGACATGTCTCTGACACCGGTGATTCAGGAAAACGCAGACGTCAAAGCGGTAGAGCTTATTGTACAGAGACACCGAGAACCGTTGGGCATCTGGTGGTTCTAAAAGCCAAACCGGAAGTTCCTAATTAGGTGTTTTGTTACCATGCGTAGGTTTGTTTCTAGTCTGTCTTTTTTTTGTATGATTTTTTTTACAATTTGAAAATATTAAAACAGCGAATCCCAATTTAAATCAATAGCAAGAAAAAAATGACGGGTAAGCAGCGGCATTAAAACACTTTACAACACACAGTATGTTTAGTATTTCACACAATAATAGATGAACTTATGGAGTTCTTTCATGGTACAGGACAATAGATGAACTTATGGAGTTTTATAATGAAAGATGTGGTTCCTGAAAAAGTGCCAAGTCTGTACGGACTACTGCCATGGGTTGATTGGATCTGTGTTTGTCATGCATTCTGTACCATGCCTCTTTTTGTTTTAGTCTGTCTTTTTTTTTTGATTTTTTTACAATTTGAAAATATTCCCATTAAATCAATGCAAGAAAACAAATGAACGGGTAAAGCAGCATTAAAACACTTTGACACATAGTTTTATTTCACTTAATAGATGAACTTATGGAGTTCTTTAATGAAAGAGTAGTGAGACCTGCAAGTCTGTAACTACTGCTTTTTTCATTTTTGTTTTTCTTCTTGTCATGCAATTTACGTGACCCCTATTGTCTTTTGGTGTTTGTCATGCAGTTATTTGTCGACGGATCATTTTGTGTATCTCTTGCATTTGTATTGTAGTTTGCGGTCATAAACGACCACGCTGACACGGAGATCCAGTAAGAATTAACATATCATTTTACATGTCATTTATATGAAAAGAAAAAAAAATGAATACATACATGCTGACCTTCAAAAATATATAATAACACACAAAAAAAATTGTGGTATAATTCACTACGGTCAAATGAACACAAATTGTTGAGAAAGTTGGCCAAAAACACAAACCTGGCTGAAAGTGTCATACAAAAATAAAAGAACTTAAGCTGTTGGAGGGGTATTTACACGCCTCAGACAGACACTCCTTGGTTTAATAAAAGCAAGCAATCATGGGGTATTTTCAAGAAGTTTTCTATAGATATATGAATAACTGTAGACTGATATTACAATCATCAGATGTAATTTTATTCCAATAGCATTTTTAACATTACGCCTCCAACAATAAAGAAATCATGTGGGAATCTAATTAAAAGAATTAAAAGAATGGTGAGAAAGTGAAACCAGTTCTACAGAGAATGATTATATATTTAAACGTAAAATTTCCAGCACTATTCAAATATAGACGACGTTTGACGGACTATAGCAGGCCAAAGTAATAAATAAATAAATAAATAAATAATAGACAAAAAATAAATACTATAAAATGAAGAAGGGCCAGATTTTATGATGGCTTTCTTATGAAATATATATATATATATATAGATATATATATATATCTATATATATATATAATATATTATATATATATATAGTATATATATATATATCAGGAGAAAAACGAACAAAAAAGGTATTGATTATGAATTATTAAGCACATTATCTTTTCTCCAGTTATTAATATATAAAGCAAACCACTTGATTTAGGATATTTTCATTTAAATGCCAAAAAAAATATTAAATTATAATATCAATTTGATGAATATTAAGACTTTTTGGCTCCTGACACACGAAGCAGGTACAATACAGAGCTTTATAAAGTGGAATAGCATTCAGAGGCATTTTGTCCATCATTCAGCTTCATTATGAAGTAGTGTCTGCGTTTACTGCTCAGATGTTCTTCGATATTTTTTTTTCTGGCATCATTTTTTTAGGCTGCGAAATACAGTGAGTGAACTTGTTACATAAGTGATCACATCTGTCAAATGAAATAACATATAACAGACACTTAGAAAAGAATCTACCATTGTACAAGATTATTGATGTTTCCCCACAATGCATTACTGTGAAGCCAATGGATGTGTTAATAATGTGAGCCATATATTCATTTATTCACAGGCAAACTAGACAAATTCAACTGTGCTCATCTGCCCAATTACCAGCTCAGATTTATAGTGCCGAGCTTTAATAACCTTGTTACCAGCTTGAAAAAAATTAGGAACGACAGTAATGACAGTAACGAGTAAGTTTTATACCTTGAGATTTTTTTTTTTTTTTACATTTTTTTTCGTACTTGTACGGGTTTTACAAATCATATGCCAGTTGTGGATTGTAGCAGTGCTGATTGCTGGCTCAAGGTCACGAATATATAGCTCAATGTCATTACGCAGTGTTCTTTAAGCTGATATTAAAGGCACAATTGATATTTTTTTCTGCCTTTGAAATACTGAGACCAAATATACATACATATATAACAAATGGCACTTTTTTCCAAGAAGCAAACACATTATATACACATTTAATTTATAAAAGACTTTTTTTTGCACTACATAACTAAAATAAAAGTTATTTTTTTATTTCCCTCAAATACTTAATTTATAGAAAATAAATGTTTACTGTTTACTCTTAGTATCTTACAGGTATCTTTTTAAGTATTTTTTTCTATGGTATGTTCACTTTTACACAGCAATTGGATCTTGGTTAGCCATTACGCTGGCTAGCCTGCTCTGTAGATCGTCTTGAGGGGAGAGGTGCAGTGCGGTGTTAGTCCTGCTGCTGTCTACCAGTTCCAGCCCCAGCACGGTCATGCCTGCTACCCCAGCGTTCTGTATAAGGAACGGTGTGTCCTCAGCCAAGCGCTCTTCCTCCGCCTCGCTTTCAAAGCTGCTGCTTTCAGAGCTGCTTCCACTTTGCTCATCCTGACTGTTCTGAGATCCGGCTTTTGTTCTTTTAGAGTTGTGCGTGGCCGTGGGGCTGTGAGGGACAGACGGGGGTACGGAGATGTCCTCTTGCATGCCCTCATGCTGCTCGTCCTCCTGGTAGTGCAGCGGGCTGGGTGGAGGGCTCATCTCGTCCAGGCCGTGGTTGTAGTGGGCAGAGTTACGGAGCTGTTTGGCTCTGCTAGACTCTGATTTCTCTCTGAGCCGCGGGGGCGTGAGGAACAGCAAAGGGCGTTCCTCTTCACCCAGCGGACTCGTCGCCATGGAAGGGATAGAGGTTGCCAGGCTGGGGAGAGGTGCTGACATTTCAGAGGGAGGAGAGGAGGGCGTTACTGGGGAAAGCAGCTTTACCGGTGAGAGGCGTGTCGGTGTTGTCGCGGTCGAGACAAACCTTAGATAAAGAGAAAGAGATTTATTTTTTTAAAAAAGGATTGCGGAATACTGTCAAGTTGAATAACAAAGAAAATCCTAGTTATTAGCGTTGGGTTGAGTTTACCTCTCACTATACGGGGAGTCTTTGTATGGATCTGTTGTTTCTTTGGAGTTTTTGACATGGGTGTTGACGTCTCTGGCTCCTCCAGTGGCATTTAGACGACCCCGGTGGCTGGGAGTGGCATTCCGGCTGTTTTGTACCCCAGAAATCACTCGAGTGTCAGACACCACATTCTCTAGCTTTTTATTACTCCAGCTATAATGTCACATAGACAAAAAATAAATAAATCCAACATATATTTAAGCAAGTTGGGAAACCCAACTATTATATCCATGTTTATTTTTGAGACATGCTATAACATTTATATTTACAGCATTTGGCAGACGCTCTTATCCAGAGCAACTCACATTTATACAACTGAGCAATTGGGGTTAAGGGTTAGGCCTTGTTCAGGGGCCCAGTGGCGCTGGGAATCAAACCCACAATCTTCTGGTTGGTAGTCCAACAGCTTAACCATGAGCCACCACTTCCCACCTTCCTATTACAGATTTTATCTCACTTTTACTCCTGTATTAATCTTTTCTGGAAATGATTTCCACTGGAAATAGTTGAGTGAGTTTGAGGTTAGGACTATGTGTAGAACGCTAAGATTCTTCAATCATAGCACACCATGTCTTCATGGAGCTCAGAGGCTTTGTATACAGGGGCATTGTAATACAGGAACGCTGTAATAGAGACATCTCGGGCAGCTGTGTACTGTCTAAGATGTCGCTTATCTCTTATGTAAGTGTGCTTGTTAAGGTGTTCGCAAACGTTTGGCTACACACAGCAGTGGATATTCAGAATACTTTAAAGATTTATTTTTAGCATTTTTCTGTGTGCAATTTTTTTTACTTGCTGCTGATAATTAAATTAGTTTTAATGATTTAAGTATATTACACAACCTGTCTTATCAGACATCATAAATAACCTGTTTATTTTATTTACTACAGTTCTATAATCATAATTCTATAGTAAATAATAAATTAAAAGCTAATTTCCCTTCTCTGGAATGCATGCAGCATTATTCATACAATTCTCTAATTCTCAAAACTCTAATTGTCTGGATGATAGTCTGTAGTCTGTCTAAACTCTCAGGAAGGAAGAGGAAACTGTACCACTGGCTGAGGCTGGCAGACACGGCGGTGGCAGGCTGAGTCGGTGACGTGTACTGGCTCAAGGTAAATGACGTTTCAGTTTCCTTCTCAATCACATGCTGAGCAGGGATGGCGTCTTTCGATGTATACTGCTGAAATCAAAGTAGATCAATAGAATGTGAGCACAAGCCATTCCATTAGTAGAATAATCTGTTCGTAGACATTTCTCTGTTTCCCTGTTTACAGCTCAGTCACGACAAAAGCCTTTATCTTGTAGGCTTCTTTTGTTAACTTTCCTGCTATTATTTGCTGACTAGATGTAATTCATGTGATTATTTTTGTAAAAACAACACTAGGCACAACCGCTTACGTTATTAAGCTGCAGGCTTTGTGGTGGTTGTTGGAGGTTTTGATGGTACTGCGGGCCGTTTTCTGTGTCAGCCATGGCGTTACGCTTTCGCAAACTCTGCCGCAAGCGATCGTGCAGCTTTTGCCTTTGTTTCCTGTTCAGTGGACAAACATAAAGCTGTTTAAGACAACAATCAAAGTGCTTCATAACACAATATATAAATCATCAAATACACACACACACACACACACAAAGCCAAAATGTAAATATCAATAGCAAATGGAATTACTTTGTTTTGCAGTAGGCCACCACACACATGATACCAACAACTAGGAGAGCAATGCAGATGCCTGTTATTGTTAATATGCGTTTCTGATACAGCTCCTCAGCTTCTGGAAAAGAGGACAAGGCTTTTTTTACAACCCACACCATGCCATCATTTTAAATAAAATGTTCTATTTGTGCAAATAAATGACTGTTACATCATTTTATTTGCACAAATCTTACAAATACATAGAAGTATTTTTTAATTAGTTTAATAATCTGGGAATGCATCTGGATAAAATTTGATCTGAATAATTTGATCTGAATAATGCAGATAATGCAGAGTACAAAATCTTTTTTCTGCCGGCACTTAAAACGCATTTTTGGAACCGCAAACATATGAATTCCCAGTAGAGCAGACATAGAAATCAGGTAGTTATAAAAATACATTCGGGTTAATAATGTTACTTATGGAATAAGACCTTGAGGGTTGTATTTAATAAGGCCTGTGAAAAACTTTGCAGCATCTGCAGAACCGAAGCAGCAGACCTTTTAACTGTATTCTGATCATAGATTACTTTGGCTTGCAAATGCTACAGGTTTTTACACACACACACACACACACACACACACATCTTTGGGAATCAGGATTAAAAAAACAGCAGCGTTTGATCACAGGGTCTTTGTCAGGCTGGTAATATGATATCGTCATATGCTACATGAATCAATTCCTACAGTATGTGACAGAGTCATAAACTATCGTGTATATCAATGACATCAACAAATGGATGGAAATACTCTCTGTATAAAGAATGCTTGATCTCCGGTGAGCAAATGCTGCTGCCAAAAACTCAAAGCTATCTGGTGAACAATGTATTAGTTTAGTTTATTGGTAGTAAACATCCTCCGAAACAGGCACATGACACATCTGCCATTACTACATCTAGAAAAAATGCAGGTACTTTGTTTAAAGGGTAGCAAACTAAACGATGTAACAAAATAGAAAGAAAAAAAAATGACGAGGATGCAGGATGAGATGAGCTGATGAAAGAATAGAGAGGAAAGAAAAAGAAAGATGGAAAGAAGATTTTCAGCATGACTTGTGCAACATGCGAAGGTTGGAGGGATGCAGAGGAAATCAGCAAAGCAAAGACTGAAGGGATCTGCACATACAGCATAACCGCGGAGCAATTCATCTAAGACTGGGAGTGTAAGAGTGTGTGTCCTGAGCAGAACATGTCAGAGGTCTGCATGAATAATTGAGGATATCCTTTACTGCCATTTAGGCTGTGTGTGCGGATGCGCCCTGCGTACCAAACACTCTTGAGGGCTGATGCAGAGTTTAAGCTTTACGGGAATGAAAGTATTGCCTAAACTAAGAGCTTAGGATTTAAAAGTCGGCGGTACTGGTGTGCAAAAAAATGAACACAATAATTGTGATATGAAGTGAAATGACATCTGTTATGGCTGTATGATCCCTTCAATAGCAAAAGGAGAAACTGGCTAGAGTTGAAGGAAAAAGGCTCAAGCTACTAGTCCTACAAGTCTGCAAACTAGAAGGAAGGAACAATTCATACCCATAAATTCAATCCCATGATGTTCTGCCGAGGCAGAAAAGATGACAAAAAAAGAAAGAAAGTACAGTTGGTTGGAATTTTAGGTGATAATGTTGTAATGATCACCTGGCCACACAAATATTTAAACACAACTTCATAACACAAATTAACTAGAACCCCAAACGCCTAAGCATCTTTCATCTTAACAATACATTGTCCAGCAAGTCAAAGTCACGTATCATAACTGATTCCATATATTACAATACAGTTTTATAGCTGCCTGTCATAAGTTAGTTATGAATTCAGTACAACAGCATGCACATGCAAACATCATTGTGCTTGCATAGTGACACAGACTGGCCCTAGTCCAGGAGCAAAAACCTGTGTTATTCCATTGATAACACTGTCACGTTCATGCTGTTAGGAACATGCATCTTTCACTCAAATACAGTATTTAAACTATTGAGTGAGATAAAACCATAAGAGACGCCAAACTCAAAATAAAAAACCTTTTCCTTTTTTTTTTTTTTTTTTTTAACAGCCATGCTATTTATACATGTTGAGATGTACATACAGACCCTATATAACATGTACATTGTATCCTCATCATGTACGAACATTTGTCTCATTCACTGACTACCTCATTAGGAACACTTATTAGGATATCTGTTTATTCATGCAATTATCAAATGATATCTGTTCAGCCTCAGATTTCTGTTTTTGGAAGTGGAACCCGATATAGTCTTCTGCTGTTGTACCACATCCACATTGAATTTTGAGACCCTTTTTGCTAACCACAGCTTATAAAGAGGATTATTTGAGTTATTCTGGACTTCCTGTAAGCTTGATCCAGTTTAAATATTCAGGCTGCACAATATATCGAAATTATGTGCATATCGTGATTTGCTTATCGCAATGGTTTGTGGTAAATAAATGACTTCAAATAATAATGTATGGTCAAAATATAGTATAAACGTTTGCCAATTTGGAAAAGTTCTAAGTAGAACATTTAAACCTCGAGTGGCAACGTAAAGAGGAAACAATACAAATCTGTATAGTCACCTTAAAACAAACACATTTGTATCGCATTTTCTTTAAAATCGTGGTTGAAAAAACTTGGAGGCTATAAAATAATTACCAACTTAAATAATGAGAATAAAGAAAACTAGCAGGTATTAGTGATTTAAGCTTATTATTATAATTATAGTCCTAGAGCACTGCTGGTTCTGGTCCAACACTAAAGTTATCATTCTCAGGTACAGAATTAAAAACAATTTTAATTTAAGAACTAAAGACTGATGATTAAGTGTAAGGGTGGTAGGCAACTGCTTAGACCTTAAAGGGGTGGTTCATATTATGAAACTATCATTAAAGCAGTTTTTGCTTCTCATTAGAGAAGAATGTGACTGTTAAAGATGATCTTATCTGTGGTTTGGGTTCAGACAAGTTTGTATTTAATCTCAAGTAACACAACAGCTATCTTATATAACAAAAAGACAAAAGCCTCCAGTGTTTTAGTGACATACAATCCTAAGGCCTCGTATTATTTTTGGTGCAAAGGCTTGGCTGGTTATTAGTTATCTAAATGTAACTTTTTAATTTCCGTGGAATCAGTAAAAATATAACCTTTTTTTGCATAAACTGGCAAAAGACTGGCTTTTTGCTTCTCTTGGAAGGCTTTTATTATCTGTATCTAAATTAAAATATTCCAGCATAAAAAAACTAGGTTAAAAATGCTAAACATGCAAGGATTAGGTACGGTTAAGGGCGTACAACATAACCCCAAAACAGCACAAAACCCCCTGAACTGTCTACCAGGAAAAACAAAACAAAGCAATAGGAGAAAAGCGTTGATTGAGCATGCTTCAATCCAAGCGCAGACCGGAAAAAGAAATAGACGTACTGTAGAAGCTGGCCATTACGTAGTTTTGGCAGCGATCACCAGTAAACTCATTTGGGCACCTGAGAGGGAAACAAAAAAGTCATAGAGAGAAGAGAGAAGAGAGAAGAGAGAAAGGAAGTGAGTGGATACCCAAAAGTTCTCCCCGTGCCCATGTGCATTTCTGGTGTTCTCTGCAAAATGTGTTACAAACATTATCAATGTTTGTTGAAACACACTCTTCCCAACTATTGGCCAAATCACAGTCCCAAAGTAAAGACAATTCGATTGATTGAGATTAATTTCAGAGAAAAAAAACCACCAAATAATAAAAATCACAACTGAAGAAGGATTCAACAAATCAGAATGCAGTATCATAATCATGCGAACAAATCTGCATCAGGAACTGGTCCAAATGTCCTCCAATGGAGATGGCATTAGCCCGTTTTGATGCTCGCTTCACATGAGCAAGAACAGTGATTAGTTGTTGAAGTGGTCTGTGCCACACACATTTCCACACCTGTCCACATCTAATGAAGGGGACAGATGGACAGTTATGGGTTATGGAGACTGTGATTAGGGTAATGGTAGGAGGAGAGACGAAAGCATAAACACCAGCTATGCAGCATGCACTTGAGGAGGTTCAGTGGCTGCACATACGTTCTTGGTTTGAGACTCTGACAGGTTCTTTGATTTCACAGCGGTTCCCTGTGAATCCTGGAAGGCACCTGAGAAAGTAGGGTGGGGTGATGGGTGAGAGGGGATGAGCACATCTGAAAATACTGACATTTAAATGAAAAGGAATGTCTAACAGGAAGCAAGACAAGTTCGACAATTATTTTACAACATTTCTTAAACGGTGTTGGACAGGGCTGTGTGAAAATATCAATACGGCTAACTACTGTGATATTTTTTTAAGATACTGAATCGATATTTTAACCTATAGTATCGATACATATTTAAATTGACATTTAAACTGATTTAGCTTTACTTTAGTACAGTGGTGCCTTGACTTAAGTGTTTAATTTGTTCTGTGACTGGAGCTCAGACTTCAAATAACTAGTAAGTCCAATCAACTTTCCTCAGTGCCATTAATCTATTTCGTGTCACCAAAAAACAGCAATTTTTAAACAAGAAAAATTTACTTATAAATACCAAATACTGTATGAAAAACAATACAATAGAATAAACTGGTTTTATTAAGTATAATGTACATCATTTACCTTGGAGAGCAGTTACCTTAGAGAGCAGTTAGCAAGTGCATGTCGGACTAGCTATCGAGCGAGACACGGGATGGTGGGCGGAGGTTACGACGTTCACTGTGGTGTTCGCTACGCCGACTAGCTGCTGGCTCGTAACCGAATTTAAGCTCGCAACTCAAAGCAAAAAAAAATCGTCTAAGAGACAACTCGTATCTTGAAAAACTCCTTAGGTTAACACTGGTAAGTCAAGGTACCACTGTATTTAATTATAACCCTTAGTGCGTGTCAAACGACTTACTCCTCTGCTCCTGTAGGTGTCTCTCACACATACGTCCATTGTCTCAGAAGCATGAACAGATGTGTTTCTTGTATTTTTATCTGTTTGTTTTACGTTTTTTATATTTCTTTTTTTAATAAATATTGCAATGTATGTTGATATGTATTGTATTGCAATATATCAGGATATATAGCATTGTGACCCATGTATGATGTGACATAGTGATATGTATCTTGTAAATACAAAACCCTACTGTTGGAGAAGATCTAGAAGAACTAGATAGAGAGAAATGGCTGCTTGTCAGGAAATAAACATGTTTCCCAGCCTGTGGTCATGTTTAAAGTTTAGGTGCTTTAAAAGTGGAGTTGGATGCCAAGACCGGAGCTTTTTTGGTTGACCATCTGCTCTCTGATGACAGAGTCTAGCTTTCTAAAGCTCTGATAAAGGGAATCTAGTAGCGTGACTGGCACAGCCTCCGAGTCATTCCAGCTGTGCCCATTACAGGGTCTTAACAGCTGGGACAGCTGAGTCTCTCAGTAGAGAGCGAAAAAGAGAAAATACAATAATTGACTGATGAGAAATGCTTAGAACAAATAAAGTATGTTGTTATATTGAATTCATTTATTTGATTATTTAAGAGTAAAAAAAATGGCTGGCTGCAGAGACACAACCACAGCAAGGTTTTTCTTAACACATCCTCTGTGTCAGGGTTTATCTCCTGATATGTTTAAGAGTTTATTGAGATCTTAGCACTCTCAGATCCCTGGAGGCTCAGACAGCCAGCCTGCTTCCGCACCGTATAGACATACAGGCAGGAAGAGAATAAGATAGAGACAGAAAGAGAGAGAGAAAGAGATGAAAAATGAATGACTGATGCAGGCATGCTTTACTTCTTGCCCGTCTTGTCCTGCAGTGTTTAAAAGACACAGGGCAGCAGTGATTTTCTGCTTAGTCACTAAAGTATTTAATATTAAATGCAGTCTCTATTGGACTTAAAGTCTTATGTATTGGAAGGACACAAGCCAAAGTGTCTCCTTGGCAATGCTGAGCCTCCCCGTCCTCAAGTCCTCAGAGCTTTTTCTTAATGATGCTAATGGATCCAGATTTTTGCAGATCACTGGAATAACAGAGTGTGTGAGAAGCTGAGGCGACATTCTCTGTGTATCGAGTCTTTAATTTATATTGCTTTAATGTAATTGCGATAGATTTGTCTGAAATTACTTAAAACTACACCTGTAAAGCTGAAATATCTCGTATCCCGCAGCTGATGTACAGTATAACGACCACTGCTGATGAACTGTTACGTTTCTCTTTGTTATTTAGTTCTTCACCTGCTTCTTTACTCTACAGCAGGTCGTTCCTGTTCTTCCGGTCTATTTTCTTTACTTTTGGACCCAACACGGAAAGGTTCAATTCCTGGAATTATCTTTCCTGCTTGGTGGGGCTTTCTCTGGAAAAACCCAGCTCATGCCAGCACTTCCCAATGATTTGCGTATGACTGTTTTGTTTTTTACTACTAACAGATTCTTCATCGTGTCATTTCTAAAAATGACATGTAAATCATGGAAAGTCAATGATGGTATTCTTATAATAACAGCATGTGGAAAAGCATATTCTGAATTCTGTAAGCGAAATATAATATGCAGTCTTGCGTTAGCCTGTTTAGATGTTGTTTCCTCTATGTGTACTATTTTTAATCCTTTCACCTTACCTGCACAGGTGTTTGGTGCTGTTGGGTGTGACATTCACGGTTAAGCACTCGCCCCCGTTCACGCAGTAGCTCTTCTCCTCTTCTTTGCAGCGTGTCATATGACTCGACGTCTTGGCTGACGCTGTAGTGCTGGTGGGCACTAAAGAAAAGAGATGAACCAACTTAGTGCTCAGAAAATATGAACAATGATTAGGATTTTTAAGAAGATTTCGTTTCTGGGTTAAGGAAGGACCGGTCCAAAATGTGCAGCTGTAGATCAAGGAGGTCATCCTGTTTTACTGAGCATAGCACTCGTTTTGATACCAGATCTACTAGCTTATCTACAAGGACACTGCAGAAAATGACACCCCCATTGTGTTTGATCCCAGAGTCCTTCATTGTTGCCAAATAGATTGCTGAATATTAGAGAAATATGAGAGGACAAGTGCTGCACTGACAAGGCTTTTTAGTTTATTGATGCAGCCCAAATCAATGCATACAATACTGCTTACCTTGAAACCCAGATATCTCTGCCTTGAATATTATATTAGCAATATGTTCCAGTAGAAGCAATTCTTAAACAGACAGGCACTTTTTTAAAACAAAAACATGGCTGTATGAATGCAGTGCAAAATAACATTTCACTGATTTAGAACTGAAATAAAACTAAAAACTGTTTCTAAAACAAATCCAATGGCAAAATTAAGTTGAGTAATATTAACAATACTAAAGCATGCTGACATCTAAAGCTGTTAGATAGACTCGGGCATGCCAACACTTGAAAAGGTAGCGTACTAAGGAAAACGATGGCGAAGCTGTAAAACACTTTACCTGTAATGTTTTGATTGGGTCTGGACATATGGAGCCGCATTGCTTCAACCCTGGTAAATGTTTCCTGGCAGGGATAAAAACTCCTGAGAAAAGTCTACCCGATACTGACCCGAAGCAGCGTGGAAGCTCAATGCTCAACATTTTTAAACAAGCCCTTCCTGCTTCTGCTCCTCCCACCCACATCACACCTGGCACAGGCACGTTCACGTGGTTGCATTGCAGCTTTGCGCAAGCAGAAACGTCACAGCGCTACATGCAAATAAATGAGTTTGTACCTTAGCCAAAGAAGGCAAATATTTATGCATAGAGCAGTAAAGCAGGATGTCTGGCTCTTCTCCTGTCACCATATTTAGGCAAGACGATGCAGCATCCTAAATGATCAAGATTAGTTTTGGTGCCGTGCCATAGCCTTAATCAGATGCTGAATCTGTCACTGCTACACGCTTGATCACTGGCTGTGTGACTTCACATAGTAATTGATCAATAAAACACAAGGTTTACGACCAGATTTATTCCAGCAAGAATTTGTAGGAGAACATCAATATCCTCTCTAACTGGCATATATTAAACAAAGCTGTTATTTTCAAACCTTAATGTGTCCGTGATAGAAAAAATAGGCTGACTAAATGTCCAGAACAGATACAGCAACATGGTGTCTCCTTCCTGAGAGACAATCGAGTTAGCTTAGAGATTACAATTGAGATGCCGGAGTGAAATCATAGGTCAGGGACCCGGTCAGGTAACCACCGAGGTGGTGGACATCACCATTGAGTTAAATGCAATTCAGCCCCTATGATCCATACCTCTGTTGTTCTAGACAACCTATACCGGTTAAATAATTGACAGTGCAACAGATCGCTTTTGTCTCGCTAATCCGATTGTTGTGTTTCTTTCCCATTAAACCTACAAGATCAGAAATCTGAAGCTGCCACAGATCATCAGTCAAGCACCAACAGCATTATTTGGCTCCAGAAGGGGGGGGGGAAACTCAAAATAGATTAGCATATGTCGAAATCTCTAAACAACACATAAAAAGAGAACAAACAATGAGATGGGTTACCAGCACCAGAGAGGCAAAGGGTGGAGTGACAAGCAATGGAGTCCAAGGAAAAAAGTCTAAAACAAAGACTATTCAGTTAATGCTAAGCTTTTGGCAACTTGGGTTTCAATTGATAGACACTTAAACAAAGTAGAACTGCCACCATGCCAGCAGGGTATATGGGGACTTTTCAAGATGAGGGACAGAGCATCCAAACCATTCAGTTCACATCTGAATGTGCTTTAATGTGGTCAAAGCAGGACTGCCTACTTTTAAGATGCTGAAGTTAAATATGAATAATGGTTCAAAAGAAGGGGAAAAAATCCACTGTCTTAAAAAAGCTCACATTTTTAGCTAGTTCTTCCTAAAACACTCCAAATCTATAGCCAGAAGGTAGCAGATGAACATCACTCCAACTGATTGAATTTTTGCTTGCAGTACTAAGCAAGTCAAGGGTGAAAGCTGTCACGCCTAAAAGCAGGCAGTCAGGTTTTGAGTTTCAGTGCAGCAGGGATGAAAAGTTTTTTTTTTCTTGTATAAAGGCCACTGGCTTGATCAGTTTGGACACATTTTTTTTTTTTGCACTAGTGAAAACGAACCTGTATGCAGTGGTGCAACTCTAGCCTCCTCCTGCTCCTCCTCTGCTAGTCTTCTGCATTTAGTAGGACAGCAGTTTTGCTGCAGTTTATATGAACAGTCCAGTCTGAGAACTCCAAAGGAAAAAAAGATATCTTTGTGGTACGCTAGTTAGACCAAAACCTCACTCCTTACAAAAAGCCGGAAAAAGTGCTTGTTTATGTTGCCTATCTTTAGGTGTCACTTACACAAATCCGTTTTCCTAATCACAGTTATTGTATTGCTTAGCATATATTGTGTTCAAAGCAATAAAATGATAAATCACTTTTCCTTGACAGAGCTTTTCCTGTCAGTTATGCAACACTGTTCGGGGTACATGAATAACCTCTATAGCTCGTTGTATCCGTCTTATTTACATCCAATACATTAAAAATGCATTCTGTACTTTTATCGAACCTACATTTGATTCGGAATTGATCTAAGACGTGTCCTGAAGGTAGGTCAGATGAGGGTGATAAAGTAGTTTATTAGGGGCTACACTACAGACATGTCATCGCTGCCACTGTTACATCCAGACAGGGCCATTAGATGATTAATTTCACACACGGTTAGCCAAAAAATCTGTTTGTATGGGAATCTGTAGTGACTCTGTATGCACTCAGTAGGTAATCAAGTGCAAGCGCCAGATGGGAAAGGTGTGCCTCCCACACCTCTTGAGTAACAGAGAAACCGGCCCCAAGCTGTATCATGTGTGGGCACTGTTCAAACAAAAGGTGCATTTGTGTTCAAAGCCTTATATGGAAATAACTTCCCAGGAAAACTTCCTCTTCCTAGTTTTTTAACGATCGCCTCCTCTATGTATATTTTTTCTCTCTTAATCTCCATAGAGAGAAACCATGATATAGTGACATAAAGTGACCAGCGATTTTGCTTCATAAAAAAGTTTTTATAATATTCCTAATATTAAGTATTAGTATTAAGAAAATAAATGTCTTCTTTCCTCAGAAAGTGAAATTAGAGCCCAGTTACATGCTTGTGCCAGCAGTATGCTGATAAGAGACACTGCAGGCTGTAGGTTTATACACGATATAAACCAACTTTAATTACTTCAGTCATTAGTTCATTACTTTCTCTACCACAATGGACACGCAGCAGTGAACTCAACCACATTCTATATGAAGCTGTTAAATACAATATCAACATTGTTATCAATTCTGTCATTCTGTCACCCCCTAAAATTACATCAATTACATTTTTTAATAAGTACTATATTTCAGTGTAAACAAATGAAATACATGACATAAAATATTTTTATTTAAAAAACATTAATTACTACTTTATTACATATTTATAATTGCACTAAATATTTGTGGACAGGTGGTAATTTTTCTCTTAAAAAAAAACAAATAAGCTTTAATTTTAGCTTAACAAACACAATTATGCTGAAGTACAATAAGAAAATATTTTACATCCAATCACTTAACCTAAACCAGCAACTCAGTATAAATTACATCTAAAATTTTTGAGTGTGATTGATGTGCTGGCAACACTGCTAACGGTTGCTAGCTTTTTCCCAACCATATGCAGTCAGTACAGAACCAGGATACTCTCTATCACTTATGCCCTTCTTTTTGATTTATAGTCATCTATAATTAGGAGGTAAGGCTGATAGTGTGCGTCTGAGGTGTTGAGAAATTTGTCTGGTTTTACTGAAGTCGATGTACAAGTGAGACAGCAACAGTGCACCATGAAAGTGTTACATCCACACTGAGGATTTTGCTGTGTAACAGGAGCAGGAAAGATCTGCAATGCAGACAGCTGTATAAGTATAGCCTGATGGTAAATTACAGTAGGAAGGTGGTTTATTATTTAACAAAGATGCTAAAAAGGACCTTTTGAACATTTTAATAAAATTGGGAAAAGCTACGAATCTAGCAATCGAGGTGTATTGATGAGCTTTCTGGCAACTGATGCAAACAGACCTTTTGCACTACGCCAACAATCAAAGTGGCCTACACAGACAAAAAATAGGATCCATTAAGATGAAAAAAAAAAAACAGTAATGCGGTTAGCCTTACAGCAAGAAGGTCCCGGGTTTGATTCCCGGACAGGGGCCTTTCTGTGTGGAGTTCTCCCTGTGCTTGTGTGGGTTTACTCCGGGTACTCTGATTTTCTCCCACAGTCCAAAAACATTTATATTAGTTGATTGGTGATTCTAAATTGCCCATAGAAGTGAGTGTGTGTGTGGCCCTGTAATGGACTGGCGAGCTGTACCCCTTCTGCCTTTCGCTCTTTCAGAGACAGCTGCGATAGGCTCCAGCAGATCCCAGTGACCCCCCGAATTAGGGAATAAGCGGGTATAGAAGATGAATGAATGAATAAAGATCACTAATGCTCTGATACATGGTAAAGTATGCTGCCACAGCGCCAGTAGCTCTGTCTCGATCTCTCTCTTGCCACTTGAGCGTTCACTGCAGCCCCTGCTTCCCAGATTAAAAATGGGAAAAATCAATGTAAGGAAGCTACTTTAAGGTGCATGGATTTTTACAGTGTCTCTGATGTGAGGCTAAAAGGATTAAGTGACCCAAATAAACTGTGTAGCTACTTCTGCTGATTCACATTCTCATGATTGTTACTTAACTATAGGATTAAAAATTATGAAGGAGGGTCGGCGCCAAGGTGTAGTGTGCTAGGGCGCCGGGAACCACATGCCCGGGTTTGTTTCCGACCCGGGTCCTTTCCAATCCCACCCCCTCTCCATCTATCTCCCCTATTTAATTTCTTTCTGTCCTATAAATAAAGGCAAAAGGAGTGCTGCACAAAATGATTATTTTTGTGTCTATTGTCACATTTAATTATCCAGTATATAAATTTAAATAACCCACGTATTAAAGGCTGTGTACTGGCAAGAGCCTCACGATACGATACGATACATATTATGATATATGGGTTATGATACAATACAATACCTAAAAACTACTTTAAAAAATACATTTAAAAATGTAAAATGGCAGAACGTGTCAGAGGAGGATATGCATATGATATTTTCAAAACTTACAATTAAGGGAACTATGACTGTGCTAATCACCGTGTAAACATATAGTGCAGGTTATGTAATAAAGTTGTTTACAAGAGAATTTTATGTGCCCTTGTAATGAGCTGTTATGTGAAAAGCTAGCAAAAAAATGTTCTGCAATAATGCCGACCTGGAGGTCTGACCCCAACAAGAATTTTACTGTCTGTATAATATACATGAAAATAATTTTCCTTTTAATAGCCACATAATCTGTAACTACCGCTACTTATTACTATTTATCAAGTCGGATCAGACAGGAAAATCTGAAAGAATAATTTTAATATAAACACAGACTACATGAGTCCATGGTCATAAAGAATATTATGAGGGAATAAACTTTATCTGTGCTGCTATGTTACAGTTTTCATGTGTTGTTACACGATTCTGAGCTGTTCAATGATGTGACTCAAAGCACTTTTGTACGTCGCTCTGGATAAGAGCGTCTCCTAAATGCTGTATATGTAAATGTAAGAGACGCTCGATAGCCATGTCTCATTCTCTAATAAAGCAAACTCATTTGCCAAATGCAAAGATGCTTCTATATAATTTTACAAGTATTAAAATGTTAATCAGATTATGTGAATTGTACACTGTAGTGCGGCTGACTGCTTCTGATTGGCCAGCAAATGTTTATTTCCTACAACAGCAGCTTTATCAAACACTGTGGACATATAAAATTTATCGTAATTACTAAAATTCCAACCAAATTCCAAACTTATTCCAAAGTAAACATCAGAATATCAGCATTGCCTAAAGGGGTCTCCAGGGTCAGTTCAACCATCAGAGTAAAAAGCTGTAACTTTTCATGACATGGGAAAGTCTTCAGGGTGACGTTTTTTTTAAACAAATTTCTCTGTAACATGACAAGTTGAGAAAATAAAAAGAGGTTGAGAATGGACTGACTGTGCAGAGTTAAGAAAAGTTACTTTATAATTGATTTGAGCATAACAATAAATTAATAATAAGTATGACTCAATCTATGATTTATATAATCATAGTAACTGCTGGCAAACAGGAATAAAGTTTTGTAAAAAAAACAAAAATAAAACTTAGGGGTGGTAACGGTTATCATCCTTTGTGTCAGGTGGCACCGCACCCCATCATAATTAATTTATTGTGTAGAGCAATTAAACTGTGTATTATCAAATCCAGTTGTAAAACCAGGAACAGAGCTATACAACCTCTATATGATCTAGTTAGCTTATATACTTAGCACAGGAGTCAGTAAACTCTTTAATCTTCTAACCTACTCAAATAAAACAGAAGATGCAGTCGGGACATTGAGATAAGGCAAAGCAGCAGTAAGAAAGGGTTTCCTTATTTTCCATATTAAACAGGTCGGTACGTCACAGCTTCATACAGTAGATGGCATGTGCATGAATCACAAAGAGAGACAAGAAGAGTGGGTGGAATCTGCAGCATATCCTGAATTAACCTGCACTTTATGTTCTTTTTTTTAAACAATAAAAGTTAACAAACTGCTTGTTGATGCTCTGCTGCAGTCACCCGTTACTAAAAAAAGGTACTGAAGTGACAGAAAGGACGTATGACTGATTTCGGACGTATCGAATGATCATAGCGGCGACGATTCTTGTGGCCATTTAGTGCACCGCTGTATGCTATAGTTAGCACTGCAGGAGAAAAGGGGGGAGGGTGGTAGTGCACAAAAGAGTTGCAGACCCTGCAAGGTGTGGCACTCAGAAAGATATGGGGTGAAAGAAAGAAAGAGAAAGAGAGAGACTAGAAATGAGGATAAAAGATGGAGAGAGTTAAAAAAAATCAGGTAAGGAAACCAGGAAATGCACCTAACTTACAAAACGCAAAAGTGCTGGGTCAGAGAATGAAACGAAGGACAGAGAGAACGGTGAGGAGTAAAAGTGAAAGAGAGTCAGTGTGTGCGTGTGTGCGTGTGTGTGTGTGAGTGAGAAAGACTGCATTGAAGCAGTTTCTGTAATCTTCCACTGCAGCACTGAAATCCCTGCTAATGTTCCTCTGCAGGCTGACTGTGCCTGTGCAAACTCATTGCCATTTTATCGGCCTTCTTAATGGTGAATGATGCAGCATATCCGTCCTCATTGATATTTGATCATCTACTTTCTCAGGATGTACTTTTTTCTAGCCTCAAGAGATTTTTCCACACTGCAGACTCTCTGGGATGTGCCAGAAAGCATAAGGTGGGGACGAAAACTGAAAAAAAAAAATTCTTAGTGATTGATTAATCTCCTGTAGTGGCAGAAGGGCAGGCTGGGTTTTTAAAATAATTATCACAATAAAACACAGACAGTGCTACTACATGTCAAAAGAAAAGAAAAGCTACCAAATGACACAATTTAACTAGACAAGGGAACAAAGGATGTGTTAAAAGGCGGGGGCCTGTTTCAAGGTGCGTCTTAACCGTTTTTTGCACATGCTGCAGCATTCAAGACAACCTGTTATAGATCATTTAACGATCTAGACTAGAGATGGCAAACAGCCACACGCGCTACACAGCATCACACCCAATTACACTCGCATGGCACTATTACACGTCATTCTATTCATATCATTCACTAACTCGGAAACCAGGGGTTCACTTCCTGTCAGCGTACAACTCTGAATGAATGAATGTTAGAACTGTAAGTACAGTAGGAAGCTACTTATAATATAATACTGGATTAGTTTTAGACGTTACTGCAGTTGGACACTGCATTACGATATTAAGAGCACACACACACTGAGTAAAAAGTGCTGATGCAGTGCATCTCGTCTCTGATGACCTTGCACTGTAACAGAAAACCGATGTGCATTCAGACAATATTCTTGTGGTGCATAGACTCCAGGGGGATCTGGTTTTCTGGAATAGTATCATATAATCAATCATATACCGGTGACCTGGTCAAGTAGTTGGATTCTTTAACCTTTAAGCAAGGTTAAAAGGGCAAATACTTATATAGTCTTTATTATAACAAGATAATAATATACATAATCATCTGATAAATAATCTGATAGTGTAACGCTTCTGGTGTTAAATTAAGGCTTCTAGATCGTTCTGTGCTTTCTCAGTGAATATTGCTGACTGTATCATTGTACCGAGTTATTGATTTTTTTATACTGAGGAGACACTGCATTTTTCATGCTTCAAATTTTGCTGTGGCTACAGAAGGAAAAGGGGATTTTAAATCTCAGTGCTAAAAAGGTGAAAGAAGCTCATTGTCTAACGCGAGACAGATGGGAGCACAGCACATCATTAGGTAATGGACTTTATCTGACAAAGAGCATGGATGCTCGTTCATCATCTATTTAAATGTATCCTGCTCACCTCAGTTTCACGGTCAATGTGGTGGGGTTTTCATTAGGGAAGGATCCACAGAGACGTGACTGTCTGCATGTTGAGTCATTGGGGCAAAACCAAGGAAAAAATGTCAGGCTCCATTAGCGTAATCCGTTCTGAATTGCACAGATCTAACAGCATCTACTTTTAGCCTTTTTCAATAAGCGTTATCAATCGACTGCAGCCTTCTGCCCTTATCTGGGGCTTCTTCACCAACATTCTATTCACAGTGGGATATAGACTCGCTGTTTTTTGCAGATACTAATCAGAATGTCTAAAAAATAGGCTCTACTGACAATGTATAAACTGTGTTTGATCAAAGATGTATAAACAACACAGACACTAAATTACATATACATATTTGGGGTGAGAGATAGGGTAACCAGATAAGATAGGAAGCCATGTGGTTACATAAATGCAAAAAAATGATTAGGCACACCGGGCCACAGAGAGTCTAAGAGAGAGAGAGAGAGAGAGGGAGAAGAAGAAATAGAGGTAGAGAGAAAAAGAGAGAGAGAGAGAAGCGAGAGAGAGAACGAAATTTTGGTATTTGCATGATAGATATTTTACCTGTCATGCATGCTGCTGTGCATATAATCTCTTGCACATAATCCCCCACTCTGCACATGCACTTGAATAATTAATCCCAATCTTTACAAACTGCATGACTGGTACAATAAATCTAGGATAAACTAGACCAAATTTGGCAAATAATGAAATCACAGTCGTTAACCAGCACGTGGGACGTCTTCACATATTAGACACCATTTCATCCACAAACTACATGAAAAATCGATTAATAAAAGCTATGGAATCTGGTCGGGCTGTGAAGGCCCAGTACTCATTTGCTAAGTGTGTGGCACGACCTCTTAGTAAACCTTATTAACCCTAAACGCTGGCTGACAAAAGAGAAAATGAGAAGGTGGGATCTGGGTGAATATATCTTCCACATCATGAGGAATATTCATGAACCAACAGCCATTTGACTAAAAACAAATCATTTGATTCATAATGGTTACAATAAGCATGCAAGATATAAAACTAACGATTTACGAGAGTGGATGCTGAGACAGACGTGGCCAATCAATAACGCATTCGCATGGCAGCCATGTGTACATACATTATTAAATAAGATCCTTGAACTTAAATAACTATGCTGAAAGATAGGAACCTACATAATTGCCATTACAGTCATTGAAAGTACTTTCACTTCTGCACTAAATATTTTAAATAATACAGGTTCAGGGAAACAGTGTAAGCTCAATATATACTATACCAATGAATAGGGTTTTTTTTTTCATATTACATATTTCATCTGCTTTACCTTAGTACACCCTGGCATTAAAACACCACTAACAGAAAATTACTAACCAAGACAGCCACTTAAACTACAAAGAACCGAAGCCACATTTATGACATAATAGTACTCATACACTTACTTCAGCCTTAAACTGTAATTACTCTTACCTATGACGCACGGGAAAAGACAACTGTTGTGTTCACAGTTTGTTTGCAGGGGAAGTCAGATGTATTAACCTTGTAAAAACACACCACTGTGAAGCAAATAAAAACTCTTAGCAGATAATTGTCTTAATGTCACAAGAAAAAAGTACTGTCAATCAGCCTTGTGGTAGGATGAGGACGACCATATGCTCCAAATGAGGTACATGTTTTAGAATAAGGGTATGAACAGGTGTTGCCTGAACAGGTGCAGCAGTGGCTAAAAAAGAATCTGAATTATTAGATGAAACTGGGCTTGATTCTAATCTATAGGGTAACATTTCATTTTTAAAACAAAACATGCATAAGCTCTTGGCACATCATTATGTTTAGACGATTATTAGAGATTAGAAAAAGGAACCGATTAACAAGCATACTAAATTTGGACGTGTTAAAAAGTACTATTTCTGCTGCTAGTTCGCAAATATGGACATTTATTTCATTCTCATCTCTCGGACACATACAAAAGATAATTAAAAGTATTGATTGTATATTGATATATTTGCTTTTGCATGATGTTTTGAATCAGGTCTCTCATCCTGGCCGAATAGTCAGAGGGTGTCTGGCAGGGTCACAATCGCTATCACTTTTCACTGGGCTTCCTGATGGAGCAGCTGACCCGCTCTCTGCTTGTATTGATTTAGACTGAGATTACCACCAAAAAAAACGCATTTCCATTTCAGTCCTGAACAATTGATCATGCTGTTTAAAACTGGAAAGGCTTTTAGTGTTCCACCCGCAATGATCCAAGTAATACATGTTATATACAGCTAAATAGGCAGAAATACCAATAGATACTGTATATCTAAGTGAACGCAGTTTAAATTTACTCTTATGGACTAAACCAGAGTTCGATACAGCTAAAGAATTTATGTTACTAGGGTTACATACATAATCCATGTGAAAATTTACTTGTCCTGCCAGTGCCGTTATAAGGATAAGATGTACAAATTTGGTACACCTAAAAGACAATAAGCCCCCCCCCCACTATGCCTAGTAATGAATAACACTTCTGTTTTATGTCGAAACCCTACCTTAAGGTCATTTGGTTGAGCAGGCCTCCCTGCCTGTTTCTATAACAGGACATTACTTTTTCATACCATCCTAATATGTTAAATTGAAAATGGAAAAATACGTGTTATATTGGGTGTAGATAGGACGGTGAAAATCTGGACAACTGCAATCATTTTTATAGCTTTTAAAGTCATGGCAGAAAGTAGTTAAGCAGGAATATAGCATTACTTGGGATTGTCTTTCTGTGTGGCTGAGCGATAGATGGGAATCGATTAAATTCACTGCAGACTGACCTTGAAATGGACCAGAGCACCCAAAGGAGGAAGTCTCCTCACACCACAGCATATGAATTAGAGGAAACGGCATTGCCTGTGCCTATTAAAGAGCTGCAAATGAATCAGCCTCACTGGAAGCTTTTCACTCTCGCTAAAAGGATGTTAGTTTCATGTTTTATAGCTTCTGTTACGGATTAAAGTCATTTATGTGGTACCACAGCATGTAATCTTGTTTAGGATAAGGAAAAGTAACTGCCAGTTGTAGATACAAAGAGGAATGTATACAGAATAACACCTAATCCTAGGTAAGGTTGGCCAACCCTTCCAGGCTGTGTAACATACCTGACAAGACATAACATGCCTACCCTTAGGTAGAGTAATGCAAGCAACAGGCACTTCCTCTCAGTGTGGTTTCTCTGACTCAATTGGTTTATTAAAAGCAAACAAATTCAAACTATTGAAAATCACCTCAGAGCCGGTTTAGGAGGACAGGAGGAAACGCCTCAGGCCTTTTTTTAAATCAATGAACAGTGGAAATACTGTCCATGTCAATACTGGCATTCATGAAAAATATGCAAAGATGTTATTTAAAAGGGAAAGTGAAATTTACATTACATTATCTGTAACCAATCAATTGAAATTTGATTGGTTACAGATAATGTAAATCAATTGAAATCAATTGAAAGTCTATTAAAACCTATTACTTCATAAAAAAACAAGGAAGAAGAACACTACCAAAACTTATCATTCACAGGAACAATTTCCATCCTATCCATAAAAGCAGACTGAAATTAAATTAAAAACAATTCTCCCATCTAATGAGTCATCAGTGACGCACTAAGCAAACATTGTGTGTACTTACATGTTCTAGTAACTATGTTGTTAGATTCATGTTTGCTCGGTGTGCTGTTTCTGCCAGGTCCTGCTGTAGTTCTGGGGGCGGGTTGAGAGGCTGGGTTTAAGTGGGTAGTCACTTTTGAAGTGGGCAAAAAGTGGGTCACCTTGGGCGGAGCAGGGGCAAAGGGACCAGCTGTGGAATCATCCTCTACAAACACTTCAGGGTGTGTGGGAGTTTTAGTAGTTGAGGTGGGGCGTGAAAATGACACAGGAAGTCCCATTGTGGGATCTGCATCAATAATAAAAGGGTCCTGGCCAATAGGTTTGGGATCCAGGTGAGTTGGGGGTTCATATTCAAATATTTTGTCCACAAAGACCCATTTTAGGCCAGCAGTGCAAAGTGCTAAGCTCAGCAAACATGCTAGGATGGGCAGGATGCAGATCTTCTCTGATCGCACGCAGTTATGCACTTGTTCTAGTTCTACACACACACAGCAGGAAGCAGCTGTCAACGCTAGACATCCCAGCGGACTGTGGTTCTCTTCATTCTCCTCAGTTACTACTTCTTCTTCCTCCTCAAGCTTTTCCTCCTCCAGCTTCACTTCTGCAAGAGTCTCATCAGCACCAGCTTCAGAAAGCTCTTCGGAGGAGGGATCCACTGCAGATTTAGAATTTACAGGTGCACCCATCTTCTCTGAGGAGTCGTCGACTCCAGCAGCCTCCATCACTTACAGTTAGTCTTTTTTTTTTTTTTTGTTCTCCCTCCGTTGTTCTCCTTGTCTCATTCAAAGGTCACTCCCCAGAAGCTTGTCTTCTAGCTTAGGGTCTTACACATGAGGATTAGTGCTGGCTGTCTCAGCATCGCGCATCGTGGCTCATAAAGTGAGTTGTCCATTATCGGATCATGCAGGAGGGGGAAGGGAGTGAAAGAGCAGAGACGGTCTTCAGTGGCTACAGATTAACCTTGTTAGCATCCGGGAAGTGACTCCGACTTCCGTTGCAGCAAAAACTCCTTTCTTTCCTGGCTTTACCCACATGGCACACTCTCACTTGGTAACTTATTGTAAAACGCTTACACAACAAAGTCTATAAATAATAGCGCTCTCAGGAGGCATATACACCGGGAAGCCTGGGGTGGATCCCTCTCTCAGGTCTGTAGCGCAGCGTGGCTTAGCAAGCTTGAATCGGAGGACAGCGAGCACCTGAGAGCAGATGAGAAGTGCAGTGGTTGTGCTGGAGCTCAGCCAACAGAAGAGCCTTGTGGTCATGCTTAAAATATCCAGGAACTGCAGGTGCCCATCCTCTTCATGTGCTGGCACCAGGGATAAGAGCAGGAACTGATTGTTAATACAGCGCACACCTCGCTACGCAACATAGAAGGACGGACAAGTGAAGACTGCACACGCCTCTTCTTTGGCTTCTGCCCCTCCTCTTCTTTCTTCTTCTTCTCTCACTCATACACAACTGGGTGTTCTTTCTCCTTCTTACCTCCTTTCTGTCTCTATTCTGCCGGCTTTTTCCCTCTTTCTATGGTATATCCTCTCTCCAGCTGCTCCCACTCTGCACTCTGAACATAACGTGCTAGGCAAGTCTGTACTTGATCCAATTACAGAGAATGCAACGAATCAAAGGCAAGCAAGTCAGACGGTCCCAGCCCAGCCTCCTTTACATCTTTCTGTGCTGCTCGCTCTCTCTCTCGCTCTCTTTCTCTCTCTGTCACATACACCTTTTCCCCTCCTCTCAGTAGACCATTGATTATGCTAATATGACAGAAGCGTTTTCATGAGCGGAAAAAGCTCTACCAACGACAGAGATATGTGATATTACTCATGGGGTTGCAGCTACTATATTATTGAATACTACCTTTTACTGGACATTATTAAAGAAAACAAGAAAATATGAATAAATCCATTTTATTAACCTACAGGAAAATAAAATGTATGGATTTGTATACCTATTTGCTTGTACAGTGTTTCCTTTTTACTTGGCTTGATTAGCTCTTTTTACCTGCCAGTCTCATTAGCAGACTTTAATTACGGGCCAAAATGTTTTAATATAATTACTTAAAGTAATTAATTAGTTTAATTAGCTTCCTGGACAATTTCAGTTATAAATATACACAAATGCCCTTTACTTTTTTTGCTCCTAAGCTTGTCACAGTATCACAGTATGCTACTACATATTGTTAGTCTCATAATCCTTTGCTCACATGCAATAAAAAGGTGTAAGCGCTTCAGTCCAGGTCTAACTGGTTCGGATATAATAAAAACCACTCCAAAACATTCAGTCAAAGCAAAAAAGCAACCTGAAAGCAAATCTGTAAAAAAAAAAAGAATTCATTTAATTAAGCCGAATACAGCATTAGCCAATGCAATAGAACAGCTGAATTGGCATGACTAAACATTTAGCGCAAATTCTGCTGAAGAGACTCGTCTATGCTAACTTTTTGGGCGTTGTTAAGTGTAAATCTGTTGTGAATTGTCGCAACAGTATATACGTGTTTGCTATTTAGGCACAAAAGTACAAAAACTAAAGCTTATGACCTAATCAGGTGTGTAAATGAGACAAAACAGTCTGACAAAACTTTAAATAAAACTTTTAACTTCTGTTTAAACAGATGTACATAATCGTATTATACTATTATTATTGTGTTTTTTATTTTACTTTGAAAAATCTTAAAAATAGTAAAAAAAAAACAAGCTTAAAATTTTGCTTATCTAATAAATGTAAATAAATAAAATGTTGCAAATGTCAGTTAGTTTGTCACTATGCACATCTGTCATCCTTAAAATAGCACTCGCAGCTCGAAAAACAAGAAAATAAGCACTCTTCTTTACCTCCAGCTTTCAGGGGTGTTATTAAAAATGTTTAAAAAATATTGTTACAGCTAACTATCGCCATAGTGTTTTCATAATAGTTTTATGATAGTGTATTAAAATTCTAACCTGTACTATTAATATATATTTCAATTATGTTTTAATCTGAATGATGTCTATGCTAATATTTAATTAAAACCGACTTCCTTCTCTTTCACTGACACATACGGTCGTTGTCTCAGACGCAAAAATGACCAATAAAATTAGGGCATCTCCCGCTTTGTATTTGTTTTAATTTTAGTCATTCGTCTTATGTTCTGTATTGCAATATATCGTGATATATTGTGTATAGCGTATAGCGATTTTTATTATATTATGAGGCCCTTGCCAATACACAGCCCTAGGTTATATACTTTCTTATTCATGAAGTAATTTAAAAGCTTTTGCAACAGGAAAGACCAAACATGGTCTTCAGCGGTAGGAAGGTGTGAAATCGACAGACATGTCCGAATATGTTAATTGACTAACAAAGTATGATATTCATTTCCTTGTTGTGCAACTGACAGGAAGTCATGTAAATTATTTATATTGCAGAGATCAAGAGAGAGCGAGAGAGAGAGTGAGAGAGAGAGAAGTAGAGAGAGAAAGAAAAAAAAAATCTGAAAGACCTGACCTAGAAAAATCGCTATGCAAGATCTGGCAGAAAAAAGATATTGGTGCTTTAAAAGATGAAGGCACTTTTCATGCCAGAACTTTTTTACCAAACAAGGGTTGAGGCTGACCTGAATTTATTAAAGCCGCCATTCTCTGCTGATAGACTTTCTCTACTGAGAGGCTTTTAGATAAATGGAAATGTTCCTGTCATCCATCGTAAGCGCTAGTTCACTGCCAGGTTGAGACAGGATTTTAGAGTAAAGTCCCACTGGGAAGGAGGGTGATGCCTTTAGGGTCTTTTTCTCTCCTGTTAGCTATGACTTGACAATAACAGCGGCATTTTTTTCTAGTTAAAAAAAGACAAAATTAAAAGTCCAGACTTGTGTGTGTCTGTGTGTATAAGAGTCTTCACCTTTGCCTTCCCGCCTGGCTGGTGCCTGCACCACAGACTCATTCGTCTCCCACAGTGACCCTCTTTGCTCTGCATGACACACACATACACACAGAGCAACCAGTGTGTATGTAATAAAGCCCGGACTGGTCCTTTTTTTACTGAGGATCGAGTAGATTTTAGAAATACAACCCCATAGCTATTTCCTGCATCACGTTCTTTACAGTTGGCTTTAAGCACCACAGAGGGAGGTGTGTGTGTGTGTTCAGCACTCCTCTACTGGACAGCTCCTGTCCTGGACACTTTCCTAAGACTCCCAAATGAATAACGACACACAACATAATAACATATTTCTGTGACTTATTGATCCAGTTTTAGAACAGAGAGGTGGTTAAAATTTTATCTATGGCATGTAAAGCTAAATGCACAATACTTACAACGCTCTATTCAATACTCTATTTGATTAAAATATATAGCTTCACAACATATTCACAAAGGAAATGCTGTGCTAGCTAGATATTTACGTTAATATTCAATAGAATATCCACTTACAGTTCTATGACTATGGAATAATACTGTAAATAGGATACAATGTTCATAGTATGTAAGACAAAAGAATACTATAAACTGACAGTAGAGACACTACATTACTATTACATTATTATCTTAATAATGTAACATTTTTATATTAATTATTCACTATCACCCACTTAGATCTTTAATATTTGTATTAGGGCTGTGTATTGGCAAGGGACTTACGATACAATACGTGTCACGATACAGCATTTCATGATATACTGCAATATAATACATATTGCGATACACTGCAATACCTGAAAATGTAAAAGAAACTGCTAAAAAGAAAACAAATACAAAGTCGGAGGCACCCTTATTCTTTCTGCCATGCTTGCTTCTGAGACAATGGTTGTATGTGTCAAAGACAACTACAGCAGCGGAGGAGGAAGTCGCTTCGACGCGCGGGTTTTAAATTACATAGTAACGTTATTGTGAAAGCGTGATTAATATATGTGTCCATACTAGAGGTTAGAATATTGTTTGTGATAGCGATAGTTAGCTGTTTGGATAATTTTACACAGCCCTAATATTTATAGTGTGGATTAAATGAAAGAATAGACATGCAGACCCCTCTTAGAGTTTCTAAATTGCTGCCTTGTACCTGACAAAAAAAACCCAAACTGTATAGTAAAAATTTAAAACACCAAAAAAACGTGTTTTGACATGCTTGTGTATGAAGCAGTCGGTTGAAAGATTAGATCACATGTCTACGGAGAATTGCAACTAATTGATCCAGTCCTGTACATGTCCACAGCTGGCCAGGTATACCACGTTAAAGCAATATTTCAATATTGAAAAGGAAAACATGAGCACCTTATGGTAATAAATGTGATACTGCTAATATATTTAATACTGCTAATATATGTAATACTGCTAATTCATTTAATATGTTTTGTCTGCTTTGCTATTCTGACTAAAGATGTCTCTGAAATATACAGCTGTAATTATTAATGTTCTGGCAGGAGTACAGTGTGTTCTCCAGTTTGAATCTTCTCCTTAAATGTCTCGAATATAGAACAGAATAGCGTGACTAAGAATACACAGAGCTCAACTGGACCACTAAACATTTAATCACAGCCTGCAGCTGTGAAAGTCCACAGGGGACGTTGATTGTTTCTAAAGAGAGAGAACATTTTAACCTCAGTTTCAATCATGTCACTTTAAATTATTTAAAAAGAAAAAAGTTAATATTTTTCCTCTCTGCTGTGTTTGAGCAAACGGGTAAAATATTTCTTCATAATTCTATAATATATAAATATTTAATGCTATAATTTATTGGCGGCTCATAAAGGGTGTAATTCTGCTTCACTCTCGATGCTTTTAGTGTGGCCTGTAGTTCCACTATAATACATCACTAATCAGAATAAAGCTTTTAACAAAAAAAAAAGAGTCCAAGTTTGCCGGTAATCTGATTTTTAGCTGTTAGACTCCGATGTTTTATTCTGCATAAGCCTATATAACGATAAAATGTTAACGTATTAAAACATCCCCCATCTTCAAACCTATACATGCATGGCACCTTCAAAACATTGAATATACAAAAGTATTTAGAGTCTTTATAGTCATTTTCTTTATAGCTAAAACAAAAACGATGATGTTTATGCTGTTCTTCGTACTTTATATGCAACTTTATATGTTTTTATAAATATTTTGTCCACTAACTAAAGTTTTGTTTTTCCCTTCTAATTATCGACCTTAAAAGAAAGAAAAGACAACAAATCTTTAACTGTAGACACAAAATGCGGTCGTAAATAACTTGGATTGCAAATATTTAAAGATCCCGTCTCTGCTCTCCTTTCTAACTCAGCTGAACTTTGACCCTTGGAACAATGCCAAATCTGATTCACCCTTTCCTAATATAACTCGATTTAAACAGTTTCTTTTATTACCTTCACCTCATATTCCCTGAGAGACTTTACACTAGTCTAGACATTAATTCATATTCCCCATCTGAAATATGACCTATCACAATAACTGTCTACAGAAACACTTTGACATTTGCACGCAATCTAATTAATGGAATTAGGCCTAAATACCACATATGTTACACTGCAGACACCACTAATCAGCCTGACATATTATCCCTGTGTACAGCTGAACATTTTACTGACTTAAGGTACTATAGCAGTCTACAAAGAAGAGTCCAGAGCCATTACCGTCCGTCTGGAGTGCTCAACACTGACCCCTGCACTGATCACCTCATGAGACGTATCTGCTCAATGAGCTCATGACTTCAGCTGGTATACTGAAGGAGACATTAGCAAATGAATACAGTTGTCAAATTTGGTTATTATCTACATGAATCACACAGCAGAGTTGGGTAACTGGGGGAAATGTTGTTGTTGTACATGTAAATGAAAAACAGCAGTCTTTTTAGGAACTACTTTTAAAACAGGATGTCATCTAAGCACTTTTCAGCGGTTAATACATCTAATATATTATGCATAATAATTGACATCTATCCATCCATCCATCTATTCATCCATCCATCCATCCATCTACCTATCTATTTGTCTGTCTGTCTTTCTGTCTATCAGAGGTGGGAATCTTTAGGTACTTTACTATCTGATCCAATTCCAATTCTGGGAGTCACAATCTGATTCCTAAACGATTCTTAATCTACACTTTTTTCTTCTTCTGTGTAAATAAATGTTTACATTTTAACCAGGGTTAGGGTTAGGGTGGAGTTTATATGCTTTTTGTTTATACTTGGATATAGTTCTGTATGACAAATATCATCCATCTTTAAAAAAGATGATTTGGTTCCATAAATTTTCGTTTATTGTTTAGTATGAACAAGTTCTGAATGAAACATCCATCCATCCATCCATCCATCCATCCCATCTCTCCATGTATCCGTCTATCCCACTGACCTATCTATCTATTTATCTATCCATCCATCCTTTCATGCATCCATCCATCCATCATAATAGAACAAATAATTTCAAAAAAGTCCACAAAAATGCATCTACTAGCAAAAAGCTATTTGAATGAAGCTATTTATGGATAAATAAAATTAAAACGAACACCTGCCCATGTGAGATAATAAGACAGCGCAGATCATTACAGCAATATAACAGAGAGAAATAACTTCCCCCAGTATTCATCAGTGTCTTATTTGACTCATTTCGGGGAAGTCTTTATAAGGGGGAGATAATGATGGCTTGTGGTGTCAAATTGCATGAAAATGTTACTTATATGGTGAACCTTGAGGGGAAACTACTTAGACATGATACCGCAAATCAATGGAGTGTTGAATTCTAACTTATGTGCTTGTTAAAAATCTTTGGAACAGAAAGCCATCCGGTCACATGCACATCCGGTATTGTAGAACGACACTGTCTGTGAAAAAAACCATCCATTCTAGTGGAACATATCAAGGTTATCCACAATCATGATTGCTATCTGTGGAAATTTGGCTACCGACCACCATCGCAGTAGCATGCATTTCCATTACACCGCTGCACAGCATGAAGATCATTACTGACCGTGCCAAAAGTGTTTTCCTTCCCACAGAAGCCTCAGAAACTAGAGCCACTAGAGTGTCCTCTATGACAAGGCTATTGATCAACACAACATAATGCAATTAGCTTATCACATAAGTGGAAAACAACAGAACACCAAAAAAAACAATAGAAAACGAGACCAACAGTTTTTTCTTTCTTTCTTTTTCTACCAATTCAACCAATTTGCAGTTCCATTAGTCGGGAAATTTGAGCTCACTCTTGTAGTATTATTGGCTTGCAGTGCTCACTAAGTTTTGAGGATCGCTTGCTAATTTAATGGTTTTGTTTAATTTTTTATAACATTTTAATATACATTTTATATTGCAGGAGTGAGATGATAAACATCTATGTTTACATTTATTAATATAATGTAGTATCCAATGGTTGTTTGCTTTTCAAATGTAAAACTGATCTTTTCATACATCATTATGTTTAAATTTGATCATTATCACAGCAAACTATAAGCATTGTTGGACAGTGGTTGAGCTACTAGTTTAACTATGTTACTCAGTAGCGTGGTGGTTGCGAGCTACCTTTAGTAAGTGATGCCACCGCCATTCACGGAGCTGTGTGACCAACGAAAGTACTTCTATATGACAGAGAGTTCTACTTCTTTGCGTTTGACGGTGATGGTCCTCTGGACTTTGACATCGCAAACCACTCGCTGGGCTGACAGACGAGAATTTTACTGGATAGAAAGATGGCAGAGGGGGAGGAACTTGTCCTGAGCAGGAGTCGCCATGGCCACACCTTGAGAAGCACATGCTACTAATTAAAAGTAGGGTGGGAGGGGTGGATAGCTTAAGTAAAGTTAGCTTTTTAATACTTTGTGTGTTACAGAGGTTTCAGTTTTAAGCTGTCCTTGCTGATCTTATAATATCTGGGCAGACATACGGATGAAACAGCTTTTTTGTTTCTATCTGGGCATGCATTCAAGAAGGTACTATTGGCTAATTGAAAAAAGTGATTAAGTGTCAGATTAAAGCATATGTTGCTGCATACTGATTACGAGTTTGTTGACGTGCAGGGAAAATAAATAGTATAGTGGACAACGGTGTATGCTGCAGTGTTTATTTTTGTGCCAATAATTATAAATTTAAGATATTCCACCTTAAATGAGCTAACCTAAATCGGTTGCTAAAGTGAAAAACAACTGACCTTATCCACTACGTTAGACATTCAGGAGACATTCACTCAACTTGATTGTTTTTTAAAAGCACAATAATTTTAGAATAGAAACTGTATGGTTAGCAAACCGCGGGGGAAAAAACACATTTATTAAGATTTATAAACAAACCACACCTGCTATCTTTTCAAGCCTACTGTAATTTAAACATTGTGATCCCCGAATTAATTTATTACCTTCATATCTTTAAAATGATCAGCTGTTATAAGCGGTTTTCTCTTCTTACCTTTGATGACCTGCACACTGGCATTCTGGGAATCTTCGCCACGTTCATTCACAGCCGTGCATGTGTACGTTCCAACGTCAGCGTCTGTAACTTTTGTTAACAGCAGCTCTGAGATTGCCCGGCTGATAGACAGACATAAAATGGTATTATTATTTTAAATTATAACTGGGGTTTTTAATTATAATACTACCTGTATATCATTTATCAAACTAATGGTCCACATGTATAATACCTAAAATAGACACAGACATGCTGTTTAGTTTAGGATTCTGTAAGTGATAGCTAAACTTTATGCTACTGCATCTATGCTACTGTATCTATGCTACCGTGTTACTACATAGGTACTATTTTATTATTTGGCAATAATGTGCATTGTCTTTCCTTAATCTGTCTACATTTAAAAAAACAAGTAGTTATATAAATGTTTAGTCTTAGTGCTAGAATACATGAAAACACTTTAGCTTCATTGGTATATGGTCAAATGTTACGACTATATATAAATGATTAAGTTGCTGAGCTTAAATAATGCTTACGTCACTGTCACATAGCTAAACTGGCTGTGATTTATTGGTAATACGTCTCTTTTTTTCTCTCTCTCTCTCTCTCTCTCTCTTTTACTCTCACCCTCTCTCTCTATCCATCTCTTTTTCTTAATTACAGTTATTCGATCTTGGACATCTGTAACCACATTTATTGGACTTTTCTTTGTCCTGTGGTGTGGCAATTTACCAAAACTAAAGCATGGGGACAATTAGAATACTGTATATTTAAAAATGCCATTAAAATATATAAAAGAAAATTATAGTCGCTGGTTATAAATTATGCTATTTATATTTTTGATAAGACACTCGTCTAAAACTAAAATTGTTCTCAGTTACCAAGGCTGAAATTTAGCTTTTTAGTCAGACCATAAACTTCTCTGGTTAAAGTCTCGCTGAATTTTTTATTAAACTGGACCGAATTGGATTTGGCTTGGAAAATATTTAGATCTTTAAGCAAATTAACTGCTATTTAAAATAAATATCGACTAATCACTAAAACATAATCAGTGATTTTACAATCACATTTTTGTATAAAAGTCTTTCCTGTACCCTTACCTGCCCAGGGATAGGCCACAAGAAGTGAGGAACATAAGAACAACAGTTTTTCCACTACTTCAGCATGCTGCGTAATGTATTAACTTATGACCTAATGTTGCTTGTAGCAGGCTTCACCTGCGCCACAGAACAAAAAAAAAAAAAAAAAAAAAAAAAAAAACAACAACAAGAATTCATGTGCTTACTTTTTCTTCAGTTTGATTTTTCTGGTCTCACTTTTGACAACCTTTTTGCCATTTTGATACCACTGGATCTTGGTCTGTTTGCCGCCGGCTAGGAGCTCGCACTTCAGTGCCACTTTCTGACCTTCCTCTACTTCCACGTTTGTCAGTTTCTTCAACTTGGGCGTGGCTAAAACACAGACAAAAATCAGCTGGTTAACCATTGACATAACCTGAACAAAAGTAGGGGCTTCACAATATGTCTTTTTATCACTGTTTTTCTCCATCTAGAACTATTTAACACATTCATCGATGTTTTCCTGAAAACCTCACAGGGGAAAAAATACATTTTAAGTGTCAAGCCTCTTTCGGGAGGAAAAACCATGACTGATTTTGTTAGATAAACGGAGACATGGACGTGTGTTTATTGTGTGCCAACAGACCTGGAGCGTTTTTGCATTACTCCAGTCTTTTAATATTCATTATGCCAGGCTATCTTTTCAGCAATTCCTAGCCATTCCACAGTCCCATGAGAACTAACAGAGGCTTTTGCTCCTTTCCAAACAACTATGCTCCACGGTGGGTCCGCAAATTTTCGAGACAACCTCTCCTCCAGTTACAGACAAACACAAAAGAATAATTCAGCCTCCTTTCACATCTTAAATGACCCACAGGGTTGCCATGAAACTGTAGTTAAATGTGAAGTCCTGTCTTTAAAAGATGCGTTCGAGGGAAAGTTCATTATGCAAATGATGAGCAAACAGCTGAGAGTAGACCCTCATCTACTTCAACCAGTTCAAGCAAAGGAAGTTTATAGAACTCTGTGAAGGCTGTTAAGGGTTATAGGAGGCATGAGCCACTAATAAAGTCTGATTCAAAAGCTTTAGACGTCCCCTAAGGATCTTTGCTGGCTGGGAAATTAACAAAAGCTCAACATTCCTTGAATAATATGCAAAGTATTTCGAGCTGCTTACATCATCTGTTGATAAATAACCAGTTTGTCAGGCAAAAGAATTTAAAACTACAAAGAGGAAAATCTGATCCAAAAACAGTTTGTACTGTGATGATGTTTACTCTTCTGAGCTTGTCTGAACATAGCATCTCTCCACTCTTCAACATGAAACGATAACATCTCTCCACTCTTCAACATGAAACGATAACATCTCTCCACTCTTCAAAGTAAAAGTAAAAAAATGTTGAATTGACACCAAGAACATTCTGTTACAAGTAACCTAATAGTTGAAATAGAATTTTTTTTAAATTAAAACCGAAAAAGTGATTTCTCCAACCAGCTAGTAGGACTAGACTAAAATTCAATAATAAACAGACAATTTAATGTATTTTGTTGCTACTATCATATCTCGAACATTTTTAATGTTAATATTACTGTAATTAGGACATAGATAACCCTAACAATGTAAATGCATAGGACAATATTAAAAAGATGAAAAAAAATGGTAACCCACTAACTATCTAAACTAACTGCCCTCTTTTCGCTGATGTCCATGACTGGCTAGTGTTTTGTTGGGGTAAGAATTTTCCATCCCCAGCCAGAGAAAATAATCAATTTTTAATGATCAATTATTAACTATATAAATATAATATATAAATATATATAAATACTGTTATTATTAACACTTATTGTAGGTTTCCCTCTAGATATTGGACAGCCTTTTAAAGATGCCCGATCTAACCATTCATTCTCATTCAGAAAAAATCTTACTGACAAGAAGCTTTATTCCATATTTTAGCAAGGTATAAGCGTATTGCTATCTGAAACAATTAACTTATACCGATCACGAAAGTCCTCCTAAACTGCTATTTATTCATTTAAACTTATGTTAATATTTAGCAGTCATATTTCTGTGTTGCTAATTACAGGTATGTCTAAGCAAATGTGTTAAACTACAATTTGTAGTACCTAAAAACAAGTCTCAAAATTTGTGAGCCAAATAAATCAACACAACCAATCAATAACATTTATTAATTTTTTCATACCCATGTATTCCCTAATTCACCCTGCATAGGTCGCCAGTTTATCACAGGGCCACACACACACACACTCACTACTTAGGGCAATTTAGAATCACCAATCAACCTAACATACATGCTTTTGGACTGGGGGAGTAAACGCACAAGCACAGGGAGAACAGGCAAACTCCACACAGAAATACCCCTGCCCGGGAATCGAACCTTCTGGCTGTGAGGCAACTGTGCTAATCACTAAGCCACCATGCTGCCCAATCAACAACAAAAAACACTAAATCAATCGAACATTGGTAGCTAATTCTATTGACTGATACTGGTTCAATACGGACCAGTATCACAGACAGTGTACAGATGTCCGTCTGAACAATGCTGCCAGAAATTACTGATTTCTTCCTGCTACAGATATCAGATAGGTTCATTTACTTGTTTTTTTTTCTTTCTATTTTTGTTGGGGTTTTTTGGTGAACACAAGCTTCTTCTCCAGCTGTTTCTTCATGTCATAGAGGAGTCCCCTTCAGGGAAACTCCTACACTGTTTTTTCGTCCACAACATTTTCACGGACCAGGGTCTGCATTCCTACCATCTCTGCTCTGGTGAGGAATTCCATGATCTAATACTTAGTCCAGACGTACAGGGTCCAGCCATCCTCAGCCTTTAGTTTACAGACTTTGGGGACTCTTGTCTGGAAAACGGTACATGGTTCAACTCTTTTTACATCTGCTTAAAGCCTGCTGTAATTGGTTGGAGGTTGTGGGAGGTTAAAGACAAAGCAAAAAGCCATCAATCCCCACTATATTAAGCAATTTATTTACATTTCTCTAGTTGGTTCAGCATTAGGCACTGACTAATAACATTGAATTGACTAATTATTTATGTAAGTTGTTTATGAAATACATTTGCCAACTGAGACTTTTTATTACCTAACTTGTGACTGGACAGCTGCCAAACTTTACTTTGTTGCTCAGGTAGTACTACCAATAGGACATTTTGTATCGTTACTACTTATAATTTCTTTAGGGAAAATAAACTTATGAAGAGCACATAATAGACCTTAAATACCAGTATGGTAACAGTTAATTACAAAAAAAGGTACATACACTTCTAAGTAAAATTTCTATACTAACATTAACCACCACCCCAGTGACATGGGAAGTTACAACTTGCTAAGAGTGGTCGGAACTTACGCCAGGAAAACCACAAAATAATTACCAAAATAATCTTAATAATGTTTCATTTTTTTATTTTATAAACAAGTTACTTGTAGTCGGCAGAGCCTGTACTAAATAATGCATTTTTTTCCCGTTCGTCCTTTTGCCTGTCCCCTAATTAACAGACTGACAGTAACAGACACATATTAGAACTTCACGGAAACCACAGGAAACAAATGTCAAACAGGGGTGTTATAGAACACCACTTACTCCTTTGCCCCATGAATGTACTGATCACATTATACCCCAAGATATTTCATCATCTAATATTTTCAAAGCACAAATCTACCTGTTTCAACACGACAGTGTAGATGAGAACGTTGTTCTTAAATGTGTGTAGTATCAGTGTGGGGATTTCGGATTTTACATTTCTAGCATTTGGCAGACGCCCTCGAACAGAGCGACTTACATTTATATCATTTATACAACTAACCAATTGAGGGGTTAAGGGTCCTGCTCGGGGGCTCAGTGGTGGCAACTTAGTGGTACTGGAAATTGACCCTGATCTTCCTATTAGCAGTCCAACATCTTAAGCACTGTGCTAACAATTCCCCCATTTTAGAAAGATACAAAAAAGTACAAGGTAAAAATGAAAATAATCTTTTGTCGTGGCAGAAATATTAGAAATTATGTGGTTAAAGGAATAGATAGTTGTATAACCACATTTAGTTCTAACTAAAACTCTTGTGACTAAACTTTTGGGACTAAAGGTCTGTGACTGGTATTTTCTGGTATTAATTTAATTTGTGAATGAACTGATTTAAGAATGAGACCAGTAGTTCGGTGCCGGTCACGTGACCTGTTGAACGCCTTTATAGAGCCTCCACAATTCATTTATCTTCATTTAAAAAAAGGACAAAACTGTAAAACTTACTGAAACGACAATTATATGAACGAAAACTTGCCTGTTTAACCCTGTTGGTTTAGATATAAGGAGTGAAGAAAACTATAATCTATAATCTAAACTATAATCGCCTGCACCTGTGATGACAACCACAATCTCTAAATTTAATTAAATATGATTTTTTATTAAATATGATTTCACTACCAAACTTTAAGATCAGATCAGATCTTTATAAACGTCTTACGCGCTGAATTTTGGCGGAGGCTCGAAACCGCCATCCCTTCCTAGCGCACACCTTTGCCTGGGTTAAGTAATTTACGCACCTGGAACGTCGCTCTTTTCTTCCTTCCGTCCGCGCTTATCACCCTTTCCTCTTTTTTTGCCCTTTTCACCTTTTCCAGACATACTGAACTAGTGTCCTCGTTGCTGTCAGGCAGATTCAGGAGTTCAGGTTTAACAGAGTTGAAGAGTTTGTTCTCTCCAGCCAACTGTTGAGTAGCCGACGCCTCCGCGCGCACGTGTTTTACAGCTCCAGAGGCTGTAAAGGAGGCGGGATCTCGAGTCTGACTAAAGCCCACAGCTCAAATTTCTGCTCAATTTAATTACAGTTATCTACACTTACAACCAAAATTCTTAAACAATTCCAACAACTAGAAACGCTACCAAAACCTAAAACCTAACAAATATTGACATCTTAAGCAAACATAAGTCATTAGTCGCCCCACGTGAAATATGGAGACATTTCCGTGTCTCTGGTACAGTAAATCCTACAGCACCCTAATATGTATTTATATACCTTCAAAAAAAGTATTAAAAGTATTAGACCTTAAAAACCACTGAAGTAAAACAAATCTAAATCTAACACAAATAAAATCCCCTTTATAATACAATTCCAGCAACTACACACTTGGATTAATATGACCCAACAAATAACAGATACCAATGATGGGTAACCTATTTCGGTTATTCGTTTATTCATCTTTTATTCCCGCTTATTCCCTAATTCGGGGTCCAAGGTGATCTTCCTGGAGCCTATCCCATCTGTCTCTGAAAGGGCAAAAGACAGGATAGGTACACCCTGGACAGGTTACCAGTCCATCACAGGGCCTCACACACACTTACACTCACTGCTATGAGCAATTTAGAATCACCAATCAATCTAACATACCGAAGTACCCGGAGAACAGCTCTAACCAGGGCCTTCATGCTGTGAGGCAACAGTGCTGGCCACTAAGCCACCATACTGCCCCCATTTGGGTTATAAATAAATAATTTGTTGGGTAATTATTTTTTTTTTTGTTTGAGATGCTATCAAGCTACATTGATGTTTAATATTTTGTCGTGGGTATAATAACCAAAGTGTTGGATTTGTTAGTCACAGATATAAAACAGACAAAAAGGTTAAATTTAAAAAATGGACATATTTGTGGAGAAAATGCGACAGTATTAATGTATAAGGGTTAACAGTCTTTTTGTAAAAAAAAAAAAATAGCACATATATGCATAAATTGTATGACATTAACATTAAAAGTGCAGTGTTTTATATTAAAAAGCTTTATATTGCAGCTTTATATTAAAAACTGAACTACTGTCCACATACAATAAGAAATCTATTGTGTGGTTGGATATCTAAGTTTATGGCTGTGTTTGTAGAATTGTTATAATAAAATTTTGACTTAAAATTCTAATCCAAATCCTTACTAAAACACAGCAACACAGAGCAGACTATGTGGTGGCTCAGTGGTTAAGGTGTTGGGTTGCTAACCAAAAGATTGTGGGTTTGATTCCAAGTACAACTAAGTTACCCTTTGGGCCACTGAGCAAGGCTGGTAACTCCAAATTGCTCAGTTTTATAAATGTAAGTTGCTCTGGAGAAGGGTGTCTGCTAAATGCTGTAAATGTACTATGTGTAGGATTTGCCTAATAAATCGCAAGGTCTATTGGGGTTTTTCATTTTCTCCCTATGTTTTCTTTGTTTTTTTAACTGGAGCAATAAGCAGCAGGTTATGCCAAAGTATCTTTTTTTCTGTCAGAGGTAAACTAGCGTGCTGAACTATGTAGGTGAGTGCATGTGGGTGTGGTGTCATGTATTGAATTGGCAACCCATCCACAGTTTACATACCTGCCTGATGCTTGTTGTATTTGGAATAGGCTCTGGAACAACTCTTAAGGTATTGCTTTTCACCAATAAAATATGAGTGTATATACATTTAAGAGAGGACTATCAGGGTTAAATTCATTGTATTTTTAGATGTTCCACATCTAATTTTATTATCAACTAATCTTAACTAGGAAAAGTAAATTTTCCTCAACAATTTCCTCCCAATTTAATCAACAAACAGGACTGCTGAATAAGTGATAGCTTTCTTTTTGTGCTGACATGTTGATGAGTCATATCCTTTTTTCACTTCACTTGCTGTCTCAAAAAAAAATGTTAAGGTCAGGCAAGTGCCACCAGGAACCCAAACCCTTTTACTACATTAACCAATCTACAATCTGGCACAAGATAAGAGTGTAAATACTAATATTTTCCACTTAAAAAGGTTTACATTTTACAACGGTCAAAAAAATATAAAAATGATTGAAAAAATGCCTTAAATTAATTTGAAGTTTTCAATTTGGGCCAGGAGCGGGCTAAATAAATCATGTTCTCAGTACAAGGTTCGTATTAAATCCTCAATCTTCTATCTGTGCAAGCTGTGACATGTTACTCAAAGTCCTGCAAAAACTTCATGTGATTCCTAACCCTGATTTAATCTTGCAGCACTCTTTCAATCTGTGGGTGTATAATGAAACTCAGATTGCATGTAAAACATGCTATCGCCTGGTAGACCTGAAAATGAACGTTTTGGGGGGAAGGGGGTAAATGGGTGGGACAGGGGAGATCAAAAACATTTGAAAAAAATTAGTTTCTTTGACTGATGCGTCACGAAGGAACACGCAAGCCTTTGGAATGTGATGTCTTCAAAAGGGCGCATGGGGCACATGCCGCAGCACAGACGGGCTCAGCCGTGAAGGGCAATAGAGCATGTGTTAACAAAACCAGCGGTTAGTTTCCTCCCATAGATTACAAAGAGACTGCAGGTTATGTGGGAGGAAAGTTTTCTGAAGGACATTAAAGACATTAGTAACCAAATACAGTAAAAACACTAAAACTAAAGGAATAAAAACTGAAAAAAAATAACTCTACACAGCAATATGGTATAATATTATATATCTATATAAATAAAATATGTTGCTGTGTTAACCTCATGCGTTAACCTCATGTGTTTTAATTTTAAATTTGTCTATAGCCTAAACTGGTCAAAACAAACTAGCTTAATACATCAAATTTAAAAAAAAAGAAACAATTAAAAAAATTAGCAATTAGATAAAAGTATAATTTTTCTGATTCTGATAATTGACATTTATTGTTTATAATTGATGCCTTAAAAATGTATCGTTATTATTAAAGGTCTTTTCATGATAATACCAGATAATAATAATAATTAGCAATTATGCATAATTATTTTTAAGCTGTCAGAGAACCTTACTATAGTATAAATACTAAATTATAAGTGTCAAATTAGCCACTTTATGTATACATACATAAAATGGCTAATTTGTGGCTAATTAAAAAAAAAAAAAAAAAAAAAAAAAAAATATATATATATATATATATATATATATATATATATATATATATATATATACACACACACACAGAACTTGAGTGTTAGAAGTAAATAGAACTTGCGTGTTAGAAGCTAAAACTTTTTTTATAAAACATTTCCATTCAAATGATTTAAAATCATAATGAAAATGAAAGGAAGTAACAACGATCCAGAAACAGGACAAGTGTAGGACAAATATAGGACATAAACTTAAGGGTCATAATATTGGACACAATATAAAACATAAATTTAAGGGTCATATTATAGGACATTATGTAGCACATAAACTTAAGGGTCATTATAAAGACATTAAACATAAGAATCATAATAAAGGACATAATATAGGGCATAAATTTAAGGGTTATAATAAGGACATAATATAGGATACAAACTTAAACATGGTAAAAAAAATAAAATAAACTTAATGGTGAAAATAAAGGAAATTAACTTAGGGGTCATAATATAGTACATATACTTTAGGGTCATAATAAGGATATATTATAGGAAATATACTTAAGGGTCATAATAAGGATATATTATAGGAAATATACTTAAGGGTCATAATAAGGACATTAACTTAAGGGTCACAATAAGGACATAATATAGGAAATAAACTTAAGGGTCATAATATAGGAAATAAACTTAAGGGTCAATATAGGAAATAAACTTAAGGGTCATAATATAGGAAATAAACTTAGAGATTTCTAAAATAGGACATAATATAGGACATAAACGTAAGGATCATAATATAGGACATAATGTAGGACCTAATCTCAAGGGCATAGTTTAAATAAGCGTGAAGAAAAACATACACATGATACTGGAAAAGGGAGCATTTTAGAAAAATGTACAAGTGACTCATGTTACGGAGAGAAACAGCTCCGTACTTGCAAATAAACGTCTGCCTGTATTGCAGTCATCTAGAATAGGAAAGAGAGGAACTAAACAAGAAAATCCGTTAAACGATGTCAGGGGAAACTACATTGCTTTTAACATACCTATAAAATATGTAGATACACAGAAAGAGTGAGATGCTTAGTGCCGTCATTTCCTTTGAACAATAAGCGAACACGCTGCGTCAATTGTGACTCTTGTTCACCTACGCTGAGACTTTTCATACAAACAATTTATAGCAATGAGTTCAGGGCACTTAACAAACCTGAGGACTTCGGAGAAATTGCAGGCTTTTAAGCAATACGGATGATACAAAACAATCGCCTACACATGAGGACATCACATCCTGATCACTCCCTTAAAAACGAAACTTTATTTATTACTGAACAAACTTCTTGTATTATCTGTTCTCCTGAATGTGTAAAAAAATAAATTGTAACACCCTAAAGGATTAAATCAACTTCTCCCAAGATTGAACTGAATTTCAACAATTAATTTTTAGTCAACATTATGTACTTTTGTAGGGCAGATGTAGATCAAATAACTAGCAGGGGCAGCTCTCAATACTCTAGTCTATCTACATTTGCAGCCGGTTAGAACTTGATTAGATCAAATAAGCTGTAACTTTTCTTGACTACTGGCACATCAGTGGGCTTGATGAACCTCTTATGTTTGCTGACTGAATGCTGTCTGAAAGCCGTTTCCCAAAAGCAATAAGAAACAGGCGGCAGAATAGCAGGCTTCAATGTCATGTTCTTTTTTTCCAAAAATCCTGAATCATTAATAGAAAAACTGTTTTCTAAGAATCTGTATCGAGATCGTAGTCTAAGATAACCAACCACACCTACCGATTAGTCCTGCTAGGAATTTTTGGTTAAATCACAGTCTAACTAATGGTTTAGTGATTAAATATTAGGAAATAATTGCATCCTAGTATTACTATTGATAGTAATATTAATAATAATAATAATAATAATAATAAAGTTTTACATAAATTCTCATAAATATCCAGAATAGTGTTCTACCAAATACCAATTTAACAAAAAATATAATGCTAAAAATAATTTTAATGGAACACATTAAACATCATATAATAGTCTCCGATTGTTATTTTGTAATAACTTTTATTTTTTATATTTTTTTGTAACTTATTTTTTGACAAATAAAACCAGGATTTTTGTAGGGATATATAGGGATATAACTATCCTAATGATGTGAACTTGCTGATCAAATGGTTAATACTGGCCCACCAAATCAGCTACAGCTTCTTTACTGTAGTAAAAGAATAAAATTAAGTTAATGTTTTTACCTTAATTTAAAAAAAATAAAAATTAAAAATAAGTTAATGTTTTTAATAGAAAACCCAAAGAACAGGATTTGGACCAATTCTTTGCAATCCAAATGTAATAATGCTGTAAAACAAAACTACACTTTATTAACAGTCTATATGCATTAAACCATGGTACCCTTTTGCTGGTGACTACAAGATGAGTTCAAATTACTCACCAATGTTATTTTGTCGGGAAAAAAACACCAGCTTCGATAAAGTAAATATTTTAACAACTTTTTAGACCGCAAGTAGGCGTTCAACCCGATGAACATCTTTTCGCAGGTGTATGTTTTTATTGCCTTAAAAGGTCATCCCAACTCAAAATGAATGTCAAAAACCACAATTAACTGGGCTTAGTAAATATTATGAGGAATTGTGGATAGCATTAAACATGCACTTTTGCTTTGCTAGGTTTGATCAGTTATCATCAAAGCTATTTTTTCACACAAAAAGCCAGATGTTGTCTATGTCATGTGTACACTGTAATAAAGTGATTTCCTGAAACGTTGCTTTGAATAGGGTTGTTTTTAAATGTTTACCAAACACAGAATAGTCGGAGAGAAATTGCACTCAGCAAAGCCTAGAACATATGGATCTGTGAGGAGACTTACAATGTGCACTTACATGTACAGGGCCTCTTAAGTCCTAATCTAAACATCCAACAATGTAAAGACTGGACCTGTAGTTCTAAATAACTATTCAAATCAAATATAAACGTTTCTGTGTGGGAACACTAAACTCTATCAGAAGCACTGACCTACATTTACAACCTAAATTCTAATATTTGTTCTATTAAATTGCATTAATGAATTCCCAACAGTTTATCCTCTTCCTTTCGTACCGTTTCTCTCTTGCTGCACTGCTTCCATTACATGTACGTGGATGTTAGAATTTTTTTTTTGTCCAATCAGATTTCAGTTTCTTTGTGCTACCATGTTAATCTAATCTGCCCAAAGCCTTCAGAATCAGTAGTGCTGGCTATGTAACTTAAATTATATTAGTAGTGGCCCGACTGCTAATTGTTTAATATTATTAAAGACTGTTTCTTTAACTAATCATATTTTTAAACCCGCCTCCATAAGCTCCACCCTCCACTAGGTGGCGCACAATGACGGCAGCATTTTTTCGTCCTCCGATTGGTTAATCAATGTAAAGTCTTACAGCCTACAGACTAGCGAATCTCGTCTGTACAGTTGAATTAGAATTTTTACGCCCACGTATCAGAAGAAATTAACTCTTGGACCTTTCCGGAAAAGTTAAACATCATAAAGAGAGATCGGTTAACCCCGAAAATAACTAGCTTGTCTCAGCCCGGGAAAGACTTTGTTCACCACTTCCAGACCAGTGCTGCTGACCGGTAACGCTGACTTACAGCCATCACGTTTTTGTGATGTTTTATTATTGATAGATGTTGTACGTTGTACAGTTGTGGTTGTAGTGTAGAGTTTTGTAGTCTTAACGGGTTTTCTTTCTTTAGAAAAAAAATGGTTTTCATTCTCAGTACGCGAAATGTCTGTTGCTATTGCGTTTTTGCAAAGTATTGATGGTTTCTATAATTGCGACGTGATAGTGGTGGTATAAGGAGCTGTATCAGTCAGGTAAGTCCCCATTTACGGCCCAGGTACCAAATGCACCGCCCGCCACTGGAAATAACTATGCACTTTCCAGATTCAAGGTAACAGTAATAAATTTTTTTAAAATGGAAATTCACATGGCGCAGTCAGCAGGTATACCCTTATCCACATGGCTCCTAAACAGATTTAATGAAGCAGAAACCAAAAGCATGCCGTCTCGGAACTTTTTAATCTCCTCGTACTGGCTTTCACATGCTTTCTCCTGCTCCACTAAATTCTAACGACAGGATTATGATAATTAACAGACTCAATTCAGTCATCAACCTGATCATGATGAATGAAATCTTGTTTTTTATGCTGCTGAACATAAAATGTTCTCTTTTTTATTTACAAAGTAGTCACACAGCATAATAAAGTTTACTTTCGGTAAAAATAAATCTACAAATGTAAACAAAGTCACTGATGACTTACAAAGAAATGAGCGTAAGCACAGATGAATCCTTTGGCCAAAAAAAACAAACAGACATTTTAATATTGTGTCAGTGGCTAAGAATTGCAAAGTCATTGTGCGTAATTACAGTAGTAGTTAAAGCTGCAGGCAGTGTTGAAAGGATCCTCGCACCCGGGCTTATCTTCGCCCGGTGGTTTTATGAAAACAGCAAACAGTGAGCAAAATGCATTTAAAGTGGTAGATATAAGAGAATATCAAAGTCATTTATATGTGCCAGCTGGTGGCACTATGAATATAAATGAATATTGCCATGTACAGTAGGTGTCTTCAAGCCAAGACTTTTATTAAACATGTGATGTTTAGCTCAGATTAAATATTGTACGTAGGAATTAGATTACAGTGACCAAATTTGGTGTTGTTCTGACTAGATCTCTAGGAGACGTTTGTTAAAATACAACATCTGAAAAGAATTGCTTTCCTATTGGCTTTCGGATTTAGCTCCAAAATACTTTTTTGTAGGTGGTGTTGTTACATTTCCGGATTGTTTTTCATACCTGTATGTAAAATGTAGTAAGAGGGGAAGTAAGAAGGTGGTGCCACTGAGCCATTTTGCCACACCCACTTCTGAAACATATATCAGACGTGAATTCTCATGTTCTGATGTGTGTGCAAAAGTTCAAACTTTGAACGCATGTTTAGTCCCCCAAAATGTGATTAATTTCAGTAGAAGAATAATATTTTCTAAGCGATTAGATTAGGGCCCTTATACTACCGGTGCTCTCGTCCTAATTATGAGTAAATATTTAAACTAGAAGTACCAAAAGTACAAATACGGCAAAATGTGTTTAGAAATATTTAATCTAAATTAATACATTTTATATAAAATAGTTGTATCAAAAATTTTATACTTTCATTTTCCATTCAGTAATCTTTCAGCTTTTTAGAACATTTTAGCTATTGTCTTATATTCGTGCCCACTTTATAATGTCAGAACAACATGATGAATCTCCTAGAGCAATTACAGTGTAAGAACAATTTGAACGGGTCATAAAGTGGGCATCTGCTGATTTCCTCTAATAGAAGCTTTTAAATTTGTTGCCTGCTCACTGTGTTTCAGAAGGTTTGGATTTCACCAGGAAAATTTATTATTGCCCCAATTTGCCACGAGTGGCTTCAGGTGCATTTGGATAAAACATCTAGTCAAAGTTCAGATAACACTTACCGTATTTACTTTATGTGGACATTAAATACAGTACTTTAAATACATTACCGTAGATTTTATGCAGGATGAATGCATTACTTGGACATTAGAGTCATGTTCTCTAGTGCTAAATGCTGCAATTAAAACAGAGCCTATAAAGAACAGCCTGAGAGGAGGCCATAAACAAATTACAATCAATCAAGAAGAAATACAATACATACAACATTTCTAAAATATATATCAAACAGATATCCAGCAGTTGGACACCTCGAATACAATATTTTGAGGTATTCTTGTCTGGTGTACATGTCTGTTGAAAAACTAAAAAAAATCAGTGCAGAATTTTTGCCGATTGGTGAGCAACTGCACCAGATTGTCCAATGATGATTATACTTCAGTGATACAAGCTAATTTTTTTGCCATTAGGACCATCTAGCAACTCAGCTACATGCTTGGTGAATTTAAGATGATTGTTACTGATTTGTCGTCCGGTACTTCTTTTCGTTTTAATGAGAAAACAATAGAAGCTTTCTCTTTAAACAGATCTGTTGTTCTAAATATACAGTAAACATTTGGTAACCCAGCCAGGTCATCTATTTTCATGGGAACTGAATCCTCTATCACTAATATTTCTGAAAAAACTGCTACCTGAAAGAATGTTGCCATCTACACAAAAAGCTATCAAGGTGCATCACAACAAAAATGGAAGACATCTTCTGCCAAACTCACTAAGATGGTGAAGGTGCTTCGCAAAAATTTGTTGAGAGCCCAGCATTAAATCTTTTGTGTTGGCATCCCTAACCCAAACTTTCACTTACAAGCTTTTGTAATAATTTCTAAAACCCAGAGCAAAACTGAGGCAGCTTCGTGACTTGTTAGTATTCTTACTTTATATGTGATGACAGACAGATGCACTTGAAATGACCTTGTGGTTAAACCTGTGGATTCTGGCCTTTGATTGATCCTGCAGCATTCCGTAAAGCTGAACATACAGAGTGTCCAGTGTGCCCCCTATGGTGTTAATTAGACATTAGACTGATAGATGGCCATGTGATCCTCAGAATGACTGTTCTTCTGTCAAAGTGGAAAGCCATAAAGGGCTTTCCTCTCTAAACAAAGACCGGCCCTCTGGGTGTCAAACATCATCACCATGCTTTAAAAGTGAGCTGGTGAACCAGAAATCATTATGGCCCTTACTCCAGGTGTGCCACTGCAGGAGGTTAACACTAGTGATGAGCAATGTCAGTGCCCCAGTAGTGCAAATCTTGATTCTTTGTAAAACCGCATTGCTGTTGTTATAAAAGCTATAGAAATAACTGATACTTCTATTATTCTTTTTGTTATTTCTACACATTTAATAGGTAGTATTCATACTCTTACTCATCTAATTGTAATAAAACCTACAAAAATTTCTTATTTATTTTTCTAAGGAATATTTTTATAAATATAACTGTACATTTGTCAGATATTATAAAGGTAAAATGTGGGAATGTTTACGAACATTACTAGACAGACACTTCATGTGACTTAAAAATATACAGTAATAAATTGCATTTCATAGTTTTTAAGTAATTTTTCATTATCCTTTATGTGTTTTCTGTCCTTGTAGTTATAATGTGCAGCTGAATATATATAAGTTTCAAAAGGTATAAAATGAAATATTGGTGTAACCCGCAACAAGACAACAATACCAAACAGGCAATAAATTTTGCTCTGAGGAAAGGTTGGAAGCATTCATCAAAACAAAGGTTAAGCATCCATACCACTAAACATAAACTTTCTTTTCCACGGGATACAGAAGCGGCTATAAAATCTAACACTATAAAATTCTTTCAGCTATAAATTACAGAAATATATTGCAGTCTTTTTGAAGATGTATTCACAAAACCTTAAACTTTTTTTTTAATTTCACAAAATTTGTTACAAACACTGACTGAACTATCTATGAGTTTTACAAGCAAAATGATTTAAAAGAACCTAAAATGGTCCCGGGTGAGACTGTAAGAGCCTCGATGAAACTTAGAAAAGCAGAACATAAACACCAAAGAAAGCCAAGCAGATTAGAGCCCACCACCTGCACAATCTCACCAGGAGATGGCAAAGTGTATGTCACAGCATGAGGAGGGGGAGGCGGAATGGTTCATACAACAGGATGTGTTCGCCAAACAAACTCACTCACCCCGGGAATGTACTAAAGCTTCAACTCGTCCACCCATCCTAACATTCATATCATGAAAAAAAATGGGATATAAACAGTAATCACAAACAGTAGATAAGGGAAAAATAAACTGGAATTGATGTCACTGAAGAACTGGCCAGAAAAGCATCATTTTATAATAAATAATAAACAATTACCAGATTTTTATAGAAATTAAACAAACTATTTTCCTATCATGACCTCACCAAACATCATTGCAGTTTCCAGTCAGTGTAGAGATCACAGCAATAGATTTGGTTTTGTTTTCGTTTTATTATCATAAAGTGTATTATGTTGTTTACTTTAAAATGCATTAACAGCATGATTATAACTTTATTTAATGGACCAATCAGCATTCCAACAATGAGCTTCCACTTACTACTATTACTAATACTACTAATAATATTACTACTACTACTAATTATTATTTTTCCCATCTTTTTTCCATGATTGGATACAGTCACAGATATGATATTTGTTTTATTTCACTTGGCAGATGCGATGTTATAAGAATTTATAATACTTTAGAATTGCACATGTTCTTTCTGTAAAACAATAGATTAAGGTAGATTACTAAATAGGCAATTGTTTTGATTGTTATGCAACTATTTTAAGTCGTCTACTTTAAATAGGGTTCATGGTAACAGAAGAGACACATCCATAGCTGACTTAGAAGGGGATAATCTTGGTGCCTTATAACATCATGCAAAACAACAGATAATAGGCTTTTATTAGGGGCTCCGCTTTCCTTTTTCAACAGCAAAATGCTAAAATATCTAAAAGCACTAATACAAAATCCAAATGCTTCTGTGGATTAGCAATAAACAATAACACTGATGCTGAAATGCTGAAAGAACCATATAAATCTCAACTTTTCATTACATTTCAGTCAAAAACCACATGAATGCTTTTTAGAGTAATCATGCTATTACTTTGATCAAATATGATCAAACAACCCAACCCAAAGTTTAATATCACCCAAAAATAAAAATGATATCATTAATTACTCGCCCTGTTGTTTTTCCAAACCTATAAGAACATCTTTCATCTTCTAAAAAAAAAAAAAAGATTTTTTTGTTAAAATCTGACGGCTGTCTGACCCTCGCACAAACCGCAAGGATTGAGTCCATGTGACATTAGTGGTTCAACTGTAATATTACAATGCTACATGAGTAGGTTTTTTTGCATAAAAGAACACAAAAATAACAATCTCATTCCACATTATTGTTTCTACTGCGTCTTCTTTTCTACGTCTTTCCGCATTTGGTACATATACATATACATATGGTACATGATGCTGACAATGATTTATATTTGCTGCATTTTGTTTACAGCTTCTTCACTTCCAGCTTACTCATTAAAACTTGAAACTCTATATTTGAGTTTTTTTTTTTCTACTGCCTTATATGTGGAATCGCATTGACGACAGTATTTAAACGTCTTCATTTGTCACATACACTTTACAGCAAGTTGATGTCAGCTATGATACAGCGCCCCTGGAGGGTAAAAGATTAAGGGTCTCGCTCAAGTACAGTGGCTGACTGGCAATGGTGGACCCCTATGTGTTCAACATCATGCCAGATTTGTGGTGACTGCGCTGACGCAAATATGGTGTGATGATGTTAAACACATGTACCATGCCATGTTTACACCCTGAAAGCATTATAAATATCTGTAATTAGGTTTGGAACAACACAATGGTGAGTAATTCATTGATTCATTCATTCATCTTTGATACCCGCTTATTCCCTAATTCAGGGCCACGGGGATCTGCTGGAGGCTATCGCAGCCGTCTCTGAAACCAAAAATGGCAGAAGGGGTACACCCTGGACAGGTCACCAGTCCATCACAGGGCCACACACACACACTCACACTCACTCCAATGGACAATTTAGAATCACCAATCAACCTAACATACATGTTTTTGAGCTGTGGGAAGGAACCGGAGAACCCGCAAACACAGGGAGAACATGCAAAGTGCAACAGTGCTAACCATGCACTACAATTAAGTTATTGATAGTGTATTAAAAGACAGGCATCAACACATCAAAAGTATATACAGCATTACTGACTGGATTATTAAAGATTTATTATTAAATAATCTAAAAATGTTTGTTCAATAGATGCTTCAGTGATTGGTTGACACTGTACTGCTTTAAGACATGAGGTCTGGTGCTTGTTTCTTTATTTTTTGAATCATTCGATAAATGTGGAAAAGTGTAGTCATTAACTCATTTACCCCTCCTTTTATAGTTAGTTTAAACTATGACTAATGTTAATATAAAAAGTCATTACATGTTATTGTCTAAAACACAACGTTTTTAAACATAAGGTTTCACCAACCCTAGTACAAACAACTTACGTGTAGAATTAGTAAAGTTATGAAATGTTTACAACCAGGCGGTCCGTGTTTATTGTATACTGCACATTTTATGGTTTCAGATACAACACAGATCTGTTAGTCAGCCAGTAAACATACATGACTCATTTATGCTCATCTGGACCATGGAAGGAATCTAATACTAAAGAAGAAGAACTTATTTATCATTAAAAATCAATGTTAATGTCACATTCATTGGTCACATATCTGTTTTATTAATAACATAGTTATACAGATATGAGACAGACAGTTATCTTTATTTTATCGTTTACTCACCAGAACAAACTTTTTCGTTTTTTCATGTTTGATTAAGCTTTAAACTAGAATATGCTGTTTTTAGTATTTAATGCCAGATCTAGTTAAATAGTAATTAATTGCCTGACATTCAGCATCATCACATATGCAAATATCCTCGACAACTAATTACATCTTTAATTAGAGTTTAATAAATCCATTAAAATACAGTTTATTACTAAAAAAGCTTGCAAAATGAGACCATTAGGCTGCTGTAGAATATATTTAAGTCTCATTAAAAAGTCACTAATTGGCTGGAGCTGTGGTGTAGTGGGTGAAGGCCCCGGCACCCACATATGCAGCTACGCTCCACTGACCTGGGTTCAATTCTGGCTCAGGTCCTTTCTGGTCAAGTGCCCCCCCCCCTTCTTCCCCATTTCATCTTTGTCTGTCCTATAAATAAAGACAAAATGCTCAAAAAAGTCATTCATTATATATAGACCACTATCACCTTTTATGTAAATAATCCACTGGAACCCATTTCTAATGTGACATCAACACTTTTTCCCATTAATAACCTTTACAAACCACGATGACACCACTGAAAAAACAAACAAAACCTTTTTTCCATGTAGGTAGTGAAGGAGCTGACAAAGGAATCAGGCAATCTTTTATTGGTCTCTATGTGCATCACTGTAAGTTATTTCCAATGTGGAAAAATTGGGGTCATGTTAAAAAGGGGGGAAAAGTATGGACATTATGCAGACTCGTACAAGATTCATCTACCAAAAGAGGCATTATTGATTAAAAAATCCATTAAATGAGGTCCACTTAACCACTGGCTCCAAAAGTACACAGTAGAAGATTTCAGGCAGCTCAAACTGATGAACTAAGCAGGGAGATGAATAGTTGCACAGAGCGCCCTCTATTGAAAAGCAGGCTCCATAAAATAGTCAGGACTAAAAAATAAAAAGAAATAATAAAGATTTCTGATCCGATATACAGTATTAGCATTACTATGTTTGCATTATTGCTGGCTTATAAGCTGTTCATTACACTCGGATGTTATGATAAAATATAAAACTGAATGCTTTACACTAAAGTCAGATTTACAGAATTTATGTGTAACAATAAGTAAGAAAATTAGTCATCACGCTGATTTATTTGTCTGCTTTTACTGTGTCTACAGGCTCAGTGATAAAGCATTAATTCCTGTAAGCATATGCAGCATGTACAAACAGCTGCACACCGTTCACTTAACAACCTCTGTGTGTGTGGAGAACACGAGCAAGACCCTTTGGGACGTTCCTACTCAAAATGACCTTTCCACAGCTGGTGCACACTAAAGGAGAAAACATTTGTTGATAAAAAGCCCCTGTTTTCAACTCAAGAGCCAGCATGAGAGGTTAAGCCATGTTGACCTTGCTGAACAGGAAGTCATCCATTAGATGCTGAGCCTGGACTTATCACAGTCCTGCTGCTGCACCCACCACCTCCGGGCCTGACTCACATATGCCACATGTGCTTACAGGAATACAGGACATTTCCACAAGTCCTTTCCATAAATAAGGGCACAGCACAGTATGCAACGACATTTAGATTCTGTTAGACACTGATACGACAATCGTGGGTGAGATAAATAAGTTTTTATAAAGGTGCTGCCTTAAAATCAGCCATATCTTGCATGCGGAGCATTTATGGCCTTAATTCTATTTTTTTGCACATTTTGCTGATGTGAAAGTCTTTAAATATATATATATATATATATATATATATATATATATACAGTGCTTCCAAAACTTTCCCACATTTTGTTACCTTACAACCACAAATTTAAATGTTTTAATTAAAATTTTATGTAATAGACCAACACAAATAGCACATAATTGTAAAGAACGAAAATGATACATGTTTTTTTTAAATTTTAGGCAAATAAAAATCTGAAAAGTGTGGTGTGCATTTATATTCAGCCCGTCTGCGTCAATACTTTGTAGAGCCATCTTTCACTTTAATTACAGCTGCAAGTCTATTAGGGTAATGCTCCACCAGCTTTGCACATGTAGAGACTGAAATTTTTGCCCATTCTTCTTTGCAAAATAGCTCAATCTCAGCTAGATTGGATAGGGAGTGTCTGTGAACAGCAGATGCTTAATAGGATTTAGGTCTGGACTTTGACTGGGCCATTCTAACACATGAAAATTCTTTGCTCCAAACTATTCCATTGTAGCTCTGGCTGTATGTTTAGGGTCATTGTCTTGCTTAAAGGTGAATCTCCTTCCCAGTCTCAAGTCTGTTGCTGCCTTCAACAGGTTTGTATTTAGCTCCATCCATCTTCCTATCAACTCTGACCAGCTTTCCTGTCCCCACTACAGAAAAGCATCCCCACAGCATGGAGTTGCCACCACCATGTTTTATAGTGGGAATGGTGTGTTCAGGGTGATGAGCAGTGCTACTTTTCTGTTACACATAGCACTTTGCATTTAGACCAAAAAGTTTAACTCATCTGACCAGAGCACTTCTTCCACATGTTTGCTGTGCCCCCTACATGACTAGTGGCAAACTGTAAACGGGACTTCTTATGTCTTTCTTTCTAATGTCTTTCTTCTTGCCACTCTCCCATTAAGGCCAGATTTGTACAGTACACGACTTATAGTTGTCCTGTGGACAGATTCTTTCACCTGAGCTGTGGATTTTTGCACCTCCTACAGAGTGACCATGGGAATCTTAGCTGCTTCTCTGACCAGTGCTCTCCTTGCTCGGTCTGTCAGTTTAGGGGGAAGCCATGTCTTGGTAAGTTTGCAGTTGCGGCATACGTTTTTCCATTTTTGCATCTTGAGATGTTCAAAGCTTGGGATATTTTTTTATAACCTAACCCTGCTTTTTACTTTTCCACAACTTTGTCCCTGACCTGTCTGGTGAGTTCCTTGGTCTTCATGATGCTGTTTGTTTACTAGTGTTCTCTAACAAACCAGTGAGGCCTTCACAGAACGGCTGTAGTTATACTAAGACTAAATTACACACAGGTCTATTAACTAATTAGGTGGCAATTGATTGCACCGGCTTTTATTTAGGGGTATCAGAGAACAGGGGTCTGAATACAAATGCACGCCACACATTTTTGTTTTACTTCACAATTATGTGCTACCTTGTGTGGGTCTATTATATAAATTTCAATAAAATACATTTAAGTTTGTGGTTATGAGTAAACAAAATGTGAAAAAGTTCAAGGGGTATAAATACTTCTTCATGGCACTGTATATATAGAAATAAAACAGGGGAAAGAGAGGGGTGGGACCAAAAAGGACCTAGGTTGCCATGGCACAACAACGCGAGTGCCACTACACCACAGCACCAGCCAAAGACTTTAGGTTTGAAGTATGAGTGGGACTAAATCTGGAAATCGAATGTATAAAAAACGTATGGATGTAATAGTCAGGTGTTCTGGTAGTTTTATCCTTATAGTGTAGCTCTATCGGAGTTATTTGAGTTGAAGAATGAATGTGTCTTTGGGGAATTACCCAAAAAAAATCAGAGCAAATTCATCAATGTATAATATTATTCATTGCATATTAGTGACTTTGTTATTGACAAATTATTGACTTAGTGAATTTTTTTTTACAAACAATTTATTTTTTTTGAAAACCATAGCTCAAGTGCATTGTACTGATTACTACTAGTTTTAAAGAACTTTATTTGCTCTTCCAGCAAGTTGCTAAAATACATCTATCTTTGGTGAAATATGCATATTTTTGCCCATTTAGTTGTCAGTCTGTTACATATAGCACAAATGAATCCCATAAACTGGTCAGACTGTTTTATGGTTCGGATTTTTAATTACATTATGTCCTAAATGTGATTAAATTTGTTTTAGAGTACTTTTACAGTTGCCTACCTCATTTACCAGGAATTATCTATTATTCTATTATTTTTGGCATGAAAAGATATTGAACTGTACTAAAAAAAAAACAAAAGTAAATTGCTACTATTTGGAGTGGTATCATCTCATTAAGATCCAGATAAGAAAAATTATTATTGTAAAAATACAAGACACCTTTAGACACACGGCGGATGTGACAGAGCAGGAGACTAATTACACGAGATGCTGATTGTACATCATAAATTGTTGAACATTGTGGGGTTGTTCCATCAGTAAGAAGCTTATCTAGGTGAGGAGGCCCGATGGAAAGTCTGTAGTGAGGTCAGTGTTTACTTGGGGAGCTGAGATGGGCTGTTCAACATTTCCTGTTGATATCCACCACTCCATGTGTTGGGCGTATTTTTTTATATAAAAAAAAAAAGCAGTGACTTTTCTCAACAATTCTTGAGCAAGAAAAGACATTTTTGTAGGTATACAAAAGACCCCTTTCGGCGCATTTAAATACATTTTAAAGTTACTTATGATTGTAAGACTTTGGGTAAGAGTAAGTTGAGGGTTATTACCCGATTAATTGATTAGTTGCACATAAAGCTTGAGGTTAAGGACTTTTGAACCATTATTGCAGGTTTCTTCCGAATTCTGCTAAATCATAAATGTTTCTAATTTTCTTCAAATTAAATGCAAATAGAATTTTTAGAAAAGTTGCATTTTAGTAGTTTAATTAACATCAAAATAACCTTTTTACAGTCTCAATAACTATGCAATACTTTATATTATATTATATTATTGTATAATATAACAATTTAAATTAGCCATTCTAATAATTATTTTCATCATTAATCATGGACTTTTGTATTGTTTACTACTTATGTTCTGTACAGCTGCTTTAAGACAATTTCTATTGTCAATGCTATATGAAATAAACTTGAATAGAACTGAATAATACATTTAACACGTTATTAGGATTAATTCGTAATCATAACCTATACTATATATATATATATTGTTTTATTGAAATGGTAAGGTATTTATATATATATATATATATATATATATGATACTAATGATCTAATCAGTTTTATGCTTTAAGTATAGGACAGCAGTGACCTATAAGATTTGTAAGCACACAATACTGCCATCTAGCGACAAGAAAAGCGAACAGTTGGGAAAGATTATGTCTATGACAAGAATTCCCTAAAATGGACACATTTTTCTGAATATCCAATAATTCTTATATTGAATCTAGTTATTTATCATATTTAAAACAACATTGATACATAATAATACAATTCAATAAATACTAAAACTTTTCTTTGCTTGATTATTTTTTAAACATACGTACTTAGCTAGTATAAAAAGTTTATTTCGATATTTATTAATAAATAAATTAATGAAACTTCATTTACTGAACTGACTTTCTTTCACTGACAACATTTTCCATTTTAACTCCTCAGTGCAGTGTATCAGTGTATTTTTCTATACTGTATAATAACATTTGTACAGTTATATGTTAAACATGTACATATGTTGATAGTGCACTCCTAGTTTTAGATGGTAACTGCATTTTGTTGCCTTGTTGCTATGTGCAATGACAATAAAGTTCTAATCTGCTTAAAATAAGCTAATTTCCTGAAAGTTTATTTGTAAAAAAATTAATACAAATGAGAAACATCCATTATTTTAAAGACAAGCACCAATAATAGAACATGACGTTGATTCTACTCAATTTGTCACTGTTTGTGTGTAACACTGACTGTAACTGGTTAATACTTAACAAGAATGTCATGTCCAAAGGATACCAAGGGTTTAAATTTGGCTGGGGAGAATAAATGTGTGAAGAAAGGAGATGTAGCTCCAAACAAGCACACAATGCCTGCTTGTGTTTGAATCAGGGGTCGTATGTAAGCAGCTGCTACTATCTGTTTAACGTTACAGGGAAACATCACTCTCAGCAAACCCAGAGCCAACAACTCGAACCTCTGTCACACAGCCAGACTAAAACAAACCCCAAAAGAGGAGGATTTTTTTATTACAAGCAAGGGAAATCGAAAACAAGTCATGCTCCTACTGTTAGACATTAAACTATGTCAATTGAATAGGTCTGCTTTCCCTTACATTTTATTTAATTTATTGTCCATGTAGAAAATCTTTCCTCAAAATGAAGCCGCCACAGTAAATACGCCATCATAGAAACCAATTCGATCGATTCATATCTCAGATTTTTAGCCTCACATTCGTATTACATGAATTATGGATTAGTAACAGGGCAGCACAGTGACTTAGTGGTTAGTACTGTTGCCTCACAGCAAAAAGGCCTGGGTTCGAGGCCTTTCTTTGTCAAGGAACAATTACATAAAATAAAATGAAATTACAATACATTACCTTAGGTTACATTTAATTTAATGTCATTTAAAAAAAAAAAAGCTTTATAAAGAGAAAAATAAAAATACAGTATCCACAGTATAGGGAGACTAAACAGATTCCGACATTATTCGTTTATTAAAGCAGGGGATTTCATTTTGAAGTTTGGTTGGAGATATGTTAAGCTATAACTATAATATAACTGACCCACATTCATGTATTTATTCAGAGTATTTTCACTAACATCTGTATTACTGTAGCTAGATAAAGCAATTCTAAAAGCTACACTCTGTCCTAGCCTCAGTATCAGTACTCATTTGGAAAAGAAATCATTTGGCACCTACACAAACACTAATATAATTGATTTGTCCTCCACATTTATTTATCTTCAAGACAGTTCCAACCTCCTGTCACACACACATCTGCCCACACACAGGCACACAATATATAGATCTAATAAAGTCCCTAAAGACACATTTACATGCATATATATACACACAAAACAGCTAACTCAACATTTATACTTTCCGTGATTTACTAACAGACACAGATGCAACACACCGCTTAACGGGGCTCCTTGGTAGCCCCTGCAGTTGTGTGCATGCAAATGGCAGCAAAGGGTCCAGTTCAGGATCATGCTTTCAGAACACATAACTTCTCCCATGGGATTCCGATAATGACTCCCACACTAATCCTTTTGCAGAATACCATGCACACACACACACACACACACACACACACACACACACACACAAACACCCAAAGCACATTAGCACAGTCTTAGGCTCAATTCCAAATCACAAATCACAGACCTCCCACACATCCAATTCCAAATCACAAGGCAAAATCGACTTTGCAAGAATTCACAGCTGTCGTTTTTAAACAGATGCCACTTTTTCTAATGCCAGATAATAGTTTTCAGATTTTTTCTCATTGTGATCTGAAATTCTTATTTAAATAAAGGTTATTGAAACATAATTATTCTCAGGAATGAATTAGGAAAGAAACTACCAAACATCCTTCTAGAACACAGAAATCCTTTCACTGTCGCTTGTCACATTCCTGATAAATCACACAGGTCAAAAAAACAATTTTTTGGTCATTAAAAAAAACCTGGCTAAAGAGAGCAGAGTAAAGAGTTATACACTATATTGCCAAAAGTTTGTGGTTACCTGACCATCGGATTTATGTAATCTATTTCGCTTAGCTTTATGTTAACATGAAAGGGCAAAAGGCAGGAGGGGTACACCGTAGACAGGTAGCCAGTCCATTACTGAGCCCCCCACACACACTGACATTTTAGAATCACCAAGTACCAGGAGTAAACCCACGCAAGCATGGAGAACATGCAAACTGTTTGGATGTCACTGCCCCTGTTTGGGAATCAAACCCGAGACCTTCTTGCTGTAAGGCAACAGTGCTAACCACTAAGCCACTTTCCCACTTTTCCCTGTAAAAGGGGTGAGGTGGAGTGGGGGTGTAAAAATGGCAATTCCTTTTAATATGAGGCAGGATAGACAACAACGATTAGGAAAAACTTGTGGAAAAGGAATCTGTCAGAGAGGTGGGCATAGGCCCCAACAGAGAGATATGAATCATTGATCATGTGGTGAACCAAAGCCTTACTATGGCAGAAAGATATAAAAGATCTAAATGACCTTTGGATAGGATACGCTGAACTATGCTTAGAATTGACAGAAAACCCCATAGTTACAGCCTTGGTGGTGTTATGAACAACAGGCAGAAGTAGGCAGTGGAGGAAATGGTGAGGCTCAAGATTGATATATGGCTGTCAGAAATAAAGTAGGCAATTAAGGATAACAATGACACCTTTGCCAATGTTGATATCCATCAGCCTACCAACAATAGCCCATGTTTTGAATAGGCACCAGGTATAAATAATAAACGTTTACCTTATGCCCTTTGAGAGAAACAATGACTGGATAAAATACCTGAAGGCTAAGTATATTATATACTTATAAGTATATAAGTATACAGCACTGCATACTAAACAGTTAGTATGTAAGTCATCACATACTTCATATGTACATTGTAAGTTTTGTAAGTAAGCATGATGGTGCTTAATTTTTGTTGATAAAGCAGGCTTTAACCTGGCCAAAACTTATCGCAGTTGACCTCACTATGTGTGCAGCTATCTCTGAACATGGTGTGGTAGGACACAGGCCATTACTCGGCTCCTATAATGCTGCACATCTGATTTCTGAGTTTCTCAATAAAATTAAGGTGGCCTGTCAAGCTTCCACCATGCAGAGGGGTTTCACGCTTGGTTTCAGGCCTATCCCCGATGCATGACAATCTACCCGCCCCTATACTTTCCTTACCTTAACCCTAGTGAGGAAATGCTAGCCAAGCATTTGAGCATTACATCTATTTCTTTTATACAACTGAGCAACACAATTCCATAACACAAATTTTAACATTTAGGTTGTAAATGTAAATGTTAAAGCTTCTAATAGTGTTTAGGTCAGCAGAGAAAGCCTTACTGGCCCTGACTACACACCGCTGCAGCCTTCAAATGTATAATTTAGAAACGTACCATAATCATTGGTATAGATACAGCTGAAGATAGCAAGGAGCTGCCTAACTTTATGTACAGCCTATAAAGAGCTATAAAGAAAGATTTACTTTTTTTTCAGTTTTAAGGGTTTAGTACTTACTATATTTTCATATTTAGCACGAATGCCTCCGATTAATGCCGCTGAAACAACACCACAGCTGTCTCTAAACCAGATGACTAGTGTTAGCATACCAAATGACCCACATCAGGTTAAAAGAGGTCACACATTCTTTCCTGTTTTAACCAATGATTTAGTACACAATTAAGAAAAAAGTCAACAACATGTCCAAATAGTTACTGCTGACTATCACAAAGTTACAATGACTTTACAACTGCGTAACAAAATAAACTCTGCATCAAGTAAACACTTATATAATCAAGTGGATTTTACTTTATTAATGCCTTACATTTCTGGCTTGGTTTTATTATCCTACTATATATTTGCCAAGTTATGCCACTCACCCTGAAGTCACTGACTTGGCGTATGATGTATACCTACAGTTTAGAAATCAGCTTTTTTCATCCTCATCCTTATTTTCATCCAGACTTATAAATGTATTAAACATCATTCTCTGAAACAAATTCTTAATATCTTAAACTATAATTAGCTAATTATTGGAATAATTAGCTTTTTTCTGCAAACCTTAAAAACATGTGGGCAGATAGACACTGTTTGCAAATCTCCAAACACATTCTGACTTTTGCACTGTGATTAACTTGTGAAAAGTAAAATTTAATCCCAGCCAGGACTGAAAAGCAAAACTTAATCCCAACCGGAACTAAGCCGCCATCTTTTAAACACAATGGCTTAACCTTCTTAACACCTCTTCCTTAATGTAAGATCATATAAAATATAAGCCAGTCCAAAGCACATAGATTAACAATGGATAACAATCTGAGAGGTAGTGGGAAATGCTTTGTGTTTAGGTTTTTGATCAAATAAGTGATGGTTTAAAGAAATATGTTTTTGGAAATTCAGAAAAAAAACTTTATCATTAGTAATCATAATTTAAAAAAATAAAAGGAGAAGGGTTAGATTTTGTTATCATTTATTGATCTTGGTAAAGGGAGGATTAGTCTGGAGCCTATCCCAGGATCAATAAGGCGAAAATCCGCCTTGGATGGGACTTAAATCCACTGAAAGCCACCATGAACCCACAGATAATGACCTCTAGATCAATTAAACCTCAAATCACCTATTAGCATATTTAAGATGGAAAGTTTAGTCCAGATTACATCAGCAGTTATGGCTTACCTTTAGATGAAACTACATTAAAAATGTAGAGTTGTAAATGTTGAATGTAGAGTTGTAAATGTAACTTTAATGTATTTCAGAAGGTACATAAAAGTGAAACAGAATCCAATCCAAGTATAAAGCTGAGCATCTGCTAGCTTGAAAGCCAAAGTGGTCCTTTGGGATTTTTCGCTCTTGTTTTTTTTTGTTTAGTTTGCTTCAAAACTAAACAGCAGAGCCAATATGGCTAAATGAGATTGCAGTTCAATATAGTAAGAGACTTATTTATTGTCTATATAATTACGGAAGACTATTAAAATGTCAGAAACTGGGCTAGTAAGTTAATAGAGCAATACAAAAATGGACCAGGGCTGTGATTTACGAGAACATAGTAATGTATACCTACATTCAAGTTTGGACACTTCAGCTGATATTTCTGTTGAAGCAAACATTTAGTGGTTTTTTTTCTTGTTTTTAATGCAAACAAAAAAGATATTGATTAAATAGTATCCCACAAACACCCAAATATTTGCTGTGTGATGGTCAGAGAAATAAGACAAAGAAATAGGAAGGAACATCTGCAGTACGTTTACACGACACCATGTCCATGGACAGCTGCCGAACGTGTGTCTGCCAACTTGTTTTATGTTTTATGGGGGCCGAATCTCAAAAGCAAGAACAAGCCGATCTTTCCTACTATACTAAACAGCTGTCTGGGGATTAAGGACAGATTAAGACTACTTCTGTTTCAGGTTTTTCAGGGGGCTCGAAAATCAACATAGGGCATCGTTGGAACAATGAAGTTGTTCAAACAACTTCAAATAAAAGGTTTTATTGTTTTCTAGCAGGACGAGATTAAGTAATGTTTGAAAAATATAGCAACATTTGTACCAATTTGGAGCTATCTATAAAATTTGAGATAGAGACAGAGAAAATAATAAAGAGATACTTTACCAGTATGTAATGACACTGAAAGAAGAAGAGATGAAACCATCTCTTTTGACTTTTAGGTTTCACTTGTTTCTGTAGATTTATTTTCTCACCATATTGCTGATGTACAGGTATTTTCTGTTTGTGTGTGTGTGTAATAAATTGTGTACATTCAAAAAATTAATTTGTTTAAATATTCTTCTGTTTATTGAGTTAATTAGCAATTCAGTTAACAAAATAACACATCCAAAAATACGACAATTCATAGAAAAAAAGAACTGATCTGTGAAGAAATACAACAACAATTCAGAGAAACAAAAGAACAAATCTGAAGATACAACGACAAATTAGAAAACAAAATAACAAAATAGAAAATCCGAAACACAGTCACAATTCGGAAAACACATCGGACAAACCGGAGAAGGTAGGTATAGATTTGCAAATACAGTTCTTACCACTGATTTGACGAGACATCTATCACTCAAGGTATACAGGATGCAGGATGTATATAACTTTATGTTATTTACAGTTATGGTGGATAGAGTATATGTAAAGGTTTGCATATTTAGCCTATTACAATACATTTAACATCCATTAGCCCTGAAGTAGTAGTTTACACATCTATGAATCCACTTTCTACTGCAGTAGCTTGATGTATTTCCATGTACATCTCTAGTGACAGATGATTTGTCCAATCAGAGGTAAGAATTCTGGTTTCTCTGTCGTTGCGTTTTTGGATTTGTTATTTTCTTTCTGGAATTGCTGTTGTGTTTTTAAATCCTTGTTGTGTTTTTAAATTTGTTATTTTCTTTTGCACGTCTGGGCCACAGTAGTAAGGTTTTCCTGCTGTCATTTTGTCTGTGGTTTTCAATTTGTAGCTTTTTTAAGCTGCATTTGTATAAAACTCTAAGATTCAGATATTTCCTTATGCTCAGTATCATCCTCATTGGGTCTCACTAGAGGTACATTAACAGTATGTGAATTTCCAAAACCATTTACAGCAGGAAATATCATTGACATCCAATTCCTGAAATATGACCGTGGCCCAACAATGGAGTTTTTATAAAGAAACACAGTGAGCAATGAAAAGGGAAGCATGATCTTTAATTCTAGCAGTTGTTTTAAGCAGCTGAGGATGTGGACACACGAGGAATGAGGATAAGGAGGGAATGGAAGTGGGCACGTGCCAGATATAAACAGGTGGGTCTACTGTGCATGATACAGAGTCTGTCAATATGATAAAGTCATAAAATGCTTCTTCATGGAAAACAACTTGTTGTGGATGTTTGTGACCTAATTCAACCACCTAAAATACATGCTTTCTCAGGAGCAGGACTGAGGCTCAGAGCATGCAAAAGTCCAACAGGACGTTGTGTCTGGAAAACAAGCTTTGTTCCTGCTGGTAATTGTATCTTTATTTTATTTCTCGTGTTCTGTTCTTTAGCATTCTTTACCTTTTGACAGTTTTTCTCATCGCATCTGCTTATTCCATCAAACTAGTCTCATCTTTTTACCTCCAAAACATCTGAGGAATTTCCCCCAGCAGCTCATCACATTTTCCACACTGTCTTGAAGAACTGTGATGTATAGAGGGGAATTAAGTAGAAGATAGAAGAAGCATTAAAGGACAGATGAGGGATTTCCTTTTGGAATTTTACAGACTGAGTGGTATTACCACATATCATTCTTTAATGACAGTGATATCCAGATCACAGACCTTGTTGTTTGTAGCATGAACTTGAGAACACAAGAATGTCAAACCCCAATTTGGGGCAATAAAAATCAAAATATACTTTGTGAAGTAGATCAGATAAAGTCATAAGTAAAAGAACTAAAATGTCCTGCACAGAGCTCTGACCTTAACCTCCAATGAACACCTTTTGGATTGACTGGAACATCGACTTCATCCCAGACCTCCTCACCCAACATCAGTGCCTGATCTCACTAGCACTAATGTGGATATGTAAGAAAATTCTTACATCCTAGCATCTTTAATATGTGTGGAAGTTATTATAGAAGTAAGAGTAAAACTAAATCTAAAATAGGATGTTTAAAAATTCACATATGGATGTAATGGTCATATGATCCAATACGTTTGGCCAAATATTAAATATGCAACCAATTCATGTACTGTGTTACTGTCGAATGGAACTAGGCACTGAAAACACTCCCAAGATGTATATCTTTTTCTTCTTCTCCTTTTAGTTGTTCCCTTGCCAATTATCTTCCTGCACCTAGCTCTATCGTTTACCTGATTTTCAATCATTACCACTAGTTTTTCTCATTTATCACATCCAAAATCACTTCTCTTTGGCCTTACTTTTTGCCTTCTGCCTGGCAGCTCCATTTCCAACATTTTTCTATCAATATGTCCATTATCTGTTCTCTACACATATCCAAACCATCTCAACCTGGCCTCTCTGGTCTCTCTGAAACAGTAAGCATGAGCCATCCCTCTGATGTGCTTATTACTGATCCTGTCCATCCTCATCAACCCCAAAGAGAACATATTCAGCTCTGCTCTTCCCAACTTTGCCTTTGTCTTTTTCTCAGTGTCACTGTCTCTAAACGATATAACAAAACTGCTCCTGCCACTGTCTTGTACACATTTCCCTTACTGATTTTACTGATATTATTCTATCACACATCACTCCTGACATATTTTTAACTCATTCCAACCTGCCTGCACTCGCTTCTTCACCTCTTTTCCACACTCTTCAATGATTTGGATTGTTGACCCCAATTGCTTAAACTCCTGTACCTTCTTCACCCACTCACACTGTTCAACTTACCTCACTTACATTCACTCATGTATTCTATCTTGCTCTGACTGAATTTTATTCCTCATCCCTCCTACAGATCGCAATGTCATCTGCAAACATCATTGTCCAAGGAGATTTTTGTCTGACCTCCTCTGTCAACAGGACCACCACCATAGCAAACAAGAAAAGGCTTAGATTCGATCCCTGATGCATTCCTACCTCAACATTCCACTTCTCTTTTCTTTTCTGACCTACTATAAAACTCACCATTGTCATGCTCTTCTTATACATATCCTTTACCAATCTGACATAGTTCTCGGGTACTCCTAACTACTGCTACTGCTAGCTCTTTTTTTGGGACCCTGTCATATGCTTTCTCTATGTCTACAAAGACACAATGCAGAGACCTTGGTAATTCTCCATCAACATTTTAAAAAAATGCAACTGTAGGGCTTTTTCTGGGCATAAAGCCATACTGCAGATCACAAATAACTACTTTCATTCTTAACCTAGCTTCCACTTCTCTTTCCGATACCTTCATTGTGGGGCTTAACAACTTTACGCCTTTGCAGTTGCTACAACTCTGCACATCACTCTTCTCTTTTGATGAATATCTATTACTCCCTAATTAAGAAATGGTTTTAGAAGTTACTATTAAACCAGTAATTTTCCTGATTACTTTAAATAGAAGAATATAAATACATCAAATACCAGAACATTATTGAAAAGGAAATTTTGTGCTTCAGTTGTAGTATATTTCACAAATTATTTACCATAATAACCATAATAACTATAATAACTGCAAGGCCTTCCCTGTTTCAATCACTAAATTAAAGAATGGGAGCTTTTAGGTAGATTCTGGTAAAATACATTAATATAATTAATAATAGATCAGCTAGAAAATTCAGCAGCAAGTTTAATTTACATTTATGTTTGCTTATTTGGCAAAAGTGTTTCGTGACTTATTACAAGATGTACTAAGTAAAGTGATGTTTTACAAGATAGTACAAAGAACCACAGAAAAAGTGATAACAAATACAGAAAAATTATTCAGATCAAAAAGATCAGATGTTCCACACAGAAACTAATACTTTCGTGCCTTGTTAGTGCTACTGAAAATAATAATATGAATAATATAACTTATATAAAAATAATAAGTAAGTAACTGTGGTCTTTATTTGTCACTGTACATTACTGCACAATGTAATAAAGTTCTTCACATATCAAAATGATATCATATGAAGTGCAATTTAAAGGCTTAACTAGGTTAATTAGGCAACTTATTTGTCAACAGGGGTTTGTTCTGTAGCCAATCATACGAATAATTTCTTAATGGGGCTGTTATTATTATAATTTTTTAAATAATTCTTTTAAGTTTAGCCAAACTAAAGAAATTAAATTTACTCTAAAAGAAAAATTTAATAGGAAATACTGTGGAAAAAAATGTCTTGCTCTGTTAAATCATTCGGGAAATATTAGAAAAATAATTAACATTTCACAGCGGGACCTATAATTTTGTCTTTTACTGTTTATAAGGATGTCACACTACACCTTTATCCATCTGTTGTTGAAGCATATTCCACATTATGTCACACATTCCCATTGGCAAACTTTTTCCCCCTCCTGGGCAAATAGTAAATCAATACTTTTCAATCACCCAAATGAACTAACAGTGTCATCTGCCAAGAGGGTCCAAATTTACAATTCCCATAAGACGGGCGTTTTTAAAAATCAGTCTGTTTCCTGGCCATTAGTTATGACAAAGGATACTTGGAGCTTTACTAACCTACTAAACTAGGAAGACTTTCACCAAATCAGTTTTCTTTAAAGTGGTATAACCTGACACATCTGGGTTAGTTAACTTTGCTAGGCTCCTACTGTAATAATGATTTTTATAATAAGCAAGACAAGGCAAGTTTATCGATGTAGCACATTTTATACACTTTGGTAATTTTCTTTTTTTCCCCGGTTTGACATTCTATTTTTTTATTTTCTTATCTCTAAATGTTGCTTTAAATTATATAAGCATGAACCCTCATAAAAAAAACATCCAACTCATATGTCATATTGTGTATGATTGTGTATGTGGCAAATACTATTTGGATATAATTGTGTGAAAAATGTTTTTCTTAATTATATAATTATTTATTATTTTCATTAGTCGAAAAAGTGCCTATAATTAGATTTGTATAGACTGGAATATCCTACATTATAAAGGTCTGGGGCATCAGTACAGAAAGATGTCACATCTGATTTGTACTGATTAATAGTGACAGAATCATCAACCAATCAAATGTAGACATTCAGCATTTCCAGGGTGTGGAATTAAAACAAAACTAAAATGAAAGCCGGTGTCGCTACACCAGATCTTGTTGCCATTCTACTATAAACGCTTTTTACAGGGCACATTTTTGCAGACAAAAGAGAAATAAACGTCCTGCACATTATTTGCATATAAAGTAGCTGCATTAGCTGTAACATGATATCATGCAACCATAATTTAATAAACTATAACACAGTGTTCAGTAGTATTTCTGACCTCAAAATGCATCAAACAATCAGCAAAACAACACAAGATATAACTGTGTAATGCCACTGGAGCAAACGATTAAAACACAAGTTCAGAACTGGGTTGCCAGTGCACATTATTTGCATATACTGTAGCTGCATTAGCTGTAACAGGGATGTGTAAGATGTGTGTATGTGGTTTACAGTTCCTTACAGAAGGTCCTAACAGAAAGCCCACTATTTATCTAAGGTTAAATTAAAGACTAAGCAAAATCTTATAGAATTATAATATATAAACCTCATGATATCATGCAACCATAATCTAATAAACCATAACACAGTGTTCAGATTATATTTCTGACCTCAAAATACATTGACTAATCAACAAAACAACACAGGATATAATTGTGTAATGCCACTGGACCAAACGATTAAAACACAAGGCAACATTCAGCTCCAAAAAGCTCCTTAGTACATTGTTTGCATAGTACAAATTTGATCCCAAGGCAGTGACAGATGCCAACCGTAAACGAAGTGAACTCAATTACAAAAGCAGAAATTAAGCTGAATTTTACAGTTGTAAAAATGCGTTAAACAATTACAAAGAGATCAAATGTTTCTCCATTACGTTATAACATTACATTACATTGTTGGAGCTGTCATAAAGTTATAGCTACCAAATTAAATAAATCATCCAGCTTGTTGCATAAAAGTCCCTGACCCATGTGATCCAGTTACTCAACTAACTAGTCTCTTAACGGTATTGCGTTTTTAAGGTGGACTTGTAAAAATGAGATCTATTAAATATAAACTGACATTCACCATTATTTCTCTTTATATCTTCTCTTCAAAATTAAAATCCATTAATTTAGTTCAGTGTGGATTCTGTTAATACACATTACACCGAAAGAACACATGTTTAAAGCAACTTACCACCGACGCCATGTAAAAGTAAATGCTGTCATTTGATTAGGGATGGATGTGGTTTCTGAAAGACTTTGTTGGGCGCTTAAACTTGCATAAAGTCAAAGGTCACTGAGTGGTGCTGGTTTTTACAGAATATGTGCAATGATCCAGGTGTAGGAAGATGTATGGCAGAGTATATAAAAATACTACTACTACTACTACTGCTATTTCTAGGGTTAGCTATCAACTCAAATTACAGAATAGGTTCTACTATAACATACTGTGTACATCAATACAATATTGGGTCAAAATATTTTAGGTCAATACTGGGAAATGGCATAAATCCTTTGATGTTTTCCAGAATATAAACATAAATATTCTGTTATTTAATATAACTATAAGGTCTCTCAATAATAAATGATATATACAGTAAGTTATAGTAGAACCTATTCTGTAATATGAGTTGATAGTTTAATTCGTAGAATAAAAAAGGCTCATTAAAAAATTAGCTTGTTATAGTAACTTGTAGGTGTCTCAAATTGTCCCAACTTCAGAACCAGACGTCGTAAAGAGCTCCAGTCCCCATGGCTGTGTCCCAAACACTTTTGTATAGTAATGTTGCATACTCTATATGTTAAACAATAAAACCTCCACCTGGTATTCAGTATTTTGGATTTCACGGCTTTGTATATAGGCGCAGGAATTAATTATTCTTTAATAAGTCCAGAACTGGGTTGCCAGTGTGGAAGAAAATCTTCAAATTAACTTCAATCAAAACATATTCAGGTCTACTTTTATGATAGATGCAAAATTCAACATAAAAGATTTCCTGTTGTTAGTTTTATAGTTATTAGGTTGCAATTACCCTCACCAGGGTCTCAAACATAAAAAGCAAAACCAGATGCCAGATGGGATGGACAGTTTGATCAATACTAACTAGAACTAAATCTACCTTTGGTATTTAATCTGAGGTACGATTTATTTTGGGGTGTCAAGATAAGACATTAAAATTGTCAGATGCCATTATCCAAAGTGACTTACATTTATCTCTTTTATACAACCAAGCAACTTGGAGTTCAGGGGCCTTGCTCAGGGGCCCTACAGTAGCAACTTGGTTGTGCTGGAGAAGTGATAGTGCAGTGGTTAAGGTGTACTAACTCAACATGGATAAATTTGCATTTGGGAATCGAACCCTGGTCTTCCAAATCCAATTAGCATTAGCAGTCCAGCATCTTAACCACTGCGCTACCACTTCCCCATTTGTGTGATAATGTGTGGGGTGGGTTTTTTTCTCTCCAAAAATCAGTAAATTTGCTATAAAACATTTGATCTGGAAACATGTAGCATATCGAAGTGAGAATTGAAGTCGATTAAACAATTAAACAAATAAAGAATGGGACGCTTACCGCATGATTGGCAGAGCGCGTGTGTGATATCCTTTCTCACTGCGCGCTTGCTCTGCACTGGCGGGAAAAGCGCGCGCAACACCGACGCGTCTCCGGTGGGTTCCGTAAAGAAAACATAGCGCGTCCCTGGTTTCATTTGAAAGCACATACTCTCCTGAGGCCACATAATAAACACCACGGCGTCCTTTTGTATCCCTCTCGTCTTAATCTCCCAAACCCGGTAAACTCTTATCCTACTTTGTTCAAGCTTTGCCACCGGTTCCCCCTCGCGCGTTTCTCGCCTTACCCCATCCATACGGGTTTCCGTTTCGTACCCTGGCTTCTGCAGGGATTCCTCCATTACCCCCTCCAACACGACACCAGCACGCAACGCCAGGTCCCGCACAGGCATGCGGGGGCAGTCGGGATTCCCGCACACACCCACACATACAGACGTCAGGAGTCCACAGATCACGCACAGCAGGCGCATTGTAACGGTTTTAACGCAGGGAACAGACGCAGGTGGCATAAGGGAAGGACAGTTTAAGCCGACTGAGTTCACTGGGAGTGCACACTTGGTGCTATTGGAGAGGGCGGAGTTGCCCAGAAAGAAGATCTAAGCTGTGTGAGTGGATTTTCTTCCTTACAATCTTTACTCTGCTGGGGTATCATACATCAACGACACCCCAGTGAGGCAAGCTGAGATTCCAGTTGTAAACGTCAGTATATTATCTGTTAAATGCATGTTTACAGCAAATTAATACTGACAAATAGGGTAATAAAAAAGATATCACATAATATACAATAATAAAAATAATAATAATAATAAAAATAATAATAATAATATGAGGGCAGCACTGTGGCTTAGTGGTTAGCACTGTTGCCCAGGTTCGATTCCAGGACGGGGGTCTTTCTGTGTGGAGTTTGCATGTTCTCCCTGTGCTTGTGTGGGTTTACTCCGGGTTCTCCGGTTTCCTCCCACAGTTTAAAAACATGTATATTAGGTTGGCGATTCTAAATTGCCCATAGAGTAGTAGTAAGTGCAAGTGTGGCCTGTGATGGACTGGCGACCTGTCCAGGGTGTACCCCTCCTGCCTTTCGCCCTTTCAGAGACGGCTGGGATAGACTCCAGCAGATCCCTGTGCCCCCGAATTAGGGAATAAGCGGGTATAGAAGATGAATGAATGACCAAAAATAAGCACTTATAATACGAGTAATGTCATAAAACATCTAAAAGTAAAACTCAAACAGCTTTGGCAGTAACTTTAGCACTCAGCAACCAACTTTGCAGCAAACCCCTGCAAAACAAAAGAAAACCGGTACAAATAATCCCAGATCCTAAAAAAAACCCGGCAGGTATCGGTATCGACAATCACCAGGAAAAAATATTAGTACTTTGTCTTTAAAAAATGGTATCAGTGCATCCCTAATACTACTACTACTTCCAATAATAATAACACTACTACTACTACTACTAGTAATAGGACCCGTGCCGGAGCCAAACCTGGGCCACCAGGGCACCTTAACCCACCACAACACGGCGCCAACCACAAATTTAATTTTAAACAAAATTTGTCATTTTTAACCAGATTTTTTTTGTATTTCTAAGCTGCTTTAAGGTTAAACGTGCACTACAAATGAAATTAAATAGAATTTTATAGCTGTGTAGTAAAATAATAAAAAACCCTTGCAAAATGAGTATAAATAATTTCATTTTTTTTTTTTTATTTACATTTAATTGGGAATAAAAACCTCTCGACATCATATCTCAAAAGTTTGCCCAGAACGCCATCAGAATTATTCAAATGAATGCAGTCAATACACAGGAATCAAACCGCAATAACAAGTCAAAGCCTGTTTTTTGTCTAGTACAGCATGGGAAAAAAGAGCACTAATACAAACACAATATCTCACCCAGAGCACTAACACATGTTTAGTGGAATCACACCACAGCCTTTAACCTCACCCAGTGATTTAGCATGTCCTGGCCCAAAGCATGACCACAAGCGCCTGCACCCTGGGCAACTAGGAGTGGCAGTGGCGCCTGCTGTCCACCTGCTTCTAAAGTCTTTCAGCCTCACTGAATACTGGCACATCTGACCTAAAGGGTCTGTGACATGGCAGAAACAGCTGTGTGGGATTCCCCGGATCCGACGACGACACCACCATTTCCTCAAGGCTTCCACAGCAAAACACTGCTAATGATGGGTTTCCACTTTCCCTAATCCACTGGGGTCTCTAGTTCCCTTTTAACTGTAAAAACAATCCACTCAGTAGAGAATTTTATGATGTGGACATGATCCAACCTTTTGAAACGTTCTGTTCATTTTAGAAGCATGCAATGACTTATTCTAGTTATTAAGTGAAGCCCTTTTATTGCTAAACTTTTTGAACATGAACACATTCAGTTTTCTTTGGCACTGGATTTAATAAAGATTTAATGGAGACCATTACAGAGACACTAATTACAAGGCAGTAACCTTCACACACTGAATGAAACATTATTAAGTGTTGGATTGAATGAATGTAATACAGGTGACCTGTTAAGTAATAATAACTCAGTTTCACAGACCTTTAGGGTCTTAAGAGAGGGGTGGCCCAAGATTTTCCATCCATCTATCGCAGCACAGGCAGAACTATACAGGGCGTATCATAAGTTTTCACACAGATCTCACCCCATTTGATTTTTATCTTTGGGGGCATTTAAAGGCCATGATGTATCAGGAAAAGATACAAAACTATAAATAATAATAATCTCAAGGAGCGTATCACCAACGCCATTACAAGCTGTGCTTATAGGTGTTCTTCAGCAGTGGAGGACACACACCGAAATGTGTTTTCAAAACAATGGTAGTCATTTAGAGCAAATTATATAAATAAAAAGGGTTTTATAAAAGAAAGTTTTTTAAAAAAATTTTTGTACTTTAATGAATACGAGTCTGTATTCGAGTCTGTATACGGTGACCATCCAGGGCTCTGACATTGAGGTCGTGGACAGTTTTAAGTACCTGGGTGTTCACCTTAACAATAAACTGGACTGGACTCATAACACCGATGCCCTGTACAAGAAGGGCCAAAGTCGCCTACACCTTCTGAGGAGACTGCGGTCCTTTGGAGTGGGCAGGCCTCTCTTAAGGACGCTTTATGACTCTCTGGTAGCCTCTGCTATCCACTACGCTGTGGTCTGCTGGGGAGCAGGCAGCACGGACAGACAGGACAGAAAGAGACTCAACAAATTGGTCAGAAGGGCCAGTTCTGTCCACTGGACTCTGTGGAGGAGGTGGGTGAGAGGAGGATGTTGGTTAAGCTGACATCCATCATAGACAATACCTCTGACCCACTGCATAAGACAGTGGAGGCTATGAGCAGCTCCTTCAGTAGCAGACTGTTACACCCTCAGTGTAGGAAGGATCGGTTCCGCAGGTCTTTCATACCCACCGCTGTTAGACTGTACAACTTAACAGTCTAACTACAGATGCACATAACTGTAAATACTGTCACAATTTGCACATTTTTTCTATTTTCCTACTTTTCACGTAATTGTTTCTGTATCTGAGCCACCGTAACAATTTAATTTCCCCACTGTGAGATCAATAAAGATTATCTTATCTTATCTTCAATTTCTATGGATTACAATTTCATGATGTGTGAATGCATGCAAAGCCTGGATTACTGATGTTGTGCATAACTATAAATATAGATATTCTATAAATATTCTAAATTAAAATAACAACGTAAACTTTTACAAAATATATATAATTGCATGAATAGCAGCAATAACATTACATTTAGATCTGGAAAAACAGTCATTTTACTCTAATGAGAAGAACTGATGCACATTATGGAGAACTGTGAAAGCATAGAACCAAAGTTTATCTTTGGTTGCCAGAGTCAATTACACATACCCTTTTTTATATTTTTAAACTAAAAGAATTTCTATAAATTATGCCTTCGACAAATTCAATTAAATCCCAATTTAATCTTTTCTGAATCTCAGAGCTTTCTTTTAGGTCAATCATTAGGTTTAGCCACTAACTAAATCTTAAAAATAGCACAATCGATATAAGCTTTTCCTCATACTGCATAAAACCTGTGCAGTTTTGCTTACATGTCTCAGAATCATGATGTTCTAAAAAAAAAGGTTTAATCTAAACTTTTAAATCAAATATTTACTAAATATCTATGCATACTTCCAACTCAAAAAAGTGTTTTCCCAAACTCTTGTCAGAAGTCTACAATTGTCCAGGTTGTCTCTGTAAAGCTGTAGCAATAATATTTTTCCCTTACTAGAACGAAGAAACCCAAACCCTGTTTCAGTATAATAATACCTCTGTGCACAAAGCTACATGAAGACATGGTGTGTTTTGTTAAAGTGGAAAAACTCTAGTTAGTGTCCTGACTTTGACTCAACCCCACCAAACACTTTATACACTAGCACCCACTAGTACACTTCATCCATCTGACAAGTAAAGACAAATAAAAACAATTTATTTAACAAAATATATATTAAAAAAAAGTGCAAATATATTTTTCTTGGAAAAAAACTAAGAAAAACTATATACACCCCTTTTTTGTTTTTACACATAGTGCATCATACAGACGTTTTTTTGACTAACACATGTAAAGTCACATAAAGAGTCCTTTCTTCTTTTTGTTTTTTTTCGCTGCAGCAGCATTAAGAGAGTCCGACGGTGCTTCTATCCATTCCGGCATCTTCCTCTTTGCCGCCTGACTTTCAGTCTGTGTGAATATGAGAACATGTTTAATTTAGAGATTTTTTTTTTTTTTTACTAAAGCAGCATTTTATTTTAAGTCTAGTAAAAACATGGCAAAAGGATTTTGTTAAAATCCTGACTAACATCTTGCATTAATTATTTAATGTGTTTAAAAATTGGGTTAAGCCTATACATTTTTTTTTACTATTTTGATCACTAGTAGTGGTAGCGCAATGGTTAAGGTGTTGGACTGCTAATTGGAAGATAGAACTTTTATTCCCAGCACCACCAAGTTGGCACTGCTAACTTAAAATAAATGAAATGAAATGTAAGTTGCTCTGAATAACGGCGTCTGCCAAATGCTAGAAATGTAAATGTAGTACTATTAATATTTTCCCTGTTTATTCCATCATACACTTAATGTTTTTTTCATATTATTGTCAACTGGTCCTGATGCTGTTTCTCTCTGCTCAATAGTCTCTTCTGAATCTTGCTTGCCCTCTTCAGCGCCACTCCAGACAGGATGCAGCAGATTGAGGAGTTTATCTATTTAAAAACGAACCCTAATGCTCACATATTGATCCACAGGTTTGTGTCAATGCAGCACAAAAGACTGATGATTGATGGCCTCTAAAACCTGCTTTTATCACCATAAATGTCCAGGTCAAGATATATTGGCCTTATTAGGAAGCCTTTGAATAATAATAGGCATCGTTTGCGCTGGTATGAGAATGCTGTAATGTGCAGTGATGTGAAAGGTATTAGGAGTTTTTTGTATGTTTACAAATGGCTGATTTTTGTATTTATATATGGCATGAAAAATGTAAAAATTAATCACTAGTAACTAACTATATAAAATAAATAGGTCCTTTTTTTATTGTTGTATTTTACAGCTGACGGTGACTTTCGGTGAGAAATAAGAGAACAGGAAGAGGGGACACAAAGAAAGCTCCACTTTTGTCCTATGACAATACCTCTTCTTTTATGTCCAGCAAGGAGCTCTGGACTAGACGGAAAATTTACGGCAGGAGAGGATGTAACCCCAGATGTGACTAGTGAGTCTGTGTGTGTGTGTGTGTGTGTATGTGAGGGCAGTCAGGGGTCAGACAGAAGCAAAGCCACACCCCCTGAGCTAAGTTACACCACTGCACTCAGCTTGTTAGAGGGTGGCCATGTCGGCGGGATCGATCCTGTCGCGTGTCATTAGCCTCGGGTCAGAGGTCAGGTCTCGGAGGCCACAATCGCAAATAAACAAAGCACTTTATGCTGCACACCCCTTTAGACCTACATTAGCTTGACTGCTGTTTTGTATTCACACACCTGTTTGAAAGCTGTTTTGAAGGACTGAGAGAACATGAAAAAGGTCAGCGAAACCATTAAAAAACTGCAAAAACAACAACAACAAAAAAAAAAAACTAAAAAGGTACTAAAGCTTGGAATGAAATGTTCTAGCTTCAGCTGAGTTTCGCCATTCCAGGCCTGTATTTGCATAGACATGCACACAAAAAAAGTGGTTTCCCCTCAGAGTAGGCACAGTCACTCTGCAATGCTGTATGCTAAAAGAAGGCTTTGCGATAGTCTTTGGATATTGAGAGAGGTGGCACAACCTGCTACACAAAAAAACTAACACAAAGCTAATTTAATGTTGTAATTATGTCCTTAAGGCTGATTAGTATTACAAACAAATTATTAGTTTTATACTAAAAAAATGTGGATAAAAGTAAAAAATGGCTAAAAGTGTCTTACTGAAACCCAGTGGCGGGCAGTGCATTTGGTACCTGGGCCTTCAGTGGGAATTTACCTGACTGATACATCTTTTAATACCACCCCTAACATGTCTTAATTTTAGAAACCATCAATACTATACAAAATGCATTATAACAGGGCATGCCATTACAGAGAGAGAGAGAGAGAGAGAGAGAGAGAGAGAGAGAGAGAAAGAGAAAGAGAGAGATTTCGCATATTGAGAATGAAAACCATTTTTATTAAAGCAGGAAACTCCGTTAGGAAATCTCCAAACCTCGACACTACAACTGCAACTGTACCACATATTATCTGGAACAGTTCAGAATGAATATTTATCTAATGACATCACAAAAACATAAATAAAATAAAATATAAATAAATACATCATACATTCGAAGGCTGTAAGCTAGTGGTACCACTTGTTGTCACTGGTCTGGAATTGGCGAACAAACTGTTTACTGGGCTGAGACAAGCTAGTTAGTCATTTAGTTAGCATTCTCTCCTCACAATGTCTAGCTTTTTTTTAAAAAGGCCACCTTAAAAATGGATTTTTTAAGTACATCTGAGACCAAGTCAGTTTCTCTCCTCCGTCAGCGAAAAAAAAGTCTAATTCAACTGTATTAATGTGTGCAGATCGTTACAGATGTGTTTTGCTAGTAACAGTTTTGCTCTGATCAACCAATCAGAGGATGGAAAAGTGCTGACGAAGGTGTGTTAAAGTCTGATTGGTTAATGAAACACTCCCATTGCTAATATAGTTGAAGTTACATCAGACAGCACTACTGATTTTGAAGGCCCTGAGCAGATTAGATTGACATGGCAGCAGAAAATTAGAGCAGAAATAATACAGAGGAATACCTTAAGTGGTGAATCACTAAACAGGTCCTGAGTGTCTCTGTCCAGGTTCTCCTGGTTCCAGGAGGCCAAATCAATTCCACTGCTTTTAGATGGTCCCGAATCTTCTATTGAATGATGAGCACCTCTGTCTGACTTTGCATCCTTAACACAAAGTGTGTAAGAGAAACTGCTTTACTTTATATCACTTTGATCACGTTAGATGAGGAGAGGCATTCGAGCTGTTTCAGCCTGGCTAGCAAAAAGGAGGAAAAAAGGGATGATACCTCCGGCATAGGAAGTTCACTGAAGAGCTCATCATCGCTCATGTCCATCCGTGATCTGTCCTCCAGTCTCCGAGTGTATCCAGTGGTGTGGTTCTGAGGCTGACGGCTGAATGTGACGGCAGTGAAGTCTCTGCCGTTGGACGAGCTTTTCCTAAGTTCCGAATCGATAGAACAGATACAGTTAGAATCAATTTAAAGTTACTTTTACTCTTTAAATTTATTTACAAAAAACTTTTAATGTAAAAAGAAAATTACTGTTTATATATTATATACACACACACACACACATTTCTTTCTTTAAAGTTAATCTACTTATAAAGGATAATTATAAAAACTCTCAGCGGAGAAAAAAAAAAAAAGCAAAGCTACAGTCCCATTTCTATACCTCCACCCTTTGTTAATGAAAATTTGAGAGGTAACTACTGTATATAGAAAACAAGACGGTTCGGAAACAATTGACCAATAAATTCTAGTTCAATGACTTAAGGCAAATGATCATGTACCCTAGATTATAGGTTTATTCAGTATAAGAAGACAAATCCATGTTGAAAGTCACATGATCAATCGTGTGAACATTAAATATTGCAATTCAAGAACATAGCAATTAACATGTATTAAAATTTTTACTATAGATCTGTGAACAAATTTCCATGACTTAGGTTAGGTTATTTATTTATTCTTCAGAAACTTTTCCAGGCCTGGAAATTGCTGTTTTTCCAAATTTCCATGACTTGGTTTTCCCAAAATCTCAAAGACACAGCATACTTCAAACGCTATAAACTCAAGACTCGCATTGGCTACCCAGTGAACCCTGGTACTTTAGATCAACATTGTGATGCCATACCATAAGTGACCATATAACAAAAAACCATGATGGAAAATCAAAAGCAGCAACAAGATCTTAGCAGCTAGAAAGAAAAAAAAACTCTGACTCTAGATTAAATTCGCAATAGTATGTGATGTTTTGTTGCTTGTTTTTATTTCTAGACAATAAGAACAGTCGGAAGGCAGTCCAGTAAAGTGTTGGTGTAACTGCTACCCTTATAATTACAGGCTAAACCATATTTTACTGCCCAAAGACACCACAGTTCCACCTTTTTATTGAATCACAAGACAGAGGTGTGTAAATTCACAGCTCACCTACATGTATTGCTGTTAACTGCATCTCTTACTTTATGAATCTCTTCCTTAAGTTAGCTATGTTTTGTTAGCTGCTTTGGTCAAATAAACAAAAAGGTCTCCTGCGTTATTGTAGCCATCCATTATACCGCAGGTTTTGACACCACTAGTAACATTAAATTCTTTACTTTTGCACTGAAGAAAAAGGATTACAGCCTCTGATTTAGTATTGGATGCAATCTGTGATGCGATTCAGACCTCAATTATTTTTTAAAATACGAGAAGGTCTAAAAAATTCTCAGGAGGATACAGATTTAAGATGGCGGATAGTTATCTTATGTGCTCAGTTTGTGTCCTGTAAAGGTGAAAGCGGCGCAGAACACTAAGCAGACAGCACCTTGCTGCCCTCTGCTGGTCACTCTTCAGATTTAAACAGCTGGGATTCTGTGCTACAAAAAAACTAAAACCCAGAGCTAACATGCTAACGTAAACATTTTTGAACCCAATGAGATGATAACCTGATTAACATTGGCACCAGCACCAACCTGAGGCTCAATCCAGGTAATATGGTGCTGTTCTGATGGCAGGTTGACATGCTGTGGCATTGGAAATCCCTCATTTTGTAGCTTAGCAACACACAGCCTGAGGACAAAAGTGCTGACATCTTCTGGCACCACAGCACGAATGTTTTTAAAGTCAGAGAGATCTGCAAGAAAGGAAACAGAAAGAACAAAACATATTTTCACTGTATGACTATTTGATTTAATAGGTAAAAGGGGATGTTATGAATTCAAGCATGAGATCTCTGTGTTACCCGAGCTAAGAGGAGGAGAGGAGAGAATGTGTGTGATGCTATTGAACAGAGATGAAGTCAGGCCGGCTCGCCCTGTGTCCAAAGGCTGACCGGCCTTCTGAGCCTGTAGCAGATGAGATTCCACCACCGCCATAGGCAAGCTGCAGGCGTCAGCTACTTGTCTCTGCACAAAAACACAAGAGTGTGTTCAAAATTAAGCCCAGGGAATGCAAATCTGTCCATCACACACAGAATAATATCATTAGTAGAGGGCGAAGGATACTGGATTTTATCAATACTGATAGCTAGTTTGGATAGTACGTGCAGATAACCGATGAATCAACTGATTTAAAATAAAAATTACAGTCCATGTAAAATAGTACAGAACTGTATTATACACAAAAAATTAACAGATAAAATTAAATGTAATTAAAAAATAAATTACTAACTTAAAATTAACAACAAATAAACTTGCGTTTAAAGCATTTATTAACTTAAGTTAATGCTATGAATGGAATCTTATGGCAAAACATTAACTATTTCACATCCAAAGTGAAACAAATCTAAAAGTCATGCTTTAAAAATGGCCGTCTTTATGCAGAGTTCACCCTGCACCGTTTTTAATGTCTTCGGCTCATCGTTGTTTTCGCACCGCATTTATTTGCTGCTGTGTTTACATGCACGTTAGCAGCGCCACAAAAGATTGAATTACAGAATAACACACAGACTATTGTGTATTACACACTGACTACCATTGAATTTTTACATAAACAGTTTTTGCATTTGCGACCATCTCTTATTAATTTACCTCTTAAGTTATTTCTTTAAAGTTATTATAGACATTACCAAATCCAACTAGAAAGGGTCTAAAGCACCCATTTGTAAAACAAAGGTTTTTGTCAGTTTGTGTTTAAAAAAAAAGTGAAAACTTGAATTTATCGCTATTATATGACAAAGACTACTATTTATTTGAATTTCGAACCTGTACCAATTTCAATTGATGTAAACCTTTTATGTGAGAGTTTTACAGTTACTACCATTTTTTTTGAGTTAAATTTTTTTATTGAAGTTTTCAGTTTAACTAAGACATTTGTAGAGGTGCAGTGTAAATTCACAGCTGGAAAATGGCGCCACCTTTACACTTGTATTGCATTTCCTCGACGAACTTTTTCGATGTTTCAAGTCTTTTGAAACTTTTTGGTTTCCTAACGAGAAATCCTTTAAAAAAAAGTGCTTTGTTTTTATCTCTGAAGCTTCGACATTTTGTTATTGTAGATTTTGTGAATCTCGTTTGTCTCTAAATCAGAGGTTGAATTATAGGCCAGCGTTCATATTATAATGCCGGTATCATTTGAAAAAATACCCAAAAAGGGACGCCTGAAAAATGTGGTTAAACTTGTAGAATGCAAAAAAGATTCGGCATGCTAATCTTGCCTCGGAAAGCACCTAGTCATAATCTCCTCTCGGAAAAATGTATACTTTTCCATTTTTCATCAGATATTTGCCAATAGCTTGGAGATGACAGGTTCAGATATTTAGCATGCCAAATGATTCGCAGACCTTGGCGATGCCTCTGCGATACTCTCAGATCGCGTTTTTGATCATTTACACAGCGTGGACAAGCGAGATCGCAAAAGTGGAATCAGCGTTAGAGATCACAGCGGCCAGAGTATTAAATAATGTAAATTATATGTACAGTCTCGCACTTGACTTGATTCTATTTTAGGATAAAATTGCAAAATGTGTGTGACTATAAAAAGAACTGAAATCAGATGCATTTCGGATTTATGATTTTGTCCGCTGCATGAACACCAGGCAATCTGTTTTCATTAGTCACAGGCTATAAACATGCAACTTCACGGGCTAATGAATGCATCCAGCTGGATATGAAGTAATACAAACTGATAACATTCATGACAAACATTTGGGTCAGACTTGCATGTATTTTTCGCAAAATATTTTATCAGCTTGAGGAACTGCCAATATCCGCGTTCTTGCAGCCTGGACAGCAAACATACTGTTGTTCTATCTACACTTATGCAGCAACCAGTCAACAAAAATAATTACTTTATCTTATAATAATAATGTTGTAGTGTGCTTTATAAATACTGTTTCCCTGTCTGAGTTTTAAATATCAGCGCTGTCAGTGCACCGTGTGCAATCACGTGTCAAAACAAATGCATGTGCTGTCGGTGATTTTTATCTGTAGAGGATGCCCTTGCCATAGACATGTTCACAACAGCCACGACCCGAAAAACTGTCAGCAGGGTTTTTTTTGCAGATAACTGATAGTTATGGGAATCACCTATCGTTGCTGATTAATCGGCCAAACTGATATATCGGTCAACCTGTAAGAGTAGCAAAGGACTCGGTTGTCAGATCCTGCTATTCCAGCTAAATTTCTTCTGTAATCTATTTGTTTTGTTCTCGCATGCTTTCTGTCCGGTCGCTTGTTTTCAGTCTTTTATTTTATTGTTATTGTTTTATTTTCACACATATTGACTTTATCATGGATTTTGTAAGACCCTCAAGTTTAAAAAAGGCTATGAGGGCATCCAGTAAAAATTCTAAAAATTCAGATTTGAAGATATTATTTGGGCATTTATTGCCTTTATTGATAGGACAGATGGCTAAAATCGGATCGGAGCGACAGAGAAAGAGGTGGGATCAGAAAGGACCTAAGCCGGAATCGAACCCAAGCCGGAGAGGAATCGAACCCAGGTCGCCAAGGTGCAAACAACTTGCGCATGTCTTTTTCAGAAATAAGTAGTCCAATTAAAAATAAATGATCAACTTTATAATTTGATTCCTGCAATTATTTTTATTGAAAAAAACCTTAGTAGCCAAACGTGTGTAAAAAAACATTTCCAAAAAAAAAAAAAAAAAAAAAAAGTTTGTTGATGACCTACCATGCTTTTTCCATCAATCTGGAAAAGTCTGTAAGTTCTAGCTGCGCTATCCGACAGAGACAGCACTGAGGCTTTTCCTGCCTGTGCACTGTGTGAATGTTCAGCACAAAAAATGGAAGAGCTGGAAGTCACAACCTCCTTCAAATCCCCCCAAAAAAACAGAGCAGGTTAATATGAGCACCGCACCAACATTACATTTAACATACTGCCTTAAAGTGATGTTTACCTGCAGGCCATGTTTCTGGCAGAAGTCTGTGATGGTCTGAAGTAGAGGAGCCATCATGGCCGCTTTGGCCTCTGACACACCGTCCACCAGTTTTAGCTTGACTACTGAGCAGGGCCTGATATATAAATACACACATACATACATACATACAGATGCATGAGTAGGTGGTGTTTCCTGCTGCTGGACTGACTGTCATTAGACTGGGTGCGGTCGGGCTGTGGTTTGTAAATGGCAAGCAGAGTCGAGCAACGTGATTGGTGAGGAACCACACCTGTGCATAATTTAACTAATGATCTGTGCTCTGTTGCAAGTAGCACAAAAGGGAAAGAGAGAAAGAACGATTTAACTTCACCTTAGAAGCAATTTTTATTTACCTTAACTTGGCCAGGTCCAGGAGGATTTTGTTGGTGGCCAGAATGGCGGGAGGGATGTCCTGCAAGTTGGCTAGCTTCTGACGCTCAGCTACCAGTTTACTGTACAGCTCAGCCTTTAACAGGTCACATCATACAAAAATACGGGATGAACTGACATGTTTTAGAGAGGTAACAATTTTTATATTATATAGTGAAAATATCCTTAATATTTCTGAATACTATCCAAGCCAAACATAAATCAAAGGCTACAACGTTTTATTTATTTTTTTTCTTTAGTAAAACTGAGAATAGTACCTGTAACTCTATTTCTCTGGCAGAGACTGCAGGAGGCTGAGGCATGGAGGCTTTTGGAGCAGGTTGCAAACCAGGAACTGACCTGAGTGGCACCACAGCACTGGATTTGGCCTGAGACCTGAAATTTGTTCTCTGAAATAGAAAAAATTAAGTGAACAAAGAATTAAGAACAAAAACAACTTGCACGTGTGCTTTTAATTTAAAATTTGGGTTTGCAATGGTGTATAAGAAAATACCCAAGTAACCCCTGTGGGGCTTGACACTAACCTGAGATGTGATTGGTTGAGGCTGCTCTTGAAAACTAACCACAGCAGGTTTCTTCCTTGAAATGAATAACAAGAACAGAAACACATACAGATGCGTTTTCATGCTGGGATAAATAAATATTTCCACTGATTTTTACACTGCATTTTTAATAAATTAATTTAACACAAATCAAATTGACCATTATATAAATTAAAAACAAATGAATAAATAATGCGTTGAAATAAGAATGTACAAGGTAACAGCTGGAGTCTTTTTAAAGGCACTTGTGGCAAGTGAAACACAGATGAGGAAAATAAATCCGCAGGGGTCCCCCTCTTTCATTTTCCAGGATAATTAAAATTTATTTATGACAGAAATAAAAAGACAATTACAGATTCATAGCCTAAAGTAATATATTCCTCTCCCCAGAAGTTTTACTGTGCCTGTGACTTAATTATAGAATCAGAAATGGACCAAATACGAACACAAGCTAACCTTCTGATGATAAACTCTTCACTTTATTATAATTAATCCATCACAATGACTGCCTATGCTGTAGGGATGCACGGTATGGTGGTACTAAAAAAATACTGGTTATATTTAAAACTGTACAATACTATCATATTGCCCAATTCTGTCTTTTACATGCTGCTGCACTGAAATTGCGCTGTAGGTGGCAGTGCTTCCCAAACTGCTGCCAATCACTAACATGAAGCAGTCACAGAGTGAGGTTTATTTATGCTTTTTTTTCTGTCCAGGTCTAAAATCTGAAAACAATCTGACAGCGAGAGAGAAAAGAGAGAGAGAGAGAGAGAGAGAGAGAGAGAGAGAGAGAGAGAGAAAGATAGAGAGAGAGAAATAATAACCTGATTTTGAATATATCAGTATAAATACATATATATATATATATATATATATATATATATATATATATATATATATATATATATATATTTTTTTTTTTTTTTTTTTTTTCATTTTTTTGGAACACACAGAAAGGTACAAAAAAATGCATCTTCATGTAGCATGTTATTAATACACTTATCTTTTGGGGCTAATTTCTTCAACACTTTTTTCAAATTAATAAGCATCGACACCAAGTTATTACATTCTGGTTTTGTACCAAAGCCAAAATTATGGTATCCGGCCACACCTTCTAGGCTTTACAACACAATAAAATAAACCAAGGCATTGTATAAAAAATAGTCTGTCCCAAACAGACTAACAACATTAAAATTTCCATCCAAAACTTTATTTAATCTCTTGCATGTTTTCCAGATTTTGCCTTGCTGCCCAGCTGTGAGCTCTTCCCTTTTTCAGTGTGCAACTTTTTTCCATAATCATTTGACTTTAACAACAAGGTAAGGTCATTCGTTTCTTCTGCCCTGACTGCCATTTTAAAAGCAAGTAAACAAGCAATTAACTTTACCGAATTATTTAACCTCTTTTCAAGATGGAATCGTTTGAAACTCATTGTTCGGGACTCAGACAGTCTCAGTGCTGAGGCTGAAAACACATTTATTTAGCCAAGCCTTCAATCTGTAGTTTTATTTTTAGGCAAAGGAGCAGAACTGGAAGGATCATGGAAATAGAGTGTTTGGTGAACTAGGATATTTGTATGCTGTCGTTCCTCCACTCGTCCTCCAAGCTGGCTTCTATCCCAGAGATCCCTCATACGTTCTGGCTCTCTCTTTCAGTTATACTGCCATAGCTAGTCTCACTGGAGTCCCCAACTACACAAAATCTTCAACTTTTACACAACAATACACTTAAAATGTCAATGTCTGTCTCTCTAATGAACAAATGGATTCAGGGTATAAGTAAATAAACTGATGAAAGAATCAATTTAGGGTACGAGTGAACAAATCGAAAGAAAGAATGAAGTTATGCGAACAAATCAGGTTTAATTAAAAAAGTAAATATTATAAGTATATAAGTGAGCAAATAAGAATATAACCCAGTCGATGTAGGCATCAGAGCCCAACAATAATATGGCCAAAAATGCTTGAATTTACTGCAGCATTTTTAGAAACGTGCCTGTTTCATGCATGTTTTTGGACTAAATGTGGTTTTTGGCATCTTTAAACTCTGGAACTGCCGAAAAACTGCAATAATTTTGAAAAAAATAAGCAAACATTGCAGAGTTTGAACACATCACCGCATAAGTAAATGTTAAATTAAAAAAGTGCAGGTGTAGAAATGAACAAACCAGAGTTCAGTGAAAAAATAAGTCATTTAGAGTGATCGAGGGTGATAATCAGGAAGTGGGTAATGCAGTAAATTCTCTCAGGAGGAAATTTCACTTACTTTGGCACGTTAACTTTTGGACACAGATCTCTGTTAGGTTGAAGAAGAAGGGTTCTTTGTTTTTCATCCTGGGCTTGGCTTAACCATGCTCTGCCCTGTGACCATACCGAAGCGGATCAAGAAGTTAGATCAATTCAGAAAGCTTTTATGGTTATTTTAACCAATTACAGCAGCTGCAGCACACATTAAAATAAAACAACATTCCTCCAGACTAAAAGTACACTACACAATTCTTACAACATTCAGTTGTGCAAACGTGTATAATCATATCCTCCTGAGACCCAAGGAAAAAAAGTGTCATCAGTTGTTGTGCGAGTTGTATGCAAAATTTGTAACATTTGTTTTGGAACACCGGATCACTGGAAAGCCCAGGAGGTACAGCAGAAATTGATTAAGTAAACATTTATTTGAAAAAAAAAAGGTCCCAAAGAACAAAAAAATGGGCGTGGTATCAAAAGGATATTATAATCATCTGATGACTGTTGTAAATTTAATTACACTTTAATATAATTAGATGTTCTTCAAGTATGAAATAGGTGTTGTGTGTTCATTACACTGTGCGCTTCAGACAACAATACCTTGGGAGTGAGTTTACACAGTGTGCTGAACTTATTATAACCTGAGGCCTCCATTAAGTATTTCTCACTGATAAGCTCCCGACCGAGCGCCCTCCACCAGGCTTCAGACACGCCCCTGCCAGCGCCAAACAAAGCGTGCTGCCGAAATCGATCGGGAACTCTCTGAGCAGTCTGCAGAAATCAAAAGAGCAACACAATCAGGGCACAAGCTGGCAAAAAAGGTTTAACCAAATATTTCAACATGGCATTTAGTGTGTCCACAGTTGGAGTGTTGAACCTTACTGAGCCTCGTAGAACCAGAATTGGAGCTGTGATTCCAAATTTCTCTCCCATCGCACTTACTGCCCCTATGAGCTGGAATGCGCACGCACCAAAATCCTGAACATTGTGCTCTGAACAGTCCTGGCTCTGGCTTTGATTGGGCCTAAAGAAAACATATTACAGCTGTGACCAGAGACCACCAACTAAATCTGCAATAGACACTGCTAATTTAAAAAGTACAAAACAATACAGAACCCAGGAATCCTAAACTTGATTCTAGCATCCCATTCCTACCCCAATCACAACAAACCCTAATTCAAATTCTAATACTCTCCCCAAAACACATGCTTTTACTAGAACTCCATGTTTATTTTTTTCTGCTGAATATCCAGAGCTTAAGAAAAGTCCATATTTCTTTTTAGACTTCCTACTTTCAGTCGAATGCACACAAAATACACAGTTTCCACTTTTGCACTGTTTTCATAATAAACTAATAAAATCTAATAAACTGTAAAAACTGTAGATCATAAAAGATGTGATTATTTAATTGTGTGCCTATGGAAATTTATATCTATCACAATTCTCCTGGAATAACCAGTAACCAACTATTCCAAAAGTGATAAAAGGCCTGAGAAAATGGTAGCTCAGTGGTTAACAATGGTTGAATGTAGGTCAGAGGATTGTGGGTTTAATTCCTAGCACCACTAAGCCAATGCTGACCCCTGAACAAGGCCCTTAACCTCTAACTGCACAGTCTGGGTTAGGCGTCTGCAACATGCTGGAAATAGATATTTTATGGATCCCTTTTTCATTAATAATTGTTGACATAATAAGACTGCCAGGCTAGAAAACACCAGACTTGTCAGCCTTATTGGGCATTTTACGCAATCATAAAGCTGTCAGTTAAATTTCTCCAAAATTACACACCCAATAACCACTGACATACAGTAAGTGACTGGATGATTATAGAGTGGATGATTATAGAGAGGGAAAAAAATGGAAAATTTATAATGATGATTATAAGTGAGCAGGCAATTATTGAGAAAGTACAAAGAAAAGGAGCTTCAAGAGATTACGGGCAATTGGATGACCGTCAGGAAATAAAAATGACCCTAAGACAACAAAATAAAGGCTGGCAATGATTAACATGAGGATAAATGATTTTTGTCATCAAATGATAAAGAGGTATTAACATTTTAGAATCCTTTTATTGTAATCTACAGTACATGCTTCTGACACGTACCCAGATTTGCAGTTGTCGCAGCATTTGCTGGTTCCCATTATACCCGACGTGACTTTTCGGAGTTGTTTATCCTCAAAATGAGACAAGATCAACCTGCAAAATGGCATTTATGTTGATATAAATGCAATCACTGTTTTTTTCCTAAAACAAGTTTTTGCTAAACAAAAAAAACCCAACAAACTAATGAACTAATAAACTACTTTACCATAAGCGTCGAAGTGAAGAAATTATATATAAATAAACGTAAAAATTTGATACAGATGCTCACAAGATGGTCTGTGTCTGGGTATAAAAAAAAAAAAAAAAAAAAAGGTACGCGTACTATTTTTTAGAAAAGCAAAACAAGTCTAAAATGGCTGTTGGACACAGTGAAGTCTATTATAGGACACAAAGACAGGCTTGTCAAGCTAGCGCATTTACATACGTAAACCCTGTAAGAAAATTTCAGAGAATTCAGTGAACCTACTTCCTTCTGCATTTAGTGGAATTTAAATATTTTTCCATTTTGGCCATCATTTCCATTTTGTAGCCTCTGAATCGGTCACTTTTTGTTTGGTTGAGTAGAAACCTGGGCAAATGAAAATGATGTCTTAATCTTAAAATACATTTTCATTAGATCAGAGACTAACTTCACTGCAGGCTGATTCTTAAAAAAGCGACTTCAAGTGCTTGATTTTGGAACGAAAGGATGAAAGGAGAATAATAAGCCTTAGACAAGAGTCACCTGTTGAATGTCATGTCACTAGGCTGCCAAAGGACATGGCAGGCACTGGGCAGTCCGTCTCTGCCTGCTCGTCCAATCTCCTGGTAGTAAGACTCCATTTCTTTTGGCGCTCCATAATGAATGACTTTTCTGATATCAGGCTTGTTGATTCCCATTCCAAAAGCGACAGTAGCTACCACACACTAAGAAATCAAGCACAATATCATAAAAAAAAAAAAAAGAGACAGACTTGAGATAATTATCAGTCTCATAGGGGTTAAGGATTTGGGGCCAAATGTTTATATTATTTGTCTATTAAAAATACCAAATATACATGCTTAAGTTCTGTGGTGTTCTCTTACACAAAGGAGCTAACCAGTAGCCAAACCAGTAAACAGTGTAAACCAATCCAAACCTTACTTTGGATTTATCGTGACATCCCTAAATATTTTAACATTATTATATGTAGACAAGTAGGCTACATAATTTTTTTTTTCTTTTTACTGATTTTAATAAAAAAAAAAAAAAAAAAAAAATCTAAAATATATATATATTATATATTTATATAATATAAATATTGATATATATAGGGGGAAGGGGGGGATATGATTTATTTATTTATATATATATATATATATATATATATATATATATATATATATATATATATCATATCCATATCCCCCCCTTCCCCCCTATATATATATATATAATATTTATATATATTAATTATTTTTTATTTATTTATTTATTTTCCCCCCCACTTACTCTGCAAACTTGTCAGAGGCATCAGCAGAAATAAGTGCTAATTCCATCCTATCTCTTGGGTTTGCTGCTTTACTCAGTCCGTCTCTGCCTCATTTTACTAGAACTAACAAAGTGTCAATTCAAATTTTTGTTTTGTCACTTGTCTTTGACACTTAAATTGTTGCTTAAGTGTGTAGAAAACAAATAGGAGCCTTGCTTCTTTGTTGCGTTCTAGTGTGAATGTAAGGTTACGGTATAGCGCAAGTAACCTGCAATAGCATTTTTCTATCACAGAGAGCAAAATAACAGCAGACACAAACCTGTATCTCGTCTCTCATGAACTGATACTGCGTCTCCTTTCTTTGTTTGATGCCGAGGCCTGCGTGGTACACTCCACAGCGGATGCCCAGTTTAAATAGAGCAGATGTCACTCGTTCTGCTTCCTTCTTAGAGGGGCAATACACAATGGCTGAGCCCTCAAATAAATAATCGCCGCTAAAATGAGATTTCCGGAAGCAGAAGATATTAAAAGCAGTCCTTTATATAAAATCGGAACTAATTATTCTTTAAAAAAAAAAAGGCAATTGCTTACCCGCTCTTTTTCACCAGAAATGACTTGAGGTCTTGGATGATGTCACCAGATTTGCGATTTACATCTAGATAAAGGTTGGGCCGGTCGAAAGAGGTGCAAGTGACTTGAGGGTTTACCAAGTGAAGACTCTTTACTATGTCATCCCGAATAGAAGGGCTTGCTGTGGCTGTAAGTGCCACAAATGGAACCTGTGTGAAAGTGGAATAAATGTGTTAATAAAATCATTTATAAAAAAAACAAGTGGCGTAAAGCTCAGGTTCCTCCTGGTGCCGCCCCCTCTGCCTTTCCCTTTTTATCGCTGTCACTGTCCTATAAATAAAGGCAAAAATGCCCCAAAAGTATCTTTCAAAAAATTTTTGGTGAAATTACTATGTGAACATAACTTACATTTGGAAGACTTCGTTTCAATTTGCCAAGGTCTCGGTAAGCACTTCTAAAATCATGCCCCCACTGAGAAATACAATGGGCTTCATCCACTGCAATTAGACAAAGACCTAGAAAAAAAAACAAATTTCCAAAACTTCAGTGGTAACAGTAGTAGTAGTAAAAAGGAATGCTAATATTACCTTCTTTAAAAGAACAAAAAAATCTACTCAGGGTAATATAACATTTCTAGTCTCAGATGTTCCAGTCACCAACACCAATTGCAAATAAAGTAGGCAGTCAATCCTGCCTCACGATGCCACAACAGCATCAAAAGCAGCCTTTTTTTACAATGCCTTCCCCTCCATCAACAAGGTGAGCCTTTTCGAAATGCCTGCGTTCGCTTACCAATTGATTTATTCAGCTGTTCGAGCAAAGATATATTTCCAGAACAGAATTCTGGTGTCATGTAGACGACTCTGAAACGCCCCCTGCAGGTCAAACACCAAACAAAATAAATACACTTCAAAAAAGTCAAAGCATGAGGCTTTAAGAGTATTATTAGATCAAACCACAAGTCAACCTACTTTTTTAAGTCAGCAAATACATTCTGGGTCTGGGCCGATCCAAGGAAACAGGCAGGGATGTTGGACATCCTGGGGGGGCGCACAAAGATAGACAGAATAATTCACTTCATATGGTAGAGCCTGGACTAAGGAATGTTAGATTAGATTAGATTAGATTCAACTGTATTGTCATTGTGCAAGGTACATGTACAGAGCCAATGAAATGCAGTTAGCATCTAACCAGAAGTGCATAAGTGGCTTATTAACAATAAATATCAGTGTAATAAATAGGGTATGGGGTTGATAGTTACAGAGGTGGGGGTAAATAATGTACAGAGGTATATGGATAGAATATAGAGGTTGTAACAATAGATAGTTATAGATTGTGCAAAGATGCATAATGATAAGGTAGTGCAAAGTACAGAAGTGGCAGTGCAGTAGTAATTAATACTGTATATCAGCTGTTCAGTGCAGAAACAGCCACAGGAAAGAAGCTGTTTTTCAGTCTGTTTGTGAAAAACAGAGGCTTCTTTCTCTGAGGCATCGGTAGCGTCTGCCTGATGGGAGAAGAGTGAACAGTCCGTGGTTGGGGTGAGAGGGATCTTTGATTATGCCTCTCGCCCTTTGCAGACAGCGTTTTTTGTGTATGTTGTCCAGGGTGGGTAGCTGAGTGCCGATGATTCGTTGGGCGGTTTTCACCACCCTCTGAAGGGCTGTGCGGTCTGAAGCAGTGCAGCTGCTGTACCATACTGAGATGCAGTTTGTGAGGATGCTCTCGATGGTACTGCAGTAAAAGTTCTCCAGTATCCTGTTGCTGAGATGGGACTTTTTAAGTCTCCTCAGAAAATATAGGCACTGTTGTGCCTTTTTGACCAGGAAAGAAGAGTTCAGAGACCAGGTGAGATCCTCAGAGATGTGGATTCCTAGGAACTTGAAGCTAGGTACACGCTCAACAGCCGCTCCGTTGATGTGTATTGGAGGATGAGTGTGATTGCTAGTTCGTCTAAAATCCACAATGACACACAATGACTTTGTCTTCTTAGTGTTGAGTTCCAGGTTATTGTCCTCACACCATGCTGCCAGGTGCTGGATCTCCTCCCTGTAGGCCGTCTCATCGTTACCTCTGATCAGGCCTACTACTGTGGTGTCATCTGCGAACTTGACAATGCTGTTTGACGCATAGACAGGCACGCAATCATAGGTGAAAAGGGAGTATAGGAGAGGGGACAAAACACAACCCTGGGGAAACCCGGTGCTGATGGTGAGATTGGAGGAGGTGATGTTATTCAATCGAACAGACTGTGATCTGTTCGTAAGGAAGTCCAGGGTCCAATTGCAAAGGTGTGTGCTGATGCCGAGCTGTTTCAGCTTCAAGGTTAGCTTAGAATGGCTAACTGTATTAAGAGCTGAACTAAAATCGACAAACAGCATCCTGGCATAAGTGTCGGGGTTGTCCAAATGAGTCAGGGTAGAATGTAGTACTGTGGAAATGGCATTTTCAGTTGACCTATTTGGGCGATAGGCAAATTAGGTCCAGGTTGGGTGGCAGACAGGCTTTAAGGTGGCTGAGGACCAGTCTTTCAAAGCACTTTGCGATAACTGGGGTGAGTGCGACTGGACGAAAGTCACCCAGTTCTTTTGCAGCAGAGTGCACTGGTACAATGGTAGCAGACTTGAAGCAGGTGGGGACGATTTCCTGGGCCAAGGAGAGATTGAAGATGTTCGTGAACTGCTGCGCGCATGCTCTGAGTACGCGTCCAGGGATGCCATCAGGGCCAGCTGCCTTTCTACCATTCACCCTACCCAGGGTAGCACACACTTCAGAGATGGAGAGCGAGAGTGGCTGCTCACCTGGTGACAGCTCTGTTTTAAGCATAGGCTCTATATTCCCTTTTTCAAAGCAAGCATAGAAGTGGTTAAGCTCGTCGGGGAGTGAGGCAGAGCTGGTTGGAGGTGTTCTGTTGGGTGGTTTGCGGTCAGTAATAGCCTGTATTCCCTGCCACATGCGTCGGGGGTCAGCAGAGATGAAGTGCTCCTCGATCTGCTGTTTGTATTCGTGTTTGGCTTTGGAGATTCCCCTCCTCAGATCGGCTCTGGCGACGTTGTAGGCCTCCCGGTCTCCAGACCTGAAGGCAGTGTTGCGTGCTTTGAGCAGGAGACGGACCTCACGGTTCATCCAGGGCTTCTGATTGGGGAACGCTTTGATGTTCTTATTTGTAGTCACCAAATCCACACACTTATTGATGTAATCAAGGACAGCATGGTGTAAGTGTTGATATTGGTGACTGTATGCAGCAAATTCACTCCAGTCTGTATGTGTGAACTGCTGTTGGAGAGCAGCATCAGCCCCATCCATCCAAACTTCAACAGTCCTGATTGTGGGTTTCACACTTTTAATGACTGGACAGTACTTGGGCAACAGGAACAATGAAAGATGGTCTGATTGTCCGAGGTGGGGGAGAGGTGTGACTCTGTAAGCACACCTCTCCATGTTACATAGTGCATGTACATAATATTATAAATAGAAATAAGTGGTGGTATAAAATAATGAAGTACATATGGAACATATGGAAGTACAATGAAAACCCATAACCTCAATGCCTGGTATGGATGGCATAGTTTAAGATAAAACACCTTGAAGCACATTAAATAAACATGTAATGTTTTCAATGATTCTGGTGGTAATTTCTTGATTGCTTCAATAAGAAAACACCCGGCTATCTGTTGTGCAGATGTCACACTGGGGCGTTGTTAGTGCACTTACAAATGCGTGCACCAGGAGAACATGTTCACACCATTAAGCATTAAGCAAACGTTTGGTTTTCGGGACAGAATTTGTCAGGGTGTGTGTTTAAGATACACATAGACAGATTTCCATATGCTCTATTGCTTAAGTTGCTTAAGTCTGCTGACATTGTCTAGAATTAACATGCACTTGGAATGAGCTTAAAGACTGCTGTTGGTATGTCAAGCAATAAGTCGTCAGCCAAGTGTCTCATGACGTATAGAATAACATGCAAATCCACAGGAAAATAAGCTCAGGGTGACTCACTTGAGCTGCAGCACCTGGTCCTCCATTAGTGCGATCAGAGGGGAGATGACCACACTGATGTTTACACAGTACACCGGAGGAAACTGGAAGCACAAGCTCTTCCCATAACCTGCACCAGGAATTACACATTGAACTACTCCATAGGATAACATCATTTAAACCTTTTAAAATGAAGTTAAAAGTCACTTGAAGTTTTATGCAGAGGACAAAGTTGTAGTTCAGTATTGAAGATAATTCTGATTAAACTATTTGGGTTGACCTAAAACATTATCAATTCTAACTTGGTGTTTATGTGTGTCTTCGTTTCAGTCTGAATTTTGTGACATGCGTTTAGCTCGTGTCACTGCGTAATTAGTTATAGTTTTCCTTGTTTTTAATCGTGTGAGGATAAGCTGCACTGCTTAATCACACTAGTTATGGGTAATGTGCTGCTGTTAAGCATGCGAGTCCGTGAGTACGCAGTGTTCCTGAAAAACAGGAAAATACTGAGCAAGAACAGCAGAGATTTTCTATAGCAGGTTCTTCACTATGATGCAGGCAACGCAAAACAAAGCCATCCTTTTCAGTCTTCAGCGAATTACGCATGAAGGAGAAGATTTTCATTTAAATGCTGCCGAGCAGGTTTTTAAAAGTTTCTAGAGTATGCCACTTATATCATCATCATATTTTATTTTAGTTGAGGTGTTTACATGGAGCAGTTTCATCTGGATTAGACTTTTAACTAATTAAATGTAAACGCTTAACGAAAACGAGGCTAACAAGACTTGTGGACGACACCTTTAATCTACCTTGTATTACAGGTTTCTGTCTAAGATGGTCAGGTGTTAAATAATTTAAATGACAGTCCTGGGTAGGTTTTACACAAACCATATCATTATTAAAAAAAAACTGATATCTACTGTATAAGCTAGCGCAAAAAATACTTGAGCAAACTGTATTATCAGGTCTTTGCTTTGTATTGACTAATTATTCGTGCACTAGCACATAGCAGAAGCTTTAATTATACACGTCTCTTTCAAAAATGCATCATCCTTTCCAGAAAAGGAAAAAAAAAACCCTACCAGTTGCCATGACAACAAGGTTATCCCTCCTCTGCTCGAGCACAGAGTGAATCACTTTCCATTGTACCCTGCAGACAAGTGTTAAAACAAGTGTAGACAATGTGCTAAGACTTCTGCACAACTTTATGTCAAAATTACTATGCAATATACATACATACAAACGTGTGTGCGTGTGTATTTATTTGTTAACCTGACGTTTCTTATACTGAAATTTTAAAACAATAAAAAAATACATATAAAATAATAAACAGGTGCATACGTACGGTTTAAAACTGTGATGTCCGAAATACATTTTCAGGCATTTGATCTGTTCAGACGCTGGGCTGAGGAAGATTTGCATCTGAATGTGGACCAAAAAAGGTCAGTTGACACAAAGAGAAACATCAATACAAACCCTTAAAACAAAGCTTGCATAAAAAAAATCCAATAAAACATTGGTTAGGATGTCAGCGCTGTTGAAAGTTATACTGGATTGTTTGTGTTACTATACACTTTATATAACAGAAGATGTTACTAGAGCAATCTTTTCCCAGCTTCAAGGTCATTCTGCTTATTTATCTTATTATATAACTTTTAATTGTTTGTTTCAATACTACTACTAGTTTTTATTATTATTATATTAGAATGACTATTTTCTCTAATGCAAAGTTAAATGTCTGAAGTCATTAAGGAAAAGGTTACATGTATTTACTTAGGCATGTACCTCGTTTATAAGAGACACACAGAATTTGGAATTCTTGAGAAAATCTGAGTCATCATGCAGGTTATTCAGCCCAAGCTTATGTCACATAACTACAAGAAAAAGTCTGCCATTACTCTCCACCTCAATTCTGGTTGGTCCTCTAATTCGGATTGCTTTTCTAACAGGTTTGACAAGCTGTAAACCAAATTAAACCTTAAGAGCTTCGGCAGGTAGGTTATGTGGCACGTTGCACAAAAATGGTTGCATGTCGACCTATTTTTATAGAGATATCAGCCCCTAAACATGACCCTAAGCGAAACGAACTGTAACTGGTTGCTTTTCATGGCTCTCTGCCAATAAAAGCTGCTATGGAGTTCAGACCTTCTATCATTAGTGTGAAGCATACAAAACACTACTTCTGTATCATTAACACATGAATGTAATCAAGACAGATGACTCTAAATTATTTTTTGAGCACATCTGTTTTTTATTGCTCCACTACATTGAACTACATATCAAAATTCACGACAAAAAGCACTTTTGACCCTATTGCTATATTTGAGTTTATGATGAGCTTTGGCAGGTACAGTATAGTTCTTATACTAATCTTAACTAACTATGGTAACAAAATCGCACTACCTGGTCACAGATTATTCATTGTAAAACATTGAACTGGAGAATTTACCAAATTTTTCCACTTCATCTTCTTCAACGACCTCATCTTCATCATCAACAATTAGCTCAGTTTCATTAGGCTGCTTTTCAATACTGTCATTCAGTTTCTCCATTTTTTCAGCACACTGAAAAGAAAGGAGGGAATAAGGATGAGTTTCAGCTGGAGGCATAACAAAATCAAGGCTCCCAATATGCTGGTAGCCCCTTTGGGCAGGTAGCCCACAATGAATTTAAGTAGCCTAAATAAACAAAAAAAAAAAAAAAGAGTATTTTTAATAAGGAATATTGTAAAGGTGACAAAACATCAAATCAAAACCATTTTCAAAACACAAATAACATGTAATATAATCAATTTACAATAATTAATACAAATATTTGGTTCTAACTAAACATCCTATTGAAGAACCTATTCGCAATTCTCTCCACTGCAATTCTCTCATATGTTTAAGCTTGCTGAGCGATATTTCACTCATCACTTGAAGGAAGTAATGACTGGAAGGACGATATCAGAGGAATTGTTGTGCAACAGATTCGGAGCATCACTGACAAATATCTTCATCAGTACCGCTGCTCCAGATACAGTTTGTGGATTGAATGTGAAAATAAATACCAAGCACGCATTTATCGCAATTTTCATATGCCACATATTGATGGTGACTCACTGATGCCTGAAAATTACATTACTATAATTGTGAGAGAAAGCAACAGGTTTGAAATCAATTTTTTTCTCCCTATGAGGGAGATACATTTTGGTAGCCCGACTTGAAGACACAAGCCGCCAGTAAAGATAGTTACATGTATATATTGTACCTATATGATCACTATTTAAAAACTGTGGTTAGCAAAAAAGGTACAAGATAAAGAACCATAGAGAACAGCAGAAGACCACATGTTCTATATCTGTCATCTAGGGACAAGAATCTGACTAACCATGAAACAATTCAGCTATGACTAAAGATACAGGAATCACATGCTTTATTCATTCCGATACTCGTTTTAGGTCAATGTTAACTGGAGGAGGTGTTTTTAATGTGCTACTGCATGTGCTGCTAAACAATCCAGACAAACAAATTTAATGAAATATGTAGTCCAGACACATTTATTTGTCAATAAACATCTACAAATGTTGCAGAAGCTGAGCTCAGAATGCGCTTCGGAATCATGACGTCTGTGCTAACACAAGGCACAAAACACACTAAACAAAAAAAACAAAAAGGCTGCTACACTTGACTCATGTCACATGCCCTTTTAAAACACAGCGTTTAGACTGTTTTTTAGTACAAAAGCACCAATTTATTATACCAAACGGACAGCTTTTATCACAGGTGTGTTTATTTTAGTAAGTGGTATTAATTTTTTAAAAAACAAATGTTTAATCTGTGTTTGTTAATAAACTACCCTTTAAAATGTAATTAATAACCCCTCTCGTTTTTGTGGCTAAAGTTATTGTTGAGACACTCTTTAAAGCTGGAAGCATTTACAATTTATATATCAAAATATATTATCATCAATCAATATGAAAAGAAATGATCAAGATTAAATTTTTGCCATAATCACCCAGCACTAGTAAACCTTAATAGATGTTTTTAATAAAGTGAATAGTGACTGTTAATGTATATGTGGAAAAAACCAACATTTTTCACCTGAATCATTTCATTGTCCAGCTCTTCATCGCTTTCAAGTTCGTACGACAACTCGGCGGAATCTTCCAAAGTCGATTTTTCCTTTGTTAAACAGAAGAAACCTGAATGTTTAGTATCAAACAAAAAGAATGACTTTTTTCTTTATAGGTAACTTATTAAAAGCATACCTCAAATGCTAAAATAGACTGCTCCTCAGCCTCCTCCTGTCTGGCCTGGATCTCTAGCATCTGAAGCTCGTACTCAGAGATATCCAAGGACATGGTGCATTCCCTCTGTATTGTCTGGACAGGGTCATGTTGTTTATCCTCTTCTGATGGACATGAATTCTTTACATGAACAGAACTGGCTTCGGAATCCATAGTGTTCATTGCAGCACTTTGAAATTTAGGACTGAGATCCATGCCGGCTTTGGAGAGACGTTCCTCTGCTATGTATCGATTACTTATTAAGTGATTTTTAAAAGATGCAACTTGCTGGGAGAGGTCATCAACTAGCTTTTTAGTTCTACAGGATCGAAAAGATTATTAATAAATTATTAATAATAAGGTTTGATGAAGTTGTATTTAATATTTACCGTGTGTCTATTAGGCAACTACATAACCAATCATTTAAATAATAACAATTTCGTCCGTAAATATATTATTAGAATAATTGTATTGTGAAATAAAAACGGGTTAAAATGTAACCTGCTTGTACACTTGAGTCCTTCAGGAATACATCTAGTAATATCTTCAAGTTCTTTGGTAACTTGACAAAGCTTCTGTTTTAAACACTCTGGAGCATAAAGTGAACCTGAACATATTTGGAGATGATTATAATTAAACTCACAATTATAATTAAAGAGGGGGAAAAAATAAAGCTTAAACTATAGCAAAATCATCTGAATTTCAATGTGAAAATTTGATTTATTGACAATAGTTTTAAAAAACAGAAAGTAGGTTAAAGGTCATCCCTAGGCAAGAGTAGATAATCTATGAAATGTTGAACAAACCAATTCGCCATTCCCGCAGCGGAAAGTGATTCGTAATCATTTCTGGTGTATATTTATGTGTTAGGTTTGCGTTTCCAGCATGTGAAACATTTGTCTAAGTTTTAAAGTATATTTGGTGTGATCATCTTACCATGTCTATACCGGACACGACTGTAAGCGATAAAGTAGAAATCTGTTTGCTTTTATGGATTTTGCATTCAGTGCAGACAAAGTATAATCACTGATTATAATCAACAGGCTCTACCGCCTTCTGTCGCGGTGCGTCGGGCTGCCCGTGTCCGGTCTAGGCACGGTGTACGCATCATACATAACATGTCGAATGCAAAACCTTTTAATTGTGATTTTGAGCTGAAGAATTGAACGTTGGAAACAGTGACGTAACTACAGTGGCATAATGGTCCAGTGGCGGAGCTTTCGCCAAGCATATTTGAGGTTCAGGGTTCAAATCCATTTTTTTTCTCATTTAAAATAAAGGTGTTCATCAGTGATTGTATATCAACAGCAAGGACACGCTTGTGCGCATTTGTTCTGTGCTTTTACCCATATAAGCAAATGTGTGCCTAACCTACTTAATTTAGACCAACTAAAACCAGTATCTCATCAATTTCTTATATTAAATCCAGTCTAGACATGGTGTCATAATCACACTAAATATACTTTAAAACAAACACCATAGACCAAAACCAAGAATGATTAAGAATGACTTTCTCTGTGTAAATGGTGAAATGGTCGCTTGACTTTTCAGAGATTATCTACTTTTCCCTGTGGATGACTTTTCACCTACGTTCTGTTCGATCTGAATTCTGCGGTTTGGATTTTAAAATACTGAATTTAATGAATTTAATTTCTTCTTCATCTTAAAAACGTCAAGCTATTTGCTGTATAAGAATTTAGAACAAAACATTTGTTGCTTAAAAAAAATATACATGTCCATGAGCCTTAAAAATTGACGGTGTTAAATTTTAAAAGTTAAATATTGAAAAGTATTTTAATGCCACATAATATTCACTTTTGACAAATTCAAATAGTTTTCATATTTTAAGCTACACAGAAAAATTCTTAGTTAGCTAAACTTTAGTAGACACCTGACCACCACATCTGTTTGTGCTAGACAAAAATTTGTCTAGTTTTGTTTTAGGGATTTTTGTACATTCAGCCAGATCTAAAGATCTGAAGTGCATTTAGTGTTTCAGTTCATCCAAAAATGTGGTTTAGAGCTGCGTATTGGCAAAGCTTACAATGCATATCATTAAACAATATATTGTGACACATTGCATCACTAAAAAGAAATTAAATATTATAAAAACATAATTAAAAAAAAAAAAAAGTGAGAGACAGCCTTTTTATGACCCATGCTTGCTTCTAAAACAATGGCTGTATGTGTCAGCGACAACTACAGGAGCATATATATATATGTGTGGTGGCTTGGTGGTTAAGGTTTTGGACTGATACCAGAAAGACCAGTGTGTTTTATTCCCAGCACCAAGAAACCACCGCTGTGGGCCCCTGAGCAAGACCCTTAACTCCCAGTTGCTCAGTTGAGTATAAAAGAGATAAATGTAAGTTGCTTTGGATAAGGGCGTCTGCCAAATGCTGTAAATGTAATTATTATATGTATATATATATATATATATATATATAAAAATATATATAATTATATATAATATATAAGTAATAAAAGATTGTCAACTAAAAACATTTTTTAAATTCTGTTTACGCTGCGAGATGTAAATAAGTGCAGTGTGTGTGAGCCTGAGAAAGAGCAGGGCTCTTGAGAAAATCTCTAGGCTGACATCTCGGGGCTACTGTTTTCTTGCAGTCAGGAAAAAAAAAAAAAAAAATGCGGAAAGTGTATAATAATGTTTGTCCACACTGTGAAATGTGACATACAATGGAATTTGTTGTTATGGCAAGGTTTAACATTACATTACTATATTTATCAAGGCCCAAAAAAAAAAGGAGAAAATAATGAAATAAAGTGACAACCTTTACATTTCTAAGGTATTTAAGTTCATCTATTATATAAAGCCCTGTTTGTTCATTTTCCACACTAGCTACCGATAGCTATATTGTAAACTATATTGGTACTGGGAAAGAAAATGACTCATACTGTGAAATAGAATTTTGGTCATACCGCCTACCCCCACACTGCACTATTATACACACACACACACACACACACACACACATTCACAGCATTTATCAACAGAGCAATTAATCAACAACTTACCCAGGATGCAACAACTTATTCAGAGCAACTTACATTTATCTCATTTATAAGCAACTAAGCAGTTGGGATTTAAGGCTCTTGCTCAGGGGCCCAGTGGTGGTAGTTTGTTGATGCTGAGAATCTTTAGAGCAGCAGCCCAACACCTTAACCATTGAGCTACAAAAAGAAACTGTAGCGCTGCAGGACACAGGTATTTTGCACAATTTTGTGCTTCCAACGTCATTTTGGAACGATGTACATATATATTGGTGTAATAGTGCATATGATGTACCTGTATATAGGTGCGATGGTCAGTTCTACACCACCCTTTAGCTACAGTATATTGTGTGTACCTAGTAATCTTTATTTCTGACAAAAAAGAGCATTTAATATTATTCACCTGAATTTACCACCATTCCTTCCAGCTTCTGATATGCTAGGAATCCAGCCTGTAAGAAAATGTGAAATGTCTCTAAATGTCTTTGACTGGTTTTATTTTTATTTTTTTAAAGGTAATCAAAATTATGTCCAATAAAAATACGAGAATTGCGTCACAGTTTTATAGTGGTTTATTCTGCTTATACCGTAGCAACGTAGCCCACGTTTAAAAAGCTTCATTTATGAACAAACAACACTGATAGAAACGTCCACAAGTCACAAGTTCGGTCCTGCCACCTATCGTCACAAAATCCTTCCGCCTTATCCTCTTCTGTGACCTCATCTTCCAAAAATTTCATTTGCAAATGTGTTGCATAAATCGTGATATAATCCAAATGCAACTGCAAACCTTTAGCCTTTATTTTCGCACCGTGACTGCTGAAACTCAAACCGAATTTCAAACGCCTTTTGCATTTGCATTTCCATCCCTACAGTAAAAGCGGTCAGCGTCTATACTATAGGGCGTGTTTGTTTTAGGAAGTGACATCGCTCACAGTCGACGAACAAGAAGAATAAAAAGCTATTAACTTTTGCTGGCATTATTTTAAATGTTATATATGTTGTTGCTAAATAATTAAATTTTGGAACAGAAAGTTCAGCAAGCATCTTTAGTGTGACCGTGTATTATACTGTACACCTCTAAGAAATTAAAAACAAACACTCACATAGGCATCTGTTGCAGCATATCGCTTCTGCTCCTCTGTGAGCCCAAAGTCATCCCATTGGCCACAGCGCACATCCTTGTCTTTAAAGAGACGTTTTCTGAACAAGTGCTTGATTAGCCCATCCAAGCTCCATTTCTCAACACATTTTAGCTGATTTTAGAGAATGATTTAGGAAAAAAAGAACACAAACCTAAAATCTTAGCATTCAACATCAAAAATTTGGGCTTTGACGATGCTACAAATAAGCTTCAATTTTGTAAGTTTAAAAAAAAAAAGGCTTACTTTTGCATTGGCTAAATCAGACAGCTCTACAAAGTTCTTCAGATTAATGTCGTAATCGGACAGTAGCTTCCACTTGTCTCCTTCGATGCCCATGCCAACCTTTTTGATGCTTTCATCCTCTAGAAATGTTTTTAGGCCAGAAGGAAATCCTGCAAAAGCCGGAAGAGGTGAGTAGGAGGATTTGAGAAGCCGCTATGACTCCCACTCTCTATGATTCATTTAGAAGTGCATGCAAAGCGATCTACCTGACATTGATGAGATGTGAAAAAGGTAGCATTTCTCCTCAGAAGCACAAAGCTGAACCAGAGCAACCTTTTTAGTCTTCCCCTTGGTGAAAGACGGCGGCCATTCTAAATCAAAGCCCACAGCTGAGTCAGGTGCGAGAGAGGATCTACATGGAAATAAAAAAATTAACCAGGTCAACGGGATTAGACTTAACCTTGTATAGTTATATTTACTAAATCTGACATCAATATTGTGACAGTGATTTATGGTATCAAAATTAGTTAATACTAAAATAGTTAATACTATCTCTGCAATATTCTTCCAAATATTACCTTAAATCCTCTGTTAAAAATGAGCAATCGTTTTTTTCCTGGCTGTATATCATTCTACCCCCAAAGTCCAGATAGGGAAGATCATCCTCAATGATATTTTTTATGTAGATTCCCTGCGACTGATAGAGAACAGAAAACAAAACAATATAAAGGCTCTGAATGCCCAAACGTAAGTCGACACCTTGTTACTGTGTATTTACCGAAGCATTAAGATAAGACCAATAATTTGTTTTTCCGATATTTCTCCTGATATTTCATTACCGGAAATCAGCTTTGTAATATCGGCTCCACTGATATATACTGGTTTTGGGAGGAAGTGGGTACCATAGCGATTAAGGTGTTAAGGTGCTCATTGGAAGATCAGGGTTCGATTCCCAGCACCACCAAGTTGCCACTGCTGGGCCCCTGAGCAAGGCCCCAACCCTCAATTGCTCAGTTGTATAAAATAAATGCAAGTCGCTCTGGATAAATACATCTGCTGAATGCTGTAAATGTAAAAACTGTCATTGTGGATAATAAGTAAAACCATAAACGCTGGAAGGTATATAAAAGTCTTAGAGCAACATATTCTCCCCTCCAGACGACGTCTATTTCAGAGAAGACAATGTGCATTTCGGCAGGACAGTTCAAAACCACAATACTGCAGCTATTACAACAGCCGGGCTTCCTAGTAGAAGAGTCCAGGTGCTGAATTTGCCTGTCTGCAGTCCGGATCTTAAGCCTTTTGACGCATCATTAAAGGAACGTCTAACACGACCACAGACTCATCAGCAGCTGAAAACTCTCAGTCTCAGTGAGGAATAGGACCAAATTCCAACACTAAAAGTCCAAAAAAATGTTAACCTTAATGCCCAAATATCTTTAAACTGTTTTGATAAGAAGAAGAGATGCTACACCTTGATAATCATTCCCCGTCCCAACTATTTTCAGATTTGTAGCAGGCATCACATTTGAAATGTGCTCATTTAGTAGATAAGTGTAAAATGTTTTAGTTGTTATTTATGTTCTAGTGTAAAATTAAATACTGGATTATGTGATTTTAAAGTCTTAAACAATTTTTATTTTATTCAAATTAAAAAAAAAAAAAACCCAACATCCCAACTTTTCCCGAATTTGGACTGTATATAGAAAACAAAATTCCTGGGCGGTTTACAGTGTCCATTCTTACATGCAGATTAGTATTTAAATGTTGGGGCTTTGTTTTTATAAACATATTTTCCTAAGGATTTACTATGTAATACCATGCAAAAATGTTCTCGCTTGTTTGGTTAAGTCAAGATGCCTCTTCACTGATCATGAAGCAAAATTTTCACAGTAAAAAACATGTTTACCCGCTAAATATATACATACATACGTATGTGTGTGCGTTTAGAAAAAAGGCCAGAACCATCTTTATATTTAACATAATAAATAATAATCTTTTTTTTCCCAACGTTGTTTACACACTGACGTGTGACACAATACGTACGACAAGTGAGACGAGTTTTACATCTGGTGAAGCGCAGATAATATTGCGTTTCTATACAAACCATAAGGTAGCCATTAATCCAGAAAGTAACATAATATAACAATCAATTAACCTTTTAGAGCGTAAAACAAATGAATTGTGATTAATCTTTAGGGCTGTGGTAGATCCATAGCCTCTCTCTCTGGAACACTGAGTATTAAGCTACGTTCACGTGAAGCGCGGGTTTAGCGCTGCAAGACGCTTGTCGCGCCATGCAGTTACCAGTATTTATCCTTAGCATTCCAATAGGAGGGAATGAGGCTGTATATAAGATTTACCCGTTTGTAGAGGCACTACATGGCCAAAAGTTTGTGGACATTTTAAATGCTAAATTAATACTGCTTTTCTACTCGAAAACATTTCAAAACAGTTCCTATATTCTGACTCCAAAGCGTCACCAAAACCTTGCTGGTTCCGAGTGAGTTTGTGTGGCACCAACGGAATTCTATTGACAGGTAAATGAGAACAAGAACAATATAAGGTGTTAGTTTGTTAGTGGTCAACAAGAAAAATCTACTTTGTATATAAGAAAAGGTGGGAGAATGGCAAGCGCAAGGTTTAACCAGGTTACAGACTGAGAATGCAACTCGTTAAAAATAAATATAAAGGAATTAAAAGAGAGAGAGAGAGAGAGAGAGAGAGAGAGAGAGAGAGAGAGAGAGAGAGAGAGATAGCACCGGCACCAGTAGATAAGTGGTATAGGACTGCACTTCATTGTTAATAAGAGACCAAAACACTGTTCAATTAAACATTAAAAATCAATTATCTCCAGATGTTTTGTCTCTTTTCCTGTAAATAAAGCATGACGCAGGACTACATTCTAGACAGATCGCTAGTTCATCTAAGGGCACCAGGAACAAATATATTTACATAAGTGCAATCTAGGTTCAATTTGGTTTGGCCTGGTCGCATGTAGTCAGACATCTAGACTGACAGCAGAAGGTCTGGGGTTCTTGGCCGCTTTAAATGGCTAAGACACGGCCAAAAGGATGTATGACTGACAGGTAAAGCAACCAATGACGTTACGTTTTGTGCCACGTCACGTTTAGAGGCGTAGGAAAGTCCCCAGAATAATATACGTCATGCAACAGGTAAAACTTTTTAATTTGACCAACATTTAATCGATTTTGATTAATGCTCATTGCTACTGATTTAAACACAACAGCTTACTTCTTCGATCAGATGGCTTTGGGTTGAACAACCTGACACAAGCGTCTTCCGGAAACCCTGCGCACTTCAACCAATCAGAGAACCTCTACCTCGAAACGTCTGGATTCCAGCTAAGTGAGTCTTATGCATTAGACGTTTAGTCAGCGGTACCAGGGCGTGACATCTGAGTGGCCAATTTAGCCCAAACCTTGGATCTGGGAACTGTGAAATGCCAATGCTAACCATACCCAACCATAACTATTATTATTATTATAACTATATTATTAGTAGTAGTTCAGAATTAATCACAGATATAATAATAATAATAAAAAAAAAATGAGCAGCACTAAAGTGAAAAACTAGAACCAGCTCATCTGCCTAAATATCTCGATCCTGGGACCTTATCCTGTACAGCCTATTGTACAAATGTTTATATTTTGCTTTTGCGATTCTGCTTTAAAACTAACTTTAAAGAACCATGTAAGCATAGTAGCGTTACTGAAACTAATGACAATTCCTATACCAGCATTTTTAAGTATATTTAAAGAAGTAATTACAGAGTTAAATCTTTAAGAACACAGATACCGGTTGTGGTTAAAATCCATCGCTTGTTGTTGTTTTTTTTTTAATTATACTTTACCACGAAGCCTCGCCCTAGATGTTGTTCGTCAGCTCCTCAGTGATCCACCAAACTGTATATTATGAGACTTGATAATAAATGGACTATAAAGATAAGTAACATGCCGATAATAAAGGATTCGGGTTGTACTGCATTTCGAGCACAGAACCCACAGGGGCAGTTTTCTGTACCACAACAGGCAAATTCGTCAGCAATAGTCAAATCAGGGAGCTGGATGGCAAACTTTAAAGCTGGAAGCATGCCAACAGTTTTTCCTACCGGCAGACGTTGGGTCATACTGGCTTCCCAAACAAAAACCTATGCAAATAAACTACACAGATGCCACCAAGTCTCTCTTTGGTCATGAACGCCAGAAAGGATAAGGACTCGGCTCAGGTCAAAACAACCGGAGACACGATGACAAGAATGGAATGATGTTAGTATATGCTTGTCAAGCCGATTTTGGGGTAAAAGATGAAGAAAAATAAACTTTGTTCTGGATGCTGATTACAGAGTTTTTAATTATAACGTCACAAACTTACGGTAGCTATGGTGGCGGTATGGATTCCTCGATACAGATTTTTTTTTTCCAAGACGACCTTCAAAAAAAGGCAAATGTTTAAAATCTATACCTACGAACGATGTTTATCTGCGGTGGATTTCAAAGAGCGCAGAAAAAAAGTTCTGTTTATTGTAATTATGACTTAATTAACAGCAAAAAAAACAAAAACAAGTAATGCCTGAAATTAAAGCAGATTCCAGACTATAAACAGTGCTTTTGGATGATTTGAATATGACCATTGTGATGTACCTGGGGAACAAAATGTATGCAAATAAGGAAGTCTCTCGTCCAATAGGAATGCAACACCTTACTGAAAACTAACAGCACAAAGACAACTATATGCCAAGTCGTTTCATCCTGATCTTCTGTGAACGCACCAGATTAAGAAAAAGACTTATTGACTCATCTGGGATTTTATTTAGAGAAAAAAAAACCCAAAGCTTGTTACGACGAAGAGGCCGTCTAGCTATGTTAAAGAACTTCAACAGCAGGTCAGTACTTTTTATCTTCTCACCTGAGGATGTAAATCAACGGCTTGTTTTTTCATCCATCCCGGAAGCGACCTGTCACACGCTGTAGGTTGATCCATAACGCTGCTTAGAGCTTCAACTCTTATATCAAAGTTAAATATTATCACGGTATAAACACTAAACTGCTAAAATAAACATTTTTTTTAAACAGCGTATTTAATATTATGTTATTATTTAGACCATGTGAACTTCGGCTGTGGTCACTTTCCTGCAGCTTCCAGTTCACACTCTTATATTTACGACATCAATTTCGACATTAGAAACATTTTCCGCGCTCCTTCAATACTTCATAACACGTACTTAAAAATACATAATTAATACAACGGAGGTGTTAACTAAACTTTATTTAAACTGTCTTCTCTAATTACAGACAGGTCTTGACGTTGTTAGGTTTTTTTTTAATCCATCGATTCACGTGAACCCTAAACTCTCGCGCCATCCGCTGCGTTTGTTTTTTTTTATGCTGCGGTTTGTTCAGTAATAAGAAAATAGAGCGACACCCACAGGGCTGGAGGACAGACTTTACTGCAACTACTCAACTGTAATGCCTTGTCTGCCTGATAGACTACAGCAGATCCCTGTGCTTTATTACAGCTTTATTACTTTAGTGTGACTTAGAACTCGCAGTTGAGCGAAACTAGATTGTAGTTTGGATGTGCAGTGTAGTGGGTATTTGCTTATATGCTAAATAAAGCACATCATTCGAAGTACGTCACCCTAATTTACCTATTAATGCTGTCGGGTTTTTTTTTCAAGATGCCTTACCCTAATGACGGTCTCGCAAGCAACTCTCATAACTTCATCAAGATGGGTATTTTATATACATATATATATATATATATATATATATATATATATATATATATATAGATATATATATATATATATATCTATATAAAATCTCTCTCTCTCTCTCTCTCTCTCTCTCTCTCTCTCTCTCTTTCCAGTAACAGGTTTTCGGAATTTATAAAGCTTCTTGGATGAGTGAAGTATTTTAAAAATTCACTTACTAGAACCTTTTTATGATATCAGCAAGGTACAGTGTGTCCTAATTGTGATATACATTTGCCGTATTAGGCAGACGCACCCTAGTCAAAGTGAGTTACATTCATCTCTCTTTTTTTACAACTGAGCAATTGGGGGTTAAGAAAGGCCCTTCAGTTCAGGGGCCCAACAGTGGCAACCTGGTGGTGCTGGGAATCAAACCCCGATCTTCCAATTAGCAAGCCAACACCTTAATCACCTTAACCACTTCCTACTATATAGCTAAGGAAAGTATGCTTGTGAAATTTTATTTCAAAAAGTTAAAAAAACAAAAGTTAAACCCACTTTTAAAATTAGGAATTCGGCTAAAAAAATATTTTGACAACCTCAGAATTAATGTCATAGAAATAAAATGAAATAAAAAAAACCATCATGGTGATTTATTTCAGTTCTGCCCTGCCGTGTGCCGGTTAAATCGCTCCCAAGATACACGTTTATTTTCAGATCAAGTGGGAAACCATGTGTTTTATTTCCACTGCTGCCTTAAAATCAGTTTGACTTGGAAACCAATGTATTATTACCCATTATTATGTTATGTATCTACCTTATCAGAATAAATGTTAATTACTAGAATATCCCGCCGAATAGTATTCCCCAAAAGTGATATATAAATCTGCCTTACATTACATTATATCAAACAGAAGCTTATTCCCCAAAAGATATATGCAAACGCTTATCTGGCATCGGATTATATCAAACAGACAGGCTTATTCCCCAAAGTAAATATCCAGGGGCAAACGCATGGCATCGGATTATGCAGGATCCAGGGGGCATCTAAGGCTGGCTCCACCTCGGTGTGATAAAAGGCAGCACACTACAGCCTCAGCCTCCTCAGCTTTTCTCTTCTAACCTCAAGTCATGTTATGTGTCAAGATATGTTGATTTCTGATTGAAAACGCTGCTTCCAGACAAGTATGTATAAAATAAGATGGAGTTTTCATTAAAACACTAAAACACTAATCTGAAAAGAACGTATGAAAAATGAAATAAGATAGAGTTTACAAGTCGTTTCGTTTGAGGTCTTATAACAGATTAGAGAGACGTGTGTCTCTATAAAGCTGCAGCGTTGAAATACTGCTGCTGAAAGTAACCAGTCGCTGGATTTTTGAAGTCAGCAGGAAGTGTTTCTACTATTGGTTGCCATAGTGAAAAAAAATATTTATCAGTGGCTGGTATAACTAATCATCCCCTTGACAACAGGTCAGTTCTTATAAAAATGAATTATTCTTAAGGAGTAGTGCTTATATCTGAAATTTACCTGTGTATATATATATATATATATATATATATATATATATATATATATATATATATATATATATATATATATATATGTGTGTGTGTGTGTGTGTGTGTGTGTATTATTTTATATTCGATCAAGGAGGAGTTTCTGCACTTTGCCACGGATCACCTGCTCTACTGTCCTCACCTCTATTGGTAGTCACTGTACAAGTCACTTGATATTTGCATAAAGCTCAGCTTTTGCCAATTTGGTTGCATCGCTGGAAATGCACACATCGAGTCACTCAAGGAGTGTAATCTCGCAACGAATGCATACCATATTATTGATTATTCGCTTTAAGAATTTCAGGAGGAGGTGAGTCTAATTTGATGGCTGTGTTTGTGATCTGATCATTTATTTCGGCATAATAGACATAATAATACTAATAAAAAACGTCTTTATTAAAGTACTTTTTAATAGGTAAGAAAGAGTAAAGTGGCACATCGTCATTTAGAGGATTTAGCTCACTCACAATTAAACTCAAAATCGGTTTGGATTAATACTCTTATCTTGTAGTAAGAAAATTGTTGAAACTACTATGTCCAGGGTTCTTTTTTCTGTAACCTCCAGCTTATGTAGCAAGGACATGTTAAATAAAGGTCGTAAACTTGCTAAAAAGTTTTTTTAAGCACTTAAAGGAACTCGGTTAACGCTAGATGAAAACTAATATGTGTTACATGTGCATTGTCCGTGCTTGCTATGACTAATTGATTTAATTATTTGTTGACTTATTTATGAAATCCTAGTAGATCTTGTTAACTAGCCATATAATATTGTAGTTATTCTATAAATTAATCTGCCATGGTGAGGTAATTTTTCAATTTGGCTTAGTGGTTAGCACTGTTACTGCACAGCAGGATTCCCGTGCAGGGGCCTTTCCGTGTGGATGTTCTCCCTGTGGTTTATTTCGGGTGCTCCGGTTTCTCCCCCAGGCCAAAAAAAATGTATGTTACATTGATTGGTGATTCCTAAATTGCCCATAGGTGTGAGTGTGCTGCCCTGTGATGGACTGCCGACCTGTCCCGGGTCTACCCCTCCTGCCTTTTGTTCTTTTAGAGAAGGCTGGGATAGACTCCAGCAGATCCCTGTGACCCCGAATTAGGGAATGAGCAGGTATAGAAGATAAATGAATAAATAAATAAATGAATGAAATGATCCTGTGTGAGGCCCAGTTTTTGATGCTAAGTACGTGTCAGTTAGAGTTTGTCTTCCTGTAATGCACAATATTAGGGGCCATTGTTCCCGTCTACATGCTAACTTGGAGACTGGACTTTTAGATCAGGTTGGAGGAAATCGTTTGTTTATTTGTTTCGTTTGTTTGTTTAATACTAAAAATGAGTGCTGGTGGCTTCAGCAGTGTGTATTCTCTATCTCTCTCTCTGAAATGGGAATGAAAATTACGCCACAGCTTTACTCCACACTCTTCCTCTCCGAACGGTGGAGTGTGTTATAGTAGACGGGAGGAGGGAGAGGGTCATTGAGTTCATTTCCATCCCGTACTGATGCAGCGCCCTCTAAAGAAAATCCCGGATTGGATGATTTCTTTGCCTCTGCCGCTTCATCAAACCGGCTGGGCTTTTAGCAGGCAGAGATAAGTGTCAGATGCTCGGGCAGAAAAAGGAAAAAAAAAGCATCTGCTTTTTTTTTAATTAGATGATAATTCGACGGTATCCATGCGATTGGATTCGACCTTTAATTCAGGACACAGAGACTCGATCAGCTGATGACCAGCTGGACAGCTGCCATTTTGCAGGTCATTCCGGGTTTCTCTTTAAACTTATCCAGCGCACAAAGACGACTATATCCAGCTAAATAATTGAGCTCAGCTCGCTTCGTCGACGCCACAGCAGGGTATCGGAGATGAAGAGCAAACCGGGCCGTTGTCGGGAAATTTAAGCAAGCATGGCCGACGGTAACACGAGAGAGATGGACAGAGGGAAAAGCAGGATTACGGGCGACTCGTTTCCAAGAGGCGGGTATGCACAGCAGTACAACACGACTCTCCCCGCATTGCAAGGTCCAGACATACAGGAGCTCGCGTCCAAACGCGTAGACATCCAAAAGAAACGCTTCTATCTTGACGTGAAGCAGAGCGCGCGGGGCCGCTTTCTTAAAATCGCAGAAGTATGGATCGGTAGAGGAAGGCATGACAGCGTGCGAAAGAGCAAGCTCACACTGTCCATGAGTATGGCTCCCGACCTGAGGTATTGCCTAGGAGATTTCATTGATTACTACGCGCACGTAGGCCTGCGAGGCGGCCACGCGCCACGGCCTGAGGAGCCGACTGACGCGCAGCGAAGACGGCATCCAGACCATCATGCAGCATCCGCATCACCTAGCGGTTCAGCGGCGTCTGAAGAACCCGCGCACCGAGTGCTAAAAAGCGAGTCAATCGAAGGCGACAACCGGAAGTACTACTTGGATCTGAAGGAGAACCAGCGTGGCCGCTTTTTACGCATCCGGCAGACCGTGAGCAGGGGACAGGGCGCAGTGGGGTACTACGGCCAAGCGGTGGAGCAGACCATCGTGCTGCCCGCACAGGGTTTAATTGAGTTTCGGGATGCGCTCTCACAGCTGATCGAGGATTACGGAGACGAGCGTGAGACCAACGGGCGAAGCGGGAGGGCGGAGCGCGATCGGGATGCGGCGTGTGCTGAACTGCCTGAAGCGGCGTCCTTCCGCGTCGACAACAAGCGCTTCTACTTCGACGTGGGTTCCAACAGGTACGGTGTCTTCCTGAAAATCAGCGAGGTGCGCCAACCGTACCGGAACACCATCACGGTGCCGCTGAAAGCCTGGTCCCGCTTCGGTGAGAACTTCATCAGGTACGAAGAGGAAATGAGACGCCTGTTCAACTGCCGCAAAGAGAAGAGGACAGATGCGCAGGCGGACAGCGAAGAGCGCGAGGATTGACGGCGGCCCGTTTTCAGTGTTCTGTTGCAGTATGTGCAGTAATTCTCCGGTTTAATATCCTCATCCACGATTTAACACTGTACCTCTATAGCCTGTTCGAGTACCGTACTGTACTGTACTACTCTGATCACTCACAATAGCACTTTTTCATTCAGCAGTACTGTTTATTTGATTTTTTAAATTTTTATTTTATGGGCAGTTGGCATTTGTTTGAAATCAGGTTGGAAATGAGTGATAGATGAAGATTTTTTTTCTGTTTTGCTAATTTTAAGGGGGTCTGAACATGAGAGAGAAAAATATCCAGATGGAAATGCACATGCAATCTGCAATTAGACCGAATCCTGGGTCCAGGTGTTCCTACTGGCAGGATGAGTTGAATCTATTAGTAATTAAAATGCCCGTGTTCTTAATGCAGAATTAGTGCAGCCTGTGTAAAATGACTGTGATGCATGACCCCATGCGTCTTACAAAAAGTTATGTGTCTCTGTGAATAGAAAAATGTTTTAGTGAAAGAACATTTTATGTAAGCAGAATGCATATGTCTTTACATGAAATGAAAAAAGGGGCATTTAAAAAAAGCAAACATCTTGCCAGAGCCAGTTCTATTGAATAATCCTGGGGAAAAAAAAGATTTTAAGCAATTTGTAACTCCTGGATACACTAATGTTATTCTAAACCATGTCCAATGTTAAGAGTGTAATGATCCTGGTTTTCCAGTGGCTCGTTTAGAAAACCAAAAAAAATTACCCATATGTTCTTTTAATGCACTATGTGGTAGTTCAAAAGAGTCTAACCCTCCTAAATTATAGTTATAATTTATACAGATCAAAAATGGAAAGATATGACATTAATATTAAGAACGGTAAATATATATAAAGATTTATATTAAGATTTTTATCGATCAAAGCTCTATTATCCATGACCATGGGGTAAACCTCCTGGGTTAGGGGTTAATTTCCTGCCTCCTCCCCATGTGCATGTTTTCTCTGTGCTTTTGGGATTTCTTCTGAGTACTCTGCTTTTCTTCCCGAGTCCAAAGACATGCGTTGTGGGCTGATTATTGTCTCTAAATTGTCTGACGTCTACAATTGTGCCCTGTGTAGGGGAATATATATATATATATTTATATATATATATATATATATATATATATATATATATGTATATATCCAATACCATGAGCACAATATATTAAACTGTATAAATAGGTCTCCAGTGACAAATGACAAAATGTTTTAAGACTAGCAATGGCTACTAGAATAAATTGAAAGGAACATATTTGGTATATTTTTGGCATGTGGTTAAGCTGCTATTGCTTAGGAGAACTTCTGCATTCTCCAAACGCAGACCCAGATCTACATTTAAAGAAACTTTAAACTTTGTGTTTAAATCTAAATAAAAGCTGGATTTAAACTTGCGAAAATGGGTTTAGTTAAATTGCCTAGAATTAAGGCAAAAAGAAATGTTAGTACCTATTATTATTATTATTATTATTATTATTAAAAAGTAAAAAAAGTGTCATGGTAAAAACATGGAGACAAAACTTATCATCACTGAAGACCTGCTTATTATTTAACATGGTCCTAACAGATGACTTGTGGGTTGCCACATCATCGCCTATATTATAATGTTATAAACTACAAAACCTACAGGATATTAAAAAGGGCTTTACATCATGCATTTCTAAGATGGGTCACAACATCGTAACTGTTTTTACAGTCTAAGGTCCTTTTTTTAGAAAGCGTTATCCAACTGTAAAACATCAAGTAATTGCCAGGCCCCATTCAGAAGACAGCACAAATGTTTAAAGCACTCTTTTCTAGTAACTTGAAATTCTTGAAAAATGTTATTATTATTTAATCTTCATTCCAGTCGTATGCATCGCCGGTGTTGTGCAATTTGCTGTGGAAGCGTAGAAAGACACAGTATAATCTAAAAAAATCGAAAAAAGTTAAATATATAGGTGTGTACCAAGTGTTTGAGATTTTAGTAGGGTGGTGGTGTTTTTAAGATTTTAATGCGATGAAAGCAACGTTTGTCACGCAGTCAATGATTTACCTCTAAATTTACCGTCTTTCAATGCCTTTTCTACGAGGACATCGCATTTGTCCTCGTAGCACAAGTAAACGTAAAGGTTAACTTCGTTGAACAGATAAATGATTTCAGTGCGAGTTGAGAAATACATCCGAGCATGTTCACATATGCAAATAACGTCCAGCTGACAAAAAAAAAAAAAAAAAAAAAAAAAAAAAAAGCAATCTTTTCATCCTTTCCTTTTGGTTCGTAGTGCTTTAAACGACTTTAATGATTTTAGATCTGTCAAATCTATAAAGTTATATTACGCCCCGGCGAACATAAGGAAATTCTATATAAAGTGGGCTTTTCTCAGATGGCTGAGCCGAGAAATAGGCAGCACTTCCCACAAGCACTTTATACAAACAGCACTTTGAGCTGCTGCTACTGTTTGAGCTGCTTTTACTATTTAATCTTACAGGACGGCTCTGTTTGTCATCCACCTTCCTATAAGGAGGGGTGCGAACATTCTGAAATAACGACAATCATACACGGAAAAACGAACCCGACAAACCGTTCTGTATACGTTGTTACTGATAACAAAAAAACCCGCACACCATAAACGCTCTGTAGAACTATTAAACGATTGATATTAGTAGGTTAAGACAGCTAAGGTGTTAAGCTATGTTGGACTTAAGCTGTCATACAACACTAACGAAGATAAACAAAACATGTATTGCGTGTATAATTAAAATTCCTCCATTCAAACATAAAGTATATAATGAGAGCAGTGCCGTTGTGAGGGTTATATCTTCAGGGCATGGATTAGATCTTGACTTTGTCTAAACGCCATTAGTGAGAAGATAATTAAGGAGTAGTCTGAAAAACCTGTCCTGTCGGATTATTTTGCTTTCTCTTTTTAATTTACCACTTTAACAACAGCAGTTTATAACCTCTTTTATTAATCCTTTAATTTTCTTAGTCATTTACGAAACATTTCAGGGCTCACTCATTCTGGGCATTGACAGCGTAAGTTGTATACTATGATAAGTTCATCGAATTCATAAACTAAGATTATTTCTTAATGTTTAAAGTCTGTACCCTTAAACAGGTGATACAGGATTAAAGGCCATACAGGATGATACCTCTAAAAAAAAATATATATATATATATATATATATATATATATATATATATATATATATATTATATAATATATATATATCAAAGAAATCTCTGAAGTGACGTCATGTGGAAAATGGTTCCACAGATTTATAGTGTGGTACCATTTTATTTCTGGTGGGATTGGTGGCATATAGACGACGTGTCCTTTCTTCGTCTGTTAGGATGATTTCGATAAAAAAAATTGGGGAAATTTAGTCATTTATTACATTGCAGCTATCAAAGTTAATCATAAAACTTGAACTCACTGAATTGGACTGTTACAACGCATTCAAGTAACACTGAAGCCATAAGCCTTAAAATCATTACAATGTGATTGTAATGATTTAGTTTAGGTTTATGATTTGTTAGTACAATTAAGCCTATTTCCGTTCATCGCCATCAACATGTAGTTTTTATCGTTCTTTTCAGGAAAATTCAGCAAGCTAAAGTAACGAAAAAGCAACTGAGCATTTCTATAGTGTGAACAATGAAATCTGTAACCGTTCAAATTAGCAGTTCAGCCAAAGGTTCCAGGCCTTTTTTTTGTGTTAATAAAACGATAAAAGTTCGATGTAGGTGATGTGCTGTAAAGGTGTAGAAGCTTTATTTATTTCTTCCTTGTTTCCCTTTGTGTTAATAACGGCATCTTTGCTGCAGTCGGAACTTAGAAATAGTGTTTGGTTTAAGGCTTCAAAAGAAATGGTGAATAAAAAAAAATGTTTCGGTGTATCTTTTTTGACGACGTAATGTACATCATAGGTGTGTCCTCCTGTAGAGTATTATAAGACTCGAAACAAGAAAGCAATTGTTCTGTATCGTAGCACTTTCTTTATCGTGTGTACTGTATTAGTTCCGGTTCAATATGTAATAGTACTGTATGAATATTCATTACTTGCCTTGTAATGTTCGTAAAAGGTTGCAACATGTAGGATTATATATCTGAAGGTTACATAATGTTTTTCGTTCGGTTTTGTTCGGATAAATTCATGCATGCGTAGAGTTGGGTCCTGTCTAACTCAAAAAAAAAAAATGGTGCTATATAATAACATATAAAGGTGCTCATATGGACCACAGCTGCATGCAGGTTAAGTTAAAAATGAATAAAGTAGAGCAAAGGTAAAGCTAGCCATCGGCCAGTCGAAAAAACAACAACAACAACAACAGGATAGCCTCTAAAAGCTGAGGTGGGCTTGTGTAACTGTAAATTGCACAAAAATTGGTCAGTTGAAGTTTTACCATTTGTACCAGCAATAGAGTGCAGTAATCATCAGCCCAAATAAAAGTAATAAGGGAAGCTACAGATATAAGCTTTTTATTCAGAATCATTCTCACATTTAAAAGCTTTCGTCAAGAAAACCTGCACCTAAAGAAACGCCAAGAAACGAAATGCCTATTTACAGTTACGCAGCCTCGGCGTGGAGACGAATGGAAACGATCCATAGACAATCTAATCTAATTAAGATGAAACCTTTTAATGCTCATGTTTGAAAGAATGTTTTTTGTCTTTTTATTTTATTTAACTTGTGTCACAGAGTATAAGAAAAAGAGATCGCTATATATCGCAGAGTGTTAAGTGGAAAGATATGTAAGCCAATGCTTTTAAAACAAAGGAGAACATGTGGATTGTTGGTTGTATCTATCTTTGTTTCTTTTAATAAAAATCAGAGAACTGAATCTGAAAACGAGACAGTGTCCAGTACGTTGTGTTTACATCTAGATAGAATTAGAGACCAGATAAAGGAAGGAAAGACTCACTTGTATTAATGTTCAGATCCATTTATAGCACATGATTTAATACATCCCTGGGGTAACCTCGTGACTGGATTGGGGGAAAAATTGTGAACATTTTAACAGCTATTATCTAATTTCAATGTGATATATATATAAAAAAGGGTACATGTAAGTTATACGATGGCATCTGGACCAATCCTAAGATGAAATGTATGAGAAAATGACACTTTGCCTCATGTACTGGCTTTTTAAATCACCCACCTTATTGGATGGCGGCTGTGCCAAAATTGAAACATATTTCTAAACAATCCTATAAACTGTATTTATGGTTGCATTTAAGTTGAAATGTCAGTATATGTAATAGGCAAGTAAAAAAATCAACACTCACACTATTACATGTGATAGTTTCATCGTTGCTACAGTGTTAAAATCTATAAACAGCCAAAAAAGGTTGGACTACCAACCCAAAGATGTTTTGGGCTTCATTTCCAGCTTTACCAAGCTACCACTGCTGGGCCAGGCCCTTAACCTCTAATTGCTTAGTTGTATAAATGAGATAAATGTAAGTAAGGCGTCTGCCAAATACTGTAAATATAAATACAAATGTTTGTGTTTGGATGCTTTTTTTTAATGTCTATTATACAGCTTTATTTATTTCCCAGCGATTTCTACTTTACGTCTTTCTTGTTTTAGTATATTTTTTTAACTCTACCTTTCATTTGATTTTGATCTAGCTATTTATATAATGAAGTGGGGAAGTGGTGGCTCATGGTTAAGGTGCTGGACTACCGACTCGAAGATTGTAGGTTCGATTCCCAGCTCCACAAAGCTACGAATGCTGAGCCCCTGAGCAAGGCCCCCAACCCCTAATTGCTTGGTTGTATTAAAGAGATAAATGTAAATTCGTCTCCACTCAGTCAAAAAGAGGAAGTGGTAATGAAGAAACTGCGGTCTTAGTCACCGTAAGAATAGCCTCTCACCTTCCTGAGGTCAGCTGATGTTTCACCCTACCCTGCTTCCTGTTTTATCTTTACTATTCTGTTCACATGGTTCACACAGCCTCAACCAGCCTCAATTATAGTTCCTACATCCAACAAATCATGCATATGAGTCAGCATTGGTTTTTCTCACTGTATTTCATTAGAACACTAACCTTTTGCTACTGTATGACCTGTAAAAATAACACAAGGAAATTTGACTCTAAGAATTCATTTGCATTTTATTTGCATTTTTTTTTTTTTTTTTTACCAAAGTAGAGTTAAATGTTGAATGTAAATCGATGGTTTAAACAGAAAGAAAAGAAAGAAAGAAAGAAAGAAAGAAAGAAAGAAAAGCAAAGAAAGAAAGAAAGAAAGAAAGAAAAGCAAAGAAAGAAAAAAGGGCAAACGAGTTAAATGTTGAATGTAAATCGCTGGTTTAAATAGAAAGAAAGAAAGACAGAAAGAAAGAAAGAAAGAAAGAAAGAAAGAAAGAAAAGCAAAGAAAGAAAGAAAAAAGGGCAAACGAGTTAAATGTCGAATGTAAATTGGTGGTTAAAGAAAGAAAGATAGAAAGAAGAAAGTAAAAGAGAAGAAATAGAAAAGAAAAAAAAGAAAAGAAAAGTAAAGAAAAAAAGGGCAAACGTCCCCTTAGGTCCCTTTTGCCTAAATTACAGTGTCATGCAATGTTTCAAATTTTCAGTCACCTCCATAAGATGGCAATAAGATGACTTTTAGATGATAACAGTTGCTCTTCTCCCTTAGAGACCATGAGATCATGTAACACATTCTGTTGCACGTAAGACGTATATTTTAATGCTAGCATAGCTGGGTAATTTCCTGTGCCTTAGCTTTTCACAGTTTGAGGTCAAGCGATTTCCTTTTTGGTGTGTTTTACTCGATGTTCCTCAACCTAAAGTGACAAACTGTTGCTAAAGCTGTTCATACACGTTAACTCCCATTCCTAAGTAAGCTTTTTCGAATGGTGAGTATATGAAGTCTATTTGTTGTAACAAATTAGATTTAGAAAAATATTATTGTTTTCAAGATATATATTTATATTGATATGCAGTTCAGGTAGAGTTTATTATTGATAATAATTAGATTTAATTAGTTAACTAAATAATATAGGTGTTTATTTACAGTATCTAACTCTTAACATTATCTTTTTTTTTTACTTATAGTAGTTCTGGAAAAAAAAGAGAAACTGTCAGGCGTTTGCTTTCCACCGTTCTTTCGTGCTCACCTAAAGAGATTTTACTACAGAATATCTTGCACAGAGATACACATCTGTCTGTCTTATCTGATCTCACTAGACTATAGGAACAAATTTGTATATTTCCTGTTTATATTTTTATGTCAATGTGTGTTTGGATAGACCGGCAGCCAATAGAAACGATTTATTAATTAGTGTAAAGTCTTGGAAGAAAATTCATGGTTAAACGTAATGTTACATTCTATGTGGTCACATAATAAACAAAACATATATATAGAAAAAGTGACAAGGATCAGAAAGGTGCCATAAATAATGGCAATTGAGTAGCAAGGATCATCGCAGGCAAACTAGGATGTATATGGGTAAATTGTACAGGAAACAAATAAATGGACCAGAAAATAAACATACTTATTGTTGAATTAATTTTGTGCAAAAAAAAGACAAAAGTCTTGTGTGTGTGTGTGTAAATGATGAATCCGAATACGTATTTAAACTGACGACAGCAAGTAACACTTGCGGGTACTTCTTCACACATAATACACACAATAACACACAATACAATAACGTGTACGATGGCGTAACACAGGGCAACGAGTTAAAGAATTTACTAAATTCACCTAATGCCCTTTTGTTTTTGCAGAGACATAATCTGCAGTAAGCAACTATGGAAGTGCAGGGAAAGAAAGGGTCCATCGAGCTTTCCACACCTAACCCATCTAATCCAGTTGGAACCGATGCATTGAGGAATTTCACCATACCCAGAAAGAAGCGGGTGTCTGGACAAGGTTTAACTCATTTACCAACAATGCTTATATGTTATCATTTTACAAAGGAAAAATGCGTACTAATGACATTGTATTAATCATAAAAACTTAATTAATCAGTCCTCTTAGAGCCTTGTCCGGAAGACAGTTGGGACTATACTTTAATTCAGTCTAACTTAAGAGAATCCAGATTGGACATGAGAAAGGAGCATGCTAACACCTGGCTGTGGAAAGATGTTAATTTAGTCCACAATGATGGGTTTCTTAAGGAATTTTCAGAAAAAAGGTAAGCCAATCCGAAAGTCAAACTGTACACACGCCACTTATTAACCACTTCCTGTTTACTTCAAAGATGTTTATTTATTTATTTATTATTTGCAGGTCAGAGATGCGTACAAAAGGTAGACATGGGAGAGATATGGAGGAACGTTTTTGCTTTTTGGTAGCATCTTATGAAGCAACAAATCAAATTTACCAGTTTGGATTAAAGACTGGCTTCCAGGACCAGTATTCACTGGGAAAACCATTGCATGGAGTTTATTTGTTCAAGCATGTTGATGTGGCTTTGAAGCATGAAACTGCAAACACATGTAATGGAAAATATCTAATTGTTTTTAAGGTCAGTTTAAGTCCAAGCTGAAATCCAAACTGTTGTTCAGTTTGTTCTGAAGTTTTTTTCTTTACCTTTTAAACAATGTCTTTAATAGATCTTTAATTATTGTACCGATTAATTGGAAAGCTTTGATTTTTATTTACATGAATGACATAAAGGGAATAACTTTTTTACAACATTTACAAATATCAAACAATAACGTTACTGTTATTTATCATATTTACTTATATTCAAATTTCATTCATTTATTCCATTCAGTAATTATAAGCTAGCTACATAATGACACCGTTTTAGGCGTGGAACGCTATCAAGATGTTTGCTTTGAAGCATTCTAAATAACCATGAGGTGAATATAATTTACTGTCATGCCAATTACAGAGCTGCTGATCGGCTTTGTTTACACTCCATTGTATTCTCATAAGTGCTGTTGTTTTTCCTACCGAGCACTAAATTCCAGTCGTGCACTACAGTGCCACACTGGTTAAACTGCATTACTGCAGGCTCTTACAGTAGGTCAAATGAAATCAAACGTCTACATGGTTAATAATTTTGACAATTTGTACATCTTTATACTGAAGGTGCTCTTTGGAAAAGTGAAAAAAGTCACACCCAGTTTGGAGTGGAAGAAAACCGTAGACCCTACGGTTGGCTTTGACTGTCACATAGCAAAAGATGCTGTTTCTTATCGAGACAGTGTTTCTCAGCAAGTGTTGGGCTCATTGGTAGGTATAACAGTGGCACAAAGTACAGCATAAGATGTGGCAGACAAAATAAACCAACGTAGGGCGGGACGATGACATCATTATTGCATATCAAGCAATTTTTTACAGCAGTTGTTGTATTACAGCATTTTTGTAAACTAATCTATAAGACAGCATTCTCGCTATCAGTTTATAGGTACATTTAATGTTCCTGCTTGCTTTATAGTAGCTATAGTATAATAGGCTATATAGGCTCAGTCCAAAATCGCATACTTTCAAACTATATAGTAGTATGCAAGGTAAGTAGTCCAAATGCTTAGTATGCGAAATACAGTATGCAAAATGTTTCCGGATGACCTACTACTCCCGTCTAGAGTTTGCAGTATGCATAGGACAGACACTTTACTATCCCATGAGGCCATAGGAGAGACATCTTGTCATATGCAGCAGAAGAGGAAAGTGCAGACACGGCACATTTCAAGGGCTTAATTAGCATTTGGTGCTTAATAAATAAAACATGGTTCCTTTTAGTTAAACTGCATCATTCAAAGTAAACATTATCCAAATTTGAATTTGTGCTGCTGTGACAACATATGTCACATGACAATATCAGATGTAGTACGTCACAATTTTGTTCATACTACCCGTAACCATGCTATATAGAACATACTTTTTTAAAGGTCATAAAGTACGTACTAACTTAAATTTCAAACAGAGTTACTTCTGCCATGAGTATATGTACATGCACCAATACCATATCAATATTAACCATCATAGATGTTTCTTGGGATTAGCCGTTACTATAGAAACCATTACATCAGAGTAAGCATGTTAATATAAACCTGGGATTTGACCCATGGCCGTTGCTATCGTTATACCTGCTGTTACAGTCAAAAAATAACCATCTGTACAACAATAAGATGTGAGAATTAAATATCACTTTGGGTAAAAAATGAAAACTGCTAAGCGTTCTGAATACTTTATTGCTATTTGATACCTGCAGGTGTTTCTGTTTGACTATAACCAAAATCAAGAACTCAACAAACGGCCGAGACAATGTTTGCCATATGCTGTGGTTTCAATTGCTCCAACCGGCAGTGCTGCAGCACCGTTATCGTTAAGCCCACCCGTTTCACCTTCTGCCATTCTTATTCATGGTATGATAAAGCACTCCATAACAAATATGTGTTTTGATAAACTACTAACTGAATCTACTAATTCAATTTGTTTTTTTATTTGTGTATTCAGAACCAACTGTGATGACACATATCTGAATTGTAATAAACTATATCCCTTGGCAGGCCCCCAAGAGAATCTGAAAGGCTGTACTGTGGCTAAGAGAACCGGCAAAGGAGAGAAAGCCACAGTGACGTTCAAGCATTTTGTGACACCAGGCTGCTCAGACAAAGAGTACCAGTCCCAAACTCCAAGAGCAGATATGGATGCTAGTGCATTTCAGTACAACGATCCACAAACAACTCCTCCTTTAATCCCTCATCAAGCATATATGCCTTTATACAATACAGCGGAATATTTCAATCCTGCACTACCGTACTATGAAAGTGGCATTTCATGGCAAAGCTATAGTGACCAAGTTGCATTTTCTTCAAATTTACACAACCTGAGCACAACAGGTGTCTATGGAAGTGATACAGACACCATGGGGGTCATACCTCAATCCTCGGCAGAAAGTATATCCACCATAGTCTATTCCTCTCGCCTGGTTAAGGACCCGAGGTTATCCAGGCGAAGAACGAACATACAGACAAAAAGCTCAGAGGAAGCAAGAGATTCTAGTGTACCTGAATGTACAGAGAAACAGGCATGCCAGGCACACTCACAAGCCCAAAAAGAAAAGAAGAACACTGTTTTATCTTGTGAGAAACCGTTACTGCTGGAGAAGAAACACAAGGAGGGCAGGTTTTCTAAGCCCTTATTGGAGGATACAAACAAAACCGATTCCACTGCACAGCCAAAGAATGAAAATATGCCTTTGATTAAACTATTTAAAATGAAATTTCAGAAATATGCTTCATATTTCAAGATGACCGAGCAGGAGAGACACAGAAAAATATGGTCCAAAGGAAACTTGACCCAAAAGCAAAAACAGTTACTGATCGACCGCATACATTTCTATGAAATGCATTACCAGAGGTATAAACAGGGACTGCGTTTTCAAAAAGACACAGAGAAAGAAACTGTCCTCGGTTTGTCTCATACACGCTCGTCAACACATCCCCTTGCATTAGAAAAAGCAAACCAATGTGAGGTAAATCAATCCCAATGTCTCAATGTTTCTAATTTGACACCCACAACAGAATTGGGGGATTTTGAAAGAAATAAAGTAGATGTAATGAATACAGAAAATGATAAGTTAAACCAGGTGGTTGGCAGGCCAAAAGAAAACAACTTGAAGGAAGAAAAGCAGGATCATTCTTTAGATTCTCAGACTGAGCCTCAAGGTGGAGGTATGGTTCAGCCTGAAAAAGATAAAGAAGAGATTTCAGATACATTGATTGTGCAGGGTCATATCCAGTCAGGTCCTTCAGGAAAGAGCAAAACTTTAGAAAGTGCACATAGTTTTACACATCCTTTATTTTCTCTGGTTCAAGTAAATAACCAAGACGTCCATGAAAATGAGATTTCCACAAGTCCTGAAGAGTATTTTGCATGCAAGCCTACACTAATAAATACCATAGAAGGCTGTTCTGAATTTGAGCAGCACATAATTCTGGATGTGGCGAACTGTATTGACGTCTCATCCACTGAATGCGAAGAATGCAATTTTGGCTCCTATGTTACTGAGATGGAGTCAGGCCAACATAGTCAAAGTAGTACTGAAGAACAAGACAGCGAAACACTAACTTACTCTAAATCTGATTCAAATTCTAAGATGTTTATAGAGGTTAAAAGGGAGGAAGCGCAACAACAGAACAATATTTACAATTCGTTATATGAGCGATTGCAGCTAGATCAGCTATTGGCCGATTCAAACAGATCAAATGATTTCTCTAACAAATCTTATCTCAGGCTAAATAGTTGGGACAAAACGCCTGCTACCAATTTACCAGATAGTCATGTTGATAGAACAAATGGGGAAGACCACCAACTTATAGTTAATATAAAATCCAACCAGATATCCTCAGAAAGACTTACACTTTCTGAACGATTTTCAAATTTGAGACGCCTTAGTCGAAAGCTAGCTGTCTTTGTCCGTGTAAATAGGCTAACCAATAGCTACACCAGTCATCTCAATGGAGATCTCAAATGTAAACCAGAAGCTCTAGTCTCTTGCAGTGATGGAGAAAAGGCAACAGTAAACTATAATGCTGAGTTAATTAAACTCATGGCACAGAGGTCCAGCAAAAATCGGTTTAAGGCTAATTGTAAACGCTTTAGACAGAAGCGTTCAAAGTCTCTGTGCAGAAAAAGCTTACGTGTGCTGAGCAAAGGAACTTCAGTGCCGATTCAAAGATTTCAGGTGCAGACAAGGCATATTAGAAAGAGTCGCTTGTGGAAAGCAAAGAAAAAGTGCACAAATCTAGCCTTGAAAATGGGTTCTTCTGACCAAAATTTATTTGGGAAGTTGTTGTCTAACCATGTTGACAAGAGTTTTGATTCGCATACTAAATTACCTGCTGAATCTCAGTCTCAGTCTGGTTCACAAATCTATGGCAAACTTCTGAGCGAGGGGTCAAGTGAGAATGATCGTACCACCAATATTTCAACTGAAGAGAGTCCCTGTTTAGACAGTAAAAACAAGACTAGCCATAGAGATAAACGCTCTGTAATGCAAGAACAGTATGTTACTCCTGCCAAAGAGTCAACAGAAATTGCCTGTTTTAATGGTGACAAGATTTCAAACCATAATAAATTTAAGGAATCAAAGGAAAACATCACTTTGAATTGTGAGGATCCAGTAATAATTGAGGCAACGGAAAGCAAAATAAACAGTAACAACACAAGTCATCAAGAAAAAGCCTCCCTGGTCACATGTTCAGGCAATAGTGAGTCAAGTACTGTTACGATTGCAGTAACAGAACACAAGGAAGAGGCATTATTAAATAAAAAACTCTCTCATGGGAACAATTGTGAAACTAAAAATATTTCACCTGATTACAACCCTAGAGCTTATGAGGACACAAGTAGCCCTGTTCCTACTGTCTTAGGTATTCTTGGTGATATAACCTCAGATAATATAATCAGCAGCTGCACTGCCACAACCCAGACAGCCCTGACTCTCGATTTACCTGAAGTAATAAATAATGAGGCCAACACACCAACCAAGGCCGGGATACTTGGTGTCAATGCTGTGGACAGTTCTGCTAGCGGCTTAACCCAAAGGTTATTGAACAGTTACCAATCACAGAAGATTAATAAAATCTGCCATCTGGAAGACAGGGAATTCTACATTAATTCAGCAAGCACTTATGCCAATATAAAGTCAGATGTGGACCAGAACTGCATTAAAAGTGCCAATGTTCATGTTGCAAAAAAAACAAATCATCTTTCTGAGCTAGCTTCAGGTTCTCAATACCAACCTTCTTTACAGGATACTAGAAGCAGTGGGATGAAGAACCCACTTGCAGAAACGACATCAGATTTTCACAGCAGAATTATTGAAGATGCACAAAAAGATCTTGCTTGGACGAGGGAAAATCTGCATTTAGCTTTGCAAGGGCACGACGTAAATAGCCTCCTAACTACTTCAAATACGCAGATCATTTCTAAACTGAGAGATTATTTAACCAAATGTGAGGTAACGGTTAAAAAACAGGACCCTGCCAATAACTCAATAACAGAGACTCATGGTCCGATGGCATGGATAACTTTAAATAGTACATCACACCAAAAGATGTTGCACAACCCAAAGCACTACAGCGAACAGGTGTTGGCTGATGCTACACACAGACAGGGTGAAACTGTTTCTCTCCAGGTTGCCCCCAACAAACACAAGCAAAGTAATGGGGACAGCCAACCAAACAGCCCTGTATTAAAGAAAAGGAAAGCAAGCAATTTGGAAAGGGTCAGTCCGGATAGTACCTTTATCGAAACAGTCCGAAATGAGCCAAATTCAAATAAGGACACTCAATCATATCGGACTCCTTTTGATGTAGCCAACATGAATCATTGGCTAAAGAACTATGGAAATAAACTGCGGGAAAATCAGATAATTTGTCCACAAGTTTTGGGAAATCTAAACAGGTCAAGTGGACAGCAAAGAAATGGTTCAAGCGAGCAGCCATGTCAAATAAATCAGTTAAATGCACAATCCATATACGAGGAAGCCCATACCACATACACACAGGATAGGTACAGTGTCAAAGATATCTCCAGCACTCTGAAACTGGCTGACCGCGCGGTTTCCGTGACAGAACTTGGTCCCCTGCGGTCAAAATGCAAACGAATGCTCCAACAATTTATCTTCAACTTTGAGAAAGATCAAAAGGTTTCTTATTTCCAGTCCTGCATTACTAGAAATTTTATTATTGAAAAATATCTACGTCATCCTCCCCCACCTGTGGAGTTAAAGTTTGATGCAATAAATTCTTTCTTGGAACTCCAGATGATCATCGAGGCTTGTCAGTTTGTTGACAACAAAATAAATTTTCTGAGAGGAAAACCAACATTCAGGAGTTTGCTCTGGTATGATCCTTCTCTCTATGGGGAACTTTATAAGGGCACCGTTGGATTTCAGCAACAATCATCGTTGTTTTCATTGTTCCAGCAGTGCCTTTCCAGCGACGAATACAAAAGACTGCAGGAATACTATTGTGCAGTGTCCAGTTTGCACCAGCAGTTACAAGATGCCCCTGACACGTCATACTACATGTACCTGAAAACCAAGCGAGAGAGGCTCGAATTAGAGGCGGCGTTTAGGAATCCCACTGATGTTAAGAACTTCTTTTTATCTGTTCCAACAGCCATCATGATCAACTTAGGAGACCACTTGGACATTTTGAAAAAGACAAACGATATTGTGATGACCTTCATCGAGACCCCGGCAGATCGATTGCCAGATACATTTGATGTAGGAAAAGCTGAGCATTTGTCCATTATATGCAGATATCTTCATGAGAAAATCCTCTATTTAAAACTCCATAAGGAAACGACAAAAATATCCTGGTTTGGGATGGAACATCTTCTTTATGATGCATCAAAAGTTCTTGTATGGAGTGAATCAGAGCATGGGACGCCGAATGAAGTGCTTCGAAGATACAAAAGTTTAAGTTCACATATAGTTTACGGGATGACGGAGGATTGTGTAGCCCTTGTTAAGAAAATAGATCAGTCCACGCAGCCTGGGGAAAGAGTGAAAATCCCACCACCATCGCAAATGAATGCTATCAGAATCCGTCCCACAGAGGTATCCCCTGAGAGGCCTCAACCCAGACTGGTAAGTTTTTTGGAACTATTTACTGTCTGTTGTAATTTCTTATAAAAGTTTATAATTTTAGTAATCAAAGCAATATTTTTACCATAATCCAGAACATTCAAACTCAAGATGGAAAAAAAGAAACACATCATCCACCAAAAAGGAGGTAGGAACTAACATTTGTTACAGGAATGACGTGACATAAAACTATCCACTATGTTCTAACATCTGTTGAGGTTTCTGTAAAACTAACTGGAAATTGACCCGGCACCTCTGTTTCTAGCTGGACATCCAGATCAGAATATTTTGAAAATAAAGTAGTAATGTTCAAAACTTCCTACAAACTGTCACACAGACTGCTCCTCAGTTACAGATTAATTTTTAGCTCAATTGTTAAAAATATATATATATATATATCCTTGTATGTTTCTGTATAATTCCTTTCTATTGGCACTAAAAAACTAGCCTGGAGGGGTAACAAAAAGTTTCCAGACACTCCAACAGATGGCAGCACAAGGGACACAGGTAGCACAGACTTGCATACATCCTTGTGCTGCCCTCTGTTAGCATATCTCAAGAGTCTTTAATACCACCTCGTATTTCCCCCGTGCACCTTGCTTCTTACTTAAGTCATAATCTGACATGACATCATCTAGTATCATCTCTCCAAGTTTTTGTCAAATAGATTAAATAAATTATTAATGAGCAATATTATCGCACAGGTTTCTTTCATCATTATAATGCATCTCTGTTCTTTTTAGAGCAATGCCTGTTTCCTCCACTGATGCTTCTCCATATGTTCAACCCAGACTGGCAGCCCAACCTGAAAGCGTGAATCTTTACAAAAATGTTGCTCAAAGTAGTAATGCATTTCATTGGAAGATTCACAGAAATGCAGCCTGGAACTGGAGGCCACCAGAGGCTATGCAATCGACTTATTCGACAGATGTACAAAACAGCCATGCAGTCAGACAGCAAAAACTGTCAAAACCATTGATTGTGAAACCTCGACCAATTAATAGAAGCAAGGTTCCACCAATAATTAGTGCACCTCAACCTTTGAAGGACCAACAAAACGAGTTCAGCATGCCTATGATGCCTCAATTTCCTTACCCAAGTTTCTCCCCAGATACACCCTCGGTGTTCCCCCCACCTCCTCCACCACTGCCGTTCTCCAGCACTTCAAATCCAGTGGCACTGCATAACAATCCCACACAGATAAATTACCCTTACTTTGTCTTTAATGGGCAAGCATTCTCCACTACAGGTTCTTCTCCAGCCATTCATATCGAAAATCAGTATCGTCCCCGGCCTGTTTAAAGAAAAATCTAGTATTTTGTACTGTCAGAATTTGTTCTGTTTTTAAATGATAATTTTTTAAATCCGAGGGCTTCTGAACCTCCTCCCACGTCCTTACTCAAGGACCCTCATGTTCAAGGCTCTTTACCAGTTCTCAACCTATATCTTTAACATGTTAATTGTAAATACACAACAGACAGTATCTGTTTATACTGTAATAGCTTTGTGTATAGAAGTTACCTTTATTGTTAATTTTTTTAAAGAATTTTGCATGTTAATATGTTTATATTGACTATCGATGCACTTTGTTTTATATTGTCACAACTGTTAAATAAAGTTTTTTTTTTCTCAAAGTACAACTCAAGGCATGTTTTTATGTACTTTTTATGGGTATTATGAAGACGACCTACCAACTAAACAAATTATCCCCACACTTGGCTTCTAAATTGGATAAAAATGGAGATAAATGTAAGTTGCTAAATTTAAATAAATTCGTAAGTATGTTTTATATTGTATGGTTACGGGTAGTATGAATGAACACTTGTTGTCTCTCCCCTGGCCTCGTGGAATACAAAAGTGTAAATCGGATGCAAACGTAAAAACGTGGACAGGAGTACTAGGTCAACCGGGAACTTTTTGCATACTGTACAGTGGTACCCTGACTTACGAGTGTCTAACAAGTTTCTTAAGATACAAGCCATCTCTCAGCTTTTTTGCTCAGAAAATTCAGGTTATAAATCAGCTTCAGATACTCCACCACTAGTTGGTGTAGCGAACGCCACAGTGAAAGCCGTAACGTCCGTCCAGCATCCCGTGTTTCACTCGATAGGTAGGCAGACATGTGCATTAGCAAATGGAGTTGTCTGATCTCCAAGGTAAATGCTGTACATTATACTTAAAAAAACATTTTATTTCAGAAGATTCTACTGTATTGTTTTTTATACAATATTCATTATTTATATTTTTAATTTAAAAACATGTTACAATTACATGTTACAATTTATTTAATAAGGAAAATTGATTTGACAAACGAGTAATTTAAGTTATGAGCGCCATCACGGAACAGATGAAACTCATAAGTCAAGGCACCACTGTATATATTATAAAAAAGTATGCAGAGCGTATTCGATTTAATTTAGCCTTTGTGTCCCTTAAACTTTGTGGCACCAGTCTGGGGAAAGCTATATATTCAGGTGCACACATACTTTTGGCTATATAGTGTATCTTAATTAGACTATTATAGCAAAAAAAAACTTGGTGGTGGTGGAGCTAGTACGCTGGTCTTTCTATAAATAAATCCTCCACACCTTAACCTTCTCAGGCTCGGCCTGAATCCTTAGTATGTGGAAAACAGTGCTTAAAAAATGCCTGGATGAGCAACTACTTCCACATGGAATTTGAAGTATAAATATGATTAATAGATCATTTTTAAGAGCCCACGAAGGAGACAATGCAGCACGGTTTAGGTATTAAAAAATGTTTAATAATGGTTAAATTACACTTGTTTATAATGCAATGATTAACAAGTATACTGTATAATCATAAAGAGCAACATTTTTTCCTGAATTACTGACATATATCACGTAACAATATCAACAATTTTTTTTTTTAACTGGGCAGCACGGTGGCTTAGTGGTAAGCATGGTTGCCTTACAGCAAGAAGGACCCAGGTTCGATTCCCGGGGGCTTTTTGTGTTGAGTTTGAATGTTCTCACGGTGCTTGCGTGGGTTTACTCCGGATCGCTCAAACAGTCCAAAAACATGTATGTTAGGCTTCAGCAGATCCCCGTGACCCCAAATTAGGGAATAACTGGGTATAGAAGACAAATGAATGAATGAATACTCATATCTATACTATACAGAACGTACTTCAACGTGACCCGGAAGTGTGTACTAAATCAGATGTAGTACGTCCCTAATGCAATTTCGGCCAGTAAGTATACACACCTACCCTTACACAGAACCCGGATTCTATTTGTCCGCTTATCCGCGCGAGGGCAGCAGAGAGTTTTTATTAAAGCGTCCATTAAACCGACGCCCATCCTCCGCGAATGCCTTTGCGATGACGTCGATATGAGGCGGACGCGGAGCGGCCATTACGCAGCGGCTTTCTCTCGGAAAGGTCGGCCGAATTAAAACGAATCCGCCGGAGAGTCTCAACGACGATCTGCTGGTTTTGTCAAGCGGCTTTATTAGCAGATCGACACCAGAAGGCGTAAAAACATATACATTTGGAATTATCAACCTTCTAGCCGTGAACGCGTATTTCCACAGCGTTTAAACTGTGAGGGGGAAAAAAAGCCCGTGCTGTGCTAAGATATCTTGCATTGCTAAGCGAAAATTTAGCTAGTCGTGCTAACTAGCTAGACGCCATTAGCGTCGCGGTCTTGAGGGAGTGTTCGTTAACTGCGGCATTTAAAGATAAATAAGAAAAATAAATCCCTCAAGACGCATTCAGAATGGATGATAAAGCGTTTACTAAAGAATTAGACCAATGGGTAGAACAGCTCAACGAGTGCAAGCAGCTCACCGAGAATCAAGTGAGGACGCTGTGTGAGAAGGTAAGCCTGCCTGGTGCTAGCTCGAGCATGCTAGCATTGCTAACCCACATACGCATAAACGGTGTTTGGTTGACGAGGACACGTTGCTGATATTATTTAATAAATAACTCCGGGACGTTTTATCTTTAGTAAATTTCAAATATTAACGACTATTTTTCTTATTTCGCTACTTGAGCTAACCGCGCTGTTTTTGCGTTTGTTAGCCAACTAGCTAACGTTACCTTTGCTCAAAATAGAACATGGCTGATTACTGAGCCACAGCCCCATTAGCTGCCTCGGTTGTTCAGCTGGATTACAGTTAGTTCGTCGTAGTTATTGATTTTTTTTATTGGGTTTTTAACTATTTCTTCGACAAAATTGCCCCAAAAATACATTTTATGTCTGTTTATAGCCGCAGTGTTATTGAAATAATTAGCAAGATCACCTAGACTAACCGCGCGAAAGTGTCGTCATCGTACAGAATGCTAACGTAGTATTACCTATAATGTGTTTAATTCAGCTCGAAATCGCGGTATAATGAGAATTTTAATCTGGAATTTTTAGCAAATGTCTTTTTTTAAAAAAAATAAAATGTCTTGTTGTAATGCGTTTTGTTAAGTCAGGGCCTAAGATTCTGAAATTTAGCTTTAATTATTTAATTAATTTCAATACTTTTAATTGAGAACACACAAACCGCATCCATTCAAACCAATAATAGTGAAATATTATTGAATTAACAAACTGTGTTAAAGGTGTAACAAAATCAAAGATCAACATAAACTCATGCGTGCATACATACATAAACGGGTAATAACCAAGTTTGATAAATATTCAGGGCTTTCTGTTGTCCTAGCATCAACATTTTCTTTAAGTTCACAAAGATTTTTCTCTTTTATACAACTGAGCAATTAGGGGTTTAGGGCCTTGCTCCGGGGCCCAGCAATGGCCACTTGGTGGTGCTGAGAATCGAACACGGATCCTTCCAATTAGCAGTCCAACATCTTGGGTTATCACTTCCAAAATGTCCAAGTTGACACAACAATATAATATGATTGATTTAGAAGCTTTACTAATTAGTTATTTTGTTTACATTAACAGACAATGATCGTTTTTTTTTGTCCTGTTGAGAGTTGTTTGTGTTCGAATTGAAATGAACTCCAGTCTCTGGCCCTAGTGCTTCACTCTATCTGATGAGGAAATGGGTTCTGTGGTGCTGAGGATCAAAACCACAAACTTATCCGCTTCCACAGTTACACAGATTTTCTGGCATTATACAGCCTTTTATCTTGTTTTTAGTCTGTTTGCGATTTGTATGTGATTATAATAAAAAAAAAAAAAACATTGAATTTTATTAAGTGAAAATTAAAACCATCAAGTTTTTCCATCATAACCGTGAAATAAAGACCTCCATTTAATGCAGGTTGCAGGAGAAAACAGAAAAATGTTAAAATGCTATAAACAAATAAACCTCTATGTGCTGCGCATAAGCAAGAAGGACAACTAAAATAAAAGGTCATAAGATACAGTAACTCTCACATGGTTCATGTGTGGAATGTAGACTAGACCCACACCGAGGCAAAATTTCTGAAGCACATGACACGTGGATTACTTGGTGCTACAGATATTGCATTCCAACAGGAATCAAGTGAAACAAATAAACACAAAAAATGTATTTTGCGGACAAAACTTGAATATTGCATGCTGGAACAGGAGAAAACGCATTTTTGCGGGAGCTGGACTAAAAAAAATCTCTCACGCAGGTCTTTAAAATACTCTGATGCGTAGTGAGAAATTTGGCAAGTAAGAGTAGTGTTCTGTACGCGTGATGTTTCCCAGCTACTACCCAGGGCTATAATATTAATCCCTTTTATTTGGTTCTTATTTCTATTTGATTTTACGCCACACAAACTGATGGGTTCCCTATCTAGTCCCAGTACATAAAGACTGACCCACTTCATGAGGGAATACTAGTGGGTAGCGCTCATTTTGTTTTTTGTTTTTGTGATTATACATTGCAATATAAAAAAAAAATTATTAGATGCCTATATAAAATATATTCTATAGTGTGTATATATAGAACAAATATATAAATGAGTTTTGCTTTTCTGGAGATTCGACTACAGAAATTAGTAAAATGTAAAATCACACTGTATAATCTTCAGTGTACAAATAATGCTTGTTAACTACAAGTTTTTTTTTCTGCATTTGAATGCTTAAAACTGGTTTGAAATGTTTATATAGTATAAGACTTTTTTAACACTAAATATTACACGTTTTAATAAAATTATAAATTCACGTCACATATTTGTCCTGTATTGTGGTGCAGTGAAAAAACAATCCCTGCATCGTATTGCATATCCTGTAATGTGGCTATTGCAGATGCACACATTGTGATATCGATGCTGAGACAATATTTTGTGCAGCTCTAGTAAAAAGCCATTCGAGGGGGGGTTCTCGATTTCTGCCTTAACGAAGCAAGCATTCCTATTGGGAAGCAATGTTACATTTCGTATAAATTAAAATGATGGGGCATGTGCTGTTTGCATGTGCTAAAAACACAGCAGTGCATTGTTATAATGAGTAAAGAGTAGAGTAGGGATGATAAGCGATACCATATCAAATAATAAGCTCTGGACATTTTTACTTGTTAACAGTCCATTATTCTCCTGTCGAGACACTTGAGCATGAGTAAAATCGTTGTTTTACTGCACTCAAAATAAAATAGCTTTAGGTTTTAAGATACGAAAAACACCGGGTGCAATCGGTGTCTGTCAGACCGCCAACAGCCAATCGTACATTCACAAAACTGTGCAGCATTCACCTATCAGGACCAAAAAAAGTCAACAAAAATCGCATGCTTACTTGTTAAAGGATACAATTAATTTCAATGAAATATGTAGTCCAGACACATTTATGTCGATTTAACCATGAATGTAGCAGAAGCTAAGCTCGGAACGCAATCCACGGTGTCGGATAAAAAGATATTAAAGATTTAAAAATAAATAAATAAATATTGATGTGCGTATGACGGTATGTGTATATATATATATAACGTTGTAATTAGCAGTTTGATGGCAGGTTATTGTACAGTGCAGGGTTTTATTCACAGAGGTATTTAATGTTAAGTTAGTTACTTAACACTAGAGTTTGGAGTTTAGTAGTCTGTCAGTAGAGGGGAAAAACCGTTTGAGTCTGCTGGATCGACATCAAAGACTTCAGTAACGTTCTATAAGATGGAAGACTGTTAAACAGTCCATGGCTAGGGTGAGGGGTGTCTTTAATGCTTTGCGTCTTATTTCAGCTGCATTTCTGGTAAATGTCATTAATGCAAGGTAGCAAAACTTCAGTGATATGCATTACTGCCTGCTAGAGGCCTTCTGGTTTGAGGAAGTGCAGTTGCCCTACCACAGTGTAATGCATTTTGTGGCCATGCTTTCGATAGCACACCTGTAAAAGGTCAGCAGGATGTGGGGGGACAGGTTAGCTTTCCTTAAGTTTCAGAAAAGGTAAAGACCCGATGGTGCCCTCCTGATTAGGGTTGAGGTATTGATAAGATCCACAGAAATATAAAGGATCTACTGCTGAAGCACAGGTTTACAGTCGTGGATAGATAATAGATGATTAGGCCAAGCACACAGCCTTGTGGTACGCCAGTGTTTAAAATGAGCATTCAAAAGTCATGATTGTTCAACCTGTTTTGGTCTATTGGTGCGAAAGTCCAATGTCCAATTGCAGAGGGAGGGGCTAATGCCAAGATTAGCGATCTTAAATGTACCAATTCATTACAACAAAGACAGCTTTTAGCACAGATGGTAAAACAAACACTATATTAGTAAGGTGTCTTTACTAGAGTTGGGCAATATGGGTTTTTATATTTAGCCTTACCAACACAAATAAAGAGACATAAAATGTACTTTGCACTAACCCCATGCCAGTTTGTTTTGCCATAATGCTGCTGCCTCATGGTTTAGAGCCCTTGTGCCAAAAACACAATTGCTTTTTTTTTTCTTTCTTTTTTTGTAGACTGTTTTTGTGTTTTTTTTGGCTAAGCAACTGAGCCAACAGTGAGCGACTTTGGCCTAAGCAACTGAGCCAACGTGAGACTTTGACTAAAGTTATCTGCAACAAAGCGGATTTTTTGTTGTAACTGGACCAGTTATCTATATAGTTAGCAAGAAGAATAAGAACTGACTATCCCTGACCCCTAAATGTAATGTGTTGCTGTCTGTAAACAACAACCATGACCTGTTGCAAAGGAAAGCATCTAATTTAGAATTTTTTTTCAAGACAGTCTTGATTTGTTTATTGTAGAGTTTCATATTAGTTGAAGCTATGTATTATGATTTGAAACTTTAAACAGCCTCTATACATGCATATCAGACTAATTAATTTTACCAAAGTAGGGGTGGGTGAGTGTAGACGTAGAGCATTATGGCTTTGTTTTGGAGATAAAAGCTGCTGGCTGATTCCATTTAACTGCCCTACAAACCTGCATGACCTCTTATAAAGCAGTTTACAGCGGGGTTGTCACAGTAACTTCGCTTTCATTATTCACGGCGGCCATCCCCTTGCATTTTAAACGGCGTGTCTGAATAAACACACTTCATCTTTGATCTGCACCTAGCTTTAGGTTTTAGGCACAGGTTTTTGGAGACGCAGAGAAGAAAAGCGCAATCTAGGACGTGCATCGCTGAGGTGTAATTATTTTTGTTGCTCTTTCATTAGCAAATTGCACCTTTTTAAAAAACATTTAAGGTTTTTCCCCCCCTTTTCTTATCCCCTTTATTAACAGATGCAGTATTTTGTATTATAATATTTGTAGTCTTGACTTTTTACTTAAATCAATGTCCTGTTACTTTTTTATGTGTTTTAGTTTTTAGTTTATGTGTAGAGTAAATAAAGGTATGTGCATTTTACAAGCTGTTTAAAATTGTCAGTTTTCGCAGTTTCCAAAATTAGCAGCTATTAACTAATACAGATTTATACACTTATATAGGGTATCAGACCGTATCAGTTTATATTCTTTGTGGAAAACTGACACACGCGTGTACAAGGCCTTAAAAATGCATGAGAGGGGGAAAATAAACTGTAAGTAAACCAGTTACATTATCAGTAACGATCTGTAATTTAATCATTGTCGTCTTGTAATGTCTCGTTTCTTCAGTATTTTCAGATCTGGTGACAAAGTCATTGACTTAATGTTTGATTTATTTATTAATTATTTACTAAATCTGGGCATCGATCATTGATTTCTTTAAACTGCCCGGAATCACAGACTATTTTTAAAAAAGGAGAAAAAAAAAGCACTGCCACTGCTCCGAAAGACAGACTCTTGTTACGGCTGTCGGAGCCACCTGCTGTAATGTCCTATTTACCGTGCTAAATGAGGGAAGGATGGGAAAGAGGACCAAGACTGCAGAGAAGGTCTCCATGGAAACTCTCGCATTGTCTCCATGGTGATGCGGAGTGTCAAACTCGCAGTCAGCATTAATTTGTTTTCAGAGTTTTACAAAGGCCGCTTGGGTTTAAGAACACTGTGTTAGTAGTTTGCAGCATGTTTATGTTAAACAAAAAAACCCAAAACAAATTAAGCAGTCTGTTTAATCATACCAAACTTTGTCCAAGTCAAATTGCCTTATCCTTAGAGTTGCATCCCAGAATTTCGTTTTTATTGATTAATGCCTCATTTACCACCTACTGTGCTGCTAAACACTTCTGATTTTGTTTGTTTTATATCCACCCAGGCTAAAGAGATTCTGACTAAGGAGTCCAATGTGCAGGATGTGCGCTGCCCTGTCACGGTCTGCGGTGATGTGCATGGCCAATTCCACGACCTCATGGAGCTGTTCAGAATCGGCGGAAAATCTCCTGACACAAACTACCTGTTTATGGGCGACTATGTAGACAGAGGCTACTATTCGGTGGAAACAGTCACCCTGCTAGTCGCGCTAAAGGTACTTCTTAGCTAAAGGAAGCAAAAACACTTACCCCTTCATGTTTGACTTCTTTTAAGCATTCACGTGTTTCTTTTTCGACAGGTCCGTTTTCCAGAGCGCATCACGATACTGCGTGGGAACCATGAGAGCAGACAGATCACACAGGTGTACGGCTTTTACGACGAGTGCTTGAGGAAATACGGCAACGCAAATGTGTGGAAATACTTTACAGACCTCTTTGACTATCTACCCCTTACAGCCCTGGTGGATGGACAGGTTAAAAAGCCTCATTTTAAAAAAAATTGTGTAAATATTGGACACCAACAATGTATGATTTAAAAATCTTTTTTTATCCTGTTTAGATCTTTTGTCTGCATGGTGGTTTGTCTCCATCTATAGACACGCTGGATCACATCCGAGCTCTAGATCGTCTACAGGAGGTGCCACACGAGGTCAGTCCGCAAATACGACTAGATTTCAAGCGGCAAATTCCTCAGTCGTTTAAAACTGGATTGTGGATTGATCACAAAACAACAAATATACAGTACTTTGCACTACCTATCATTATGCATCTTTGTACAATCTATAACTAGCTATTGTTACACCTCCATACTCTATCCATATACCTCTGTACATCATTTACCCCCACCTCTGTAATTATCATCCCCATACCCTATTTATTACACTGATATTTATTGTAAATAAGCCACTTATGCACTTCTGGTTAGATGCTAACTGCATTTCATTGGCTCTGTACATGTACCTTGCACAATGACAATAAAGTTGAATCTAATCTAATCTAAATAAGCTGAAACATTTTCAATTATTTGATTAGGGTTGTGTATTGGCAAGGGTCTCACAATATGATGCATATTGGCGATACATGGGTCACAATAAAATCATTAATTGTGATGCAGTTCATACTATACATCTTTTACTTGACAAACTGTGTTTATATCTAGTTTAAACAAACTTTTAAGCTATCTATTTGTACATTCTTTAACACGTATATTAAATACCTGGGTGAATAAAAGCCTTTGGGCTTACATTTTATGTAAAAATAATAAATACTGTCATGCCCGCCATTTTTTTTTTTAGCCTAATAAAAGCTAAAGGAATACTACATAGTCAATGAGAACCTAATTCTAATACTCGCATAGGCAAAATTGAAATATTTGTAACAGAAGCTTTAAATAAACAAAGGCTTCAAATAGAACCTGCCTGCTTGAACTCTTCCATTGGAGCCGGGTGTCGGTCTTTAAGGTGTTTCTTTAGAGAGAAAACATTCATGACATTGTTTGCAACTTTCTTTTATGACGTTCCACTTGTCATCAGTCGCAAATGCAAACTATTTCTGTGTCTTTCTTCTCTTTTCTTGTCAACAAGTAAATTCATAGCCACCGCATTAGCAGCATTGCCTGTCACTGTCTGTGCTTTTATGAAAAATACACCGCCGCACACCTTTAAGATATTACATTGAGAACCTGGTTTCGTATTACCGTTTTTTTTTTAGTACTGGGTCTTTTGAGAACACTATCTGCATCCATAGGTTTAACAGATCAGCATGACACAATGCTGCAGTTGTGTAATATTCAGATCTGCGAGTTCAGTTTCTATATATAATTGACAGTGGTTTTCAAATAATTTGATCCAAAGATTATCCGATTAAATAATCCCTCTGTTTTAATGTATTCTTATACTGACCCTGAATGAGATTGGTTTTTGTCATATTTTCCCTTCATTTTGACAGCTCTAATTAGCACTATATTAATACTTACCCATAATAACAATTGTCTAGCCATTTAAAAAATTTTCATTCGATTTGTTGGTTATTTCAGTCATTTTTGCTGTGTTTCAGGGGCCAATGTGCGACCTGCTTTGGTCAGATCCTGATGACCGTGGTGGCTGGGGAATCTCTCCCAGAGGTGCTGGTTACACTTTTGGACAGGACATTTCTGAAACTTTTAACCATGCCAACGGTCTTACCCTGGTCTCCCGTGCCCATCAGCTTGTTATGGAGGTGATAATTTCCCATATGTTAATCCAGTTTCGATAGTTAGGGAGAAACTTTAATCCCTTGCTGATTTTCTACATTTGCCAACTGACAAAAATGATTTGTTTATAATTTTAATAGTCGGTTTATTTCAACAGTGAGACAGAATAACAAACACCCAGATATTAAAAAGCTTTAAATTGATTTTGATGAGTAAAAAGTACTTTCAATTAGCAAGATTTCTGCCTCCCAGGTGTTTTTTTTTTTTTTTTTTTTTTTTTTTTTTTTTTTTTATATAAATACAGTTAACTATCTGCGATTAGGAGCACTCTCTTAAAGGTAAATCTCCTAATCTCGTCTGTATTAAAGACACCTGTCCACAGAACCAATGGGCATCCAAGCTCTCCACCATAACCAGAGCTGTCCAAGATTGTCAGACAGGATTGTAGGCCTACAGAAGTCTGGGATGGGCTATAAAACCATTGCCAGGCAGCTTGGTGAGAAGGTGACAAGTTATTGTCAATCTTTCTCGGGCTGGGGCTCCATGCAAGATCTCACCTCGTAGAGTTTATATCATGAATAAGGTGAGAAATCAGAACAGAACTAGACAGGAGGATCTTGTTAATAAACCTGGTGACAAACTAACAAAAGTGTCTGATCCTCTGTGATGGCAATCAGGGGATTTGGCATGAAGACTTATTACACACATTAAAATGCAAATCGACTTATGATCGTTTTAAAACTCGTTCTTCTGGATTTTTTTGTTTTGTTTTGTTGCCTTACTTTTTGGGAAAAAAATTACCATTAAAATGATATAATCATTTATTTGTCAGTGGGCAAAAGTACAAAATCAGCAGAAGATCAAATGTTTTCTGTCACTGTATTAAAAAAAATGCAAGGTTGGATTTGGAAAATAAAATTTAGTGTAGTGTTTTAGGATATGATTGAATTTTTTTTCTTCTTTTTCAGGGATACAACTGGTGCCACGATAGAAATGTTGTTACCATCTTTAGTGCACCGAACTACTGCTATCGCTGTGGCAACCAGGCTGCCATCATGGAACTGGATGATACGCTTAAATATTCCTTGTAAGTATTAGCAAATTGTGGGTTTTTAAAATAGTTTTTACTTATAAAACATTGTAAATCAATGCAGAGCCTAATAAAAATAAATATTTTACTTTCTGTTAAACTGCTGTGACATTTTACAGGTTGAATTTGAACGATAGAATTTATTTCCCCCCTTCTAACTACTTGAATGTTCTTTTTCAGCCTTCAGTTTGATCCTGCACCTCGGCGTGGAGAACCCCATGTCACTCGCCGCACCCCTGATTATTTCTTATAAACACCCCCTCCAACACACACACACACACACACACACACTGGCCTGACGTAGAATAAACAACCTCTAAACCAACCGACAAATACGGCAGATCCCTGCATATATACATGTATTCATCCCACTGCGTGTGTATATATTTGGGGATGTTAGGACACGACATGAAAGCACTAACATGGACCAAAATGTGCCATACAAGCATTTAATGCAGAAATACAAATTGCCCTGTGTCTCAGTACTGCTACACAGTGTCCCGTTTTAGCCTTTAGTGCAATTGCCTGCTGTATACTATAGATAGTAACGTTCTCTTTGTTCTTGAAATGTACATGACAAAAAATAAAAATAAAAAAATCCGATATCTAGCTCTCTTTTACCCCCCCCCCCCAACCCCCCCTTTCAGTATCACTGGACAACCGATGTTCTTTAAAAATTGGCAATGCCAGGCATGTGAAATAAGGTAACATTTTATACAAGTGCACAAGCTTACATCCTCTCGTGTCTTCACCAAACACTATACTATTGGGAATGAATGCTTAATCTGAGGGAGGAGCCTTTTTCCTTTTTGGGAGTGTATGCTTTCATGTATATGGAGCCCTAATCTTAACTCGACTCTCCATCCTTTCGTTTCTCATCTTTTGTGTTCACTGTCTTTTTTTTTTTTTTTTTTTCCTTTTTTTTCTTCTTCTGTGTATTTGTCATAAAGTGATTGCCTCTTCTTTGGTGTATTTGAACTAATAAAGTCCTTTTATCGCAATCTACTCCAAATAAATGGTTCTAATAGTGGTGTTTTTATGTGCATCATTTTCTAAGAACAACAAATTTTTTTTTGTACAGATTAAATGGACATTTAATAATTTTAATTAAATACCCTAAGGTCCTAATATAAAATACTGCATTCTTTCACTGCAAAGCATAACCTCCACCATTTCACTTTCACATCTTTTCCCACCAGATCTAGAATATAAGTAGCTCAACCTTTAGACTGCAGAAAGAAAGTCTGGATCACACAGCGCTTTTTGAAATGTAAAGCAACTAATCACAGTTCATTTTGTTCAGGGTTATGATTAAATGAGGCTGATAGCCCAACATAAAAAACAACTATAGACCGATTAAGAATGTGCAGCCTTATTATAGCTCACCAGACCATAAAGGGACAAAGAGTTTAGCTACGCAGGACACATGTCCTCCAGGACCAAGTTTGGACAGCCCTGATGTAGCACAACTGTGTATTTTTTGACCAGGCTGCAACAAGGGCTTTTAATCATTTGATGAAGTGTAAGGATTCGTTGAGTGCCCTCTAGTGGAAGAACCATGACAGTCAGAATCTCTAGTCACTTAAGTGATTCAGATCCATTTAATAACCGATTTAAATAGATCCTGATTTCTCATCTCCCTTTTTAAAACTCTAATGGTTTTTGCTGGTGATTCATTTGGATCTTTATTTTTAATGCATTTAATCGGAACAGCAACCTTTGATCAACATGTTCCACAGCAAATACAGAATTGTTCTTTTATTTGCATTGGCTTTCCTATAAACGCTGGTTATATAAAAACAAGTCTGCCTGAACCAAGTCCATCTGTAACTACACAGGATGACAGGACGTCCCAGGTGTCTGTGTCCTTACCATGTGGACATTACTCTTAATGGTTTGCTCATTAACACAATTTGACATTTAATATTTGTGACATTAATATTAAACAGTCATATTCTCAGTAAAAGTACTAAGACAGTGAGGCCGATACTGTTGTCTGTATGATACATTTGAGTTTGAGATCATCAGATGAATAAACGATGTGATGTCATGATGATGGTAGCAGCAGAATAAATGCAGAAGTCTAGTAAAACATTCTGTCCTTCTATCAAATCAAAATCAAATTGGGAGAAACTTTATTTCCTGTCCATGTGGACAGAAAATAAGATAAAGCACAAAAAAACCCCACAGAAAAAATAGTGGACAATTTTTGAACGTCCAAGGCAAACAACAAACTTTAACCCAATTTAGCACCATTTAACTTCCTGTAAAGAGACTTAAGAAAAAAAAAACCTCCCCAAATCAAATGACTGTTTTGATGTCAGTGGGTCACCAAAATTAGACAATAAGTTGCAATTTACTTGTAGACCCCGTTCCAATACTTTTGCTCACCGAAAAATGAAGTAGGTTGATTGATAGATCCAGACATTATCTGTAACCGAAAGCTAAAAAAAAACCCCCCAGTTTGCTTCAGTAAAGTAAAGAACAAACGAGGCTAAAACCTCACAAAATCTGTTAAAATTTCTGTTTAATTGTGTCTTATGCCTCCATCCAGGTTGCTGGACCTCTAAAAAAAACCCCAAAGACTTCTTGTTATAAATGAAGTTCCGGATGCTTTCGACACTCAGGTACTGTTAACTTGTAGACGGGTCTTTTTCCTCTACATTAAGAACGGTGTGTGTGTTGATCCCGACCTCCTCCATACTGACGTCTGTACGTGTGAGCAGCGGTCTTCTGGGGTAAGACGTGTACAAGGCGTAAAGTGTGGGAGAATATCCAGACTTATGCATCCAGTCTAAAAGGATCTAAGGACCAGAAATGTATTTTACTGGAACACAAAAGGTCACCATATTTGTACTATAGCCAAATGAGCCACATTTCTACCATAAGTTTATGTTCATTATTTGATATTTTCACTCCTCTTTAATTTTAGCTGATGTCACGATTCCCTCTGCAGACTAGATGGAACTCCACTCTAAATACTGAACAGTAACGTGAAAAAAATCAATACATCTCCATTTTAGCTACTCATAATTTATTAAGTATAGAACATGTTTGGGGTTTGGGGCATAAGGGGGTTAAATCTTTTGACATGGAATGCAATGCTGATGTCATGCACAAGGGATTTGGGCAGATCTATAGAAGCCAAAACATGTCCTGGGGGTTTAAAGTGTTATTTTAACTGTTATTATTAAATGGCATGAAGGAGTCAGGATTTGAAGGATTTCATTTACTCACTGTAGATCTGCAGGTTTTGAAAAATCTTCTCCGCACGGTTCTTCCGCTGGGACATCTCAGAGCGACTGTTACAACCTGATGACCAGTCATAAAATTAATCAGTGAAAATATACAGTCACTCTTCACTCCTACTGTATTGCTGCGATCTCTGGGGACGAGTCAAAGTGTGTGAGAACATGAAATGCCATCCACAGACAGACTGTGACACCAGTTCTTTAAAGAGACCTTGGAATTCCAAATTCCAAATTAGGGAAGGTGATTTTTTTGTGTATTCGTCAATGTGTTCATTAAGTCCTTGTTAGGTATATTTAAAACATATAGGCAGGGGTGTTGATGTTGGAGCTAAACTCTCCAGGACACCGTCTTCCAGGACCGAGTCTGGAGGCATCTTCTCTTGAATTATACTTATAGACAAATATTAGTTTCCAATCTCAGGGGTTAGCAACCTGTAGTCCTTTTCCCCACTTACCCCTGCCCTACCCACTGGTAATTACTTGGATCAGATGTGTTTAGTCAATTAGAAGCTGGAAGATACCATCTCAGATAATAGGGTAGATTAAAGAAAGACCAAGGGAATTGGTATTTTTCAACTTCTGATTGACTGAACACACCTATTCCAGGTAAACAGCAGAGGGCAGTTGGGAAATAAAGCAAGACAAAGAGACTCAATGAACGTGTTGATGACCCATTAACATTTACGGCATTTATCTGACGCCCTTATCCAGAGCAACTTACATTTATCTTATTTATACAATTGAGCAATTGGGGGTCAAGGGCCTTGCTCAGGGGCCCAACAGTCATGGCTTGGTGGAGCTGGGAATAGAACCCACAATCTTCGGATTGGTATTCCAACACCTTAACCATTAGCCACCACTTCCCAGGCCCCTGCCAATCACAGCCCTGAGTAGTATCTGCAGCCTATTTAAAGAAGTATCCTTTATAGAGTCTTATAGTTTATTCTGCATGGATTTTTCAGCAAATGAACACACTCACCCCATCAGCATCCTCCAAAGGTTCCTCAGGTAAACTTATGATCTACGGGAAAAAAAAAGACAAAACAGAACAAACCGCATGTAACATAACAATAAATACAGTCTCATATTCTGACCAGTTAACCTCATTAACCAGTACAACGACACATAAACTAGTCTTTTTTTTTGTTTTTTTACCTTTTTTTCTTTCGGGAGATGTGTCTGGACGAGAACCGGATTCGGTGCCTCCAGCTCCTTCCTCTTCCTTGCAGCTGTACGATTCGGGATGTCATCATCATCACCACCTGCCATCGCCCCTTCCTCCTGCATCATGAGCTACAGTTTTAGTGAGACTAAAACTACACTTAAAACTCATTAAAAAACAAACAAACTAGTGTGTTCATTAAAAAAGATACGGATGTCAATCTCTCACCCCTCCTAGTGTAAAACCCTGGCTAAGCTGCCAGCTTTGTCCTGTCATATGATAGAAATCTTTCTCTTTCTTCCTGAGCACCGCTTCCTGTCGGGGCTTCACTACGGTCTCGAGGTATTCGTCCGACTATATAATAAAAAAACAACAACAATAATTACAGTTTGTGTAACCAATCAAAAGGTTCGGTCCGAACATTATGATAGGCTTTCCTACTTGGCAACATAAATTTGTGCATTCATTTGCACACACACTATTCATGCAGACAGAATCATGTAGTGAGAAAAAAAAATCTGAATTCAAAAAGAGCGAAAGCCTGAATTAATATCTGTGTGTGTGTTTCCAAGCCGGAGTCGTCTACAGCAGTGAAAGGGTCTGAAAGATTAGGGCCGGCCCGTGACACAGGTGACACAGGCAGTTGCCCAGGGCGCAAAATGACTGGGAGGTGCCGCACGAGAGTAAAGTGCGACCTTTCATAACCAACGTGCACTCCTACACCCATATATTACTACTTTTTTTGTTGATTTGCATTTTGTTTAATTTTGTGTGAGTTTTCTAGTCCACCGTTAGTCAAATTTGTGCGTTATTTATAATTTATTTACTACTTATGCTTAATGCTAATTTATTTATGTATTTCTTTAAAATTAATGTTATGTTATAATAAAGGTTTTTAAAAATGTGCAGTATTTTAAAACATTTTTTTTTTGGTAGGGTGTGTGTGAGAATGAGGAGATTTTGGGGGTTTAATAGGGGGCCGCAAAAATCTACAATCTTGCCTAGGACGGCCATGGTCTTGGACAGGTAAGAATATTATTGGATTTACTAACTCATAGCTTATGTAGTTAGTTGTGTATCTTTATAAATTAACTTAACCTACAGCAGCAGCGTATAATCAGGTACTATTATTGTGTTTAGTATTTTAGTACTGTTACTAACTGTACTATACATTTTTATCACTAGTGAACAATACATGATGTGTTTGTGATAATGTTGTCTTTGGTTTGTCCGTGCGTGTTCAAGTGTTCAGGAGGCGTGGCATCGAATGGCAAGGGTGGGATGTATGCTTTCAGTGCTATCAGGCCGTTTGTAGCTTTAATTATTTAGCTGAATTAATTGGTATGTAATTAAAACCAGTAGCCATGTTTGATAGCACAACTTCAGTTCATCTTAGAAGATTAGAAACAGTAAACACACTGCTTCAAAAATGTTCCTCAATTATCTGTAGCTTATTATAGCGGTTTTGTCCAAACCTTAACATTATGTCGATGCTGTTGCTCCTTTCTTGCTTTCTCCTGTTTAAATCGACTGGGTGGATCCTCAGCAGCACCTGCAACGACACTACGGCACTCAGGGCCAGGAGGTACAAAGACGCCACCGAAATCCAATATATTCATCTAAGATACAAGCTGAAAGCAAAATACGCTGCAGAAATTCTCTATATGCACTATTAACGGAACAGGTGAATTCTAGAAAAGAAATAAAGTTTTAATCATGAACGAGGAAGATAATTTGACAGATGGAAATGGTAACTAAAATATTTATCAAATTTGGTTTGTGGTGAATTCTGTTAAATTAGTACTTAATTTCTGAATAATAAATAGGCTATAACCTATTATACCACAGCGTATCTGAATACTCCAATCTGATTGGTCAGGGACATCATTTACCTATGATGGCACCATATTCAACTGTAACATGACCAGCAGGTTTACATTAACGCACTTGTTCTAATACACGATTGTTTCCATAGTAACAGCTCATACAGAGTGATTTGCATGGTGCTGAATATGCCGCACCTTGGTCACGTTCTACTCTTTAATTCTAAGGGTGTTTATATCCATATCCAGAAACAGTTTGCAAGGAGCAAAAACTTTTAAGAGTTTACTATATACATTACATTTTGTTTACACAACTGAGCAATTAGAGATTAGGGGCCTTGCTTAGGGGCCCCAGCTGTTGTAACTTGGTTCTGCTGGGAATCAAACCCTGATCTTCGAATTGCAGATCACTGCACCACCAACTACCCCATATACTCGTTTAATTAATGGAACTTAGCCTGTAGTTTAAAAACTTTATCTGAACAACATTTTTATCTAAATAATATTACGCACTCCTATCAGCCAATCACTGTGTGCACAGTTAATAAGCATGATGACATCATCTATAGCAACGACGTCAACCCCGCTCTTAATCTTAGACTAAGACTTGTCTCGATTAATTAGGAAAAGTTTTGTCTAGGCAGCTTTGTGAATAACTTTTAAGAAAAAATCTTGTAGTACCTTCGACCGCCGGTAGAGGCGCAGGACAAAGGTAAGATTTCAGCTTGGGGTAGAAGCAAGAAATCAACCAAGTCAACACTCCGAGCATCAACAGCGAACGTCCGGCTAACTTTAACCCATCCTTCACACCTGTAAAGCACACAGTAATGCACTATTATTACTCTATATATTAATGTATCAACTATATATAACTAATACTACTATATATAAAAACTATAATACTACTATATATAACTAATTATTTAGCAAAACATAACTGTGTTTCTAGCCAAGAGTCATAAAGAATCCCGGAAAAGCTAGTCTTAAATCTTTTTTTTTTTTTTAAATTGAATATGTAAAAAATACTTTAAAGTGCTTTATTTACGAATTAAAATTGTAAAAACATACTACAAATCACCTATTACTGAAAACTTCCATGACACAATACAAAATACTGAAAACAACAAAACGCCAACAAATAAATACTCTCTCGCTGCAGCCATTGCCGCATTAACGGCTCAATCCTAAACGACCGAGGCTTGGACACGTAGTTCACTACATAGTGTAAAAGAATGTAATTCCTACTCCATGTAGTGCAGGATGGAGAAATTATGGATTGGGATGTAACCTTTTTACGTTGGCTTCCGTCTTTTATGCGGAAGTGGTGTTTTTAAAATAAAAGCTTCCGATTGGTTTGGAGCAGTAAATAATAAAAGGCTGACCTTTAAAGAAATGCCCAATCCAGCAATAAAATATAAATAAATTCATATAAATGACATCATAAATATAAAAACAAGTCCATAATTTACTCTGGAGTTAGATAGAAGGGGTAAAAAAAAAACATCCATGGTCTTTGTTATATAAATATATATTATTTTATTAATATAAATAATCATTAAATTAGGAACATTTGTGAACCTTTTTATACAATTATCTAATTAGCCAATAATGTAGCAGCAGTGAAATACATAAAATTGTGCAGTCCCGAACAAGCATGGAAAAGGAATAAAATTATTGCAGTCTGGTTTAGGCAACCTAAATATTCAGTCTGTTTGTTGAGCGGGGGAAGTGATGGCTCATGGTTACCAGAAGATTGTGGGTTTGATTCCCAGCTCCACCAAGCCATATGACTGTTGTTCCCCTGATTAAGGGCCTTTTGCTTAGTTGTATAAATAAGATAAATGTAAGGCGCTGTGGATAAGGGCATCTGCCAAATGCTGTAAAATGTAAACTCATCCAAATCCATAGACCCACAGAGTCTGATATTCACAATTCAGGCTGGTAATAATGTGGAAATTTTTTTCTCAGCACACACTGGGGATGTTAATGCCAATCAGTCATTAATTTAAAATGCTTTCTGACTGGATGCGTCTTTAGGAATTTCTTTAGAATGTGATAAACATGAAAAAAGCATGAGTGCTCCTAAAAACTCTAATTTCAACACGAGCCAGAATCTAGTTGCTCAGCTCAGGTACTTGCAAAATGATTTTAAATGCAACATATAATGTTTTTCTTTTTGCCAAATCTTCCACTCTGACTACAAACTAACGAGAATTATCAGACTCAAATACAGTTTTCTCTCTTAATATTTTATACCCAGATTTAGTCTAGAATCTCAGGTTGGGAATTTCTAAAACATTTTTGTTTTTTAATTCTTTTTATTTATTTATTTATTAAAAAAAAAAAGGCAAAAATGTGTATTTTAGGCATTTTATTAATGAGTTATGTTTGCTGAAATACTTCTAGGGAGCAAGAGAACATAAATAGACCCCTCCAGCCGTCTGTAGTGAGTACATGTGAAAACCACAGAAGATCCCACAAAATGAAATTAGCTGCCATGCAGCAAGTGTTCATACACTGAAGCCCTGGTGGAAATTGAATTAGGAATGTTAAAAGGGGGAAAAGCTGTGGCTCAGCATTTTAAGATCTAAAATAATCTACTGAGCCTAGCTGTTAAAACCACCTTAAAGCGAAACGGTTAACCTGCACCGTATCTCTGTGCAGCGACGTTATTTGCCTTGCTTGCAGTTGGCTTTGGAAAAGTGGAAGCCATTTTAAATACATCTATTTTATCTACAGGAACAGCCTTTTCCACTATACGCTGACCTTACACACACACACACACACACACACACACATTTCCTGACCAACACATTCCACCCACACTCAAAGAATGGATGAATGGATGGATAAATGAATGGATGGGTTTTATGGGTGAGTGGATGGATAGATGCATTAGATGGGTGGGTGGTTGGATTGATAAATTGATGGATGAATGGATGGCTGGATGGATGGATAGATGGATGGGTGGGTAGGTAGGTAGATGGATGGATGGGGGAGTGGATGGATGGATAGATAGATGGGTAAATATTTGGGTGGATAACTGGATGGGTGGATGAATGGATAGGCAGGTGGATGGATGGATGGATAGATAAAAGGATAGATGGGTGAATGGATGAATGGATGGATGGATGGATAGATGGATATATAGATGAATGAGGCCTGAATTGCATAACAAATTATTTATGCAATGCATAAACGAGTATTGTGTATAAGGTTTGTGTGTAATTTTAGATATTGCAGGGGAAATTATTGTTAATTATTATTAGATCCAATCTATCTGAGTATTTCGTCTATAATTAGTAATTCCAAATGCTTGTATATATACCTGTAAATCTGATGGTTTGTATTAGGCATTTCTGGACACTGAATTATGTCAGGTTGGTGGTTTTATGCTTTGGAATGTGTTTGCCAGTGTGGACCACTGAGGGGCAGCACTGCTGTAAAAAATGTAGCAGCATCTCCTGCTGTTGGAGTCATGAACCAGCCGAGGAGCCTTTATCACAGAATGATTACGACTGAATGACACAAATCATCACATGATACTGACTGTGGATATAGAGTAGAAACATGATGCAGATTAGTTTTAGCGGTAAAACAACCACTAAAACAAATCTGTGCATCAGTGTTCTAGAAAAAGGCACAATTTTAAGAATACCATTCCAAAAACATCATTACAAAAATAAAAGTAAAAACTGAACCTGGCTAAAGATTTACAGTATTTAAAGTTAACGTTGCACCGGTTCCGGTTAGATGTTCATGTAAATACGTATAAGCAAAAACAGAGAAGTGGAAGCTCAGTGGTTAAGGTGTTGGACTGCCAACTGGAAGATTGTGGGTTTGATTTCTGGTGCCACCAAGTTGTCACTGTTGAGCCCCTGAGCAGGGCCCATAACCCCCAATTGCTCAATTGTATAAATAAGATAAATATAAATCACTCTGGATAAGGGCGTCTGCCAAATGCTGGAAATGTAAATATATTTTTTAATGCTAAAATCCTCCAACTTTTTTTTAATTAAAAAAAAAATTTGCAACTATAAAATATTGACAGTAAGAAATTTGTGAATTGAAGGCAAAGCTTGTGTCTGGAAAGTTGGGCTTGTCTATCTGGCTTGGGAAGGGCAAAGAAATTGAAAGTAGGCCAATTTAATTTCGATTCGACCTCATGGTCCAGAATATTTTTTTTATGCTTTATTGTAGAGGAGTTAATTTTACAAGTAGGAAATATACTTTTTGATTTGAATAGTTTGAGTTACAGAACGAATTAAACTGTATATTAGGCACCACTGTATATTTATTTTTTATTTATACAGAAAACAATGATATTCAGTGGAACTTATAAATGTTCGGATGTGATTTAAAGCCAAAAATGTATATAAGCATTAACAAATTATAGAATCTAATCAAACTTCAATAAATTAGAAATAAAACACAGAGCATGTTACCATCCTGAAGCTGAATTGTTTTCATGTCCTGGAATGTTTTATGTCTCTGATATTATAGATTTCTTATTGCTACAAATTTCGACAAACTTTCATTTATTACATACTGTAAGTAGCATCTTTTGTTTAAAAACCTACTCATGTCTCCATTCAAGTTCCTAAAACCTTGTAGCCGGAACCAGTTTTCATCAATCAAAAGCCTTTGACCAATCAGAATCAAGCTCCCAACAGCACTGTGGTGTAAATAACAACATCCGGCGATATGCGTAGAAAAGGTAAACAAAAAAACATCAGGAAAAAATTCTTATAGATCAGTGTACAGACATTTACATGCCCACCATTCTCAGAGGCAACTTCCTGCATCAATATTCAAGTGCTCTCTAAAGAGCTGTGCGTTCAGGCGTTTTTATAGAAGTAACAAGCGAAAGAAAACAGCCTGATTACAGCAGACGCACCATGTCACATGAGGAACAAAGTGAGGAAGCTGCTGCTGGTGATGATAATAGCAATAGATAGTGCATCGGAATAATAAGTGCTGTGTTTTTGGCTTAGAGGAGGAGGAAAGTAGAGAGCTGCAGATCATTGTCTGTGAAGCCCACGGCCATTTGTGTGTTTTCAGTGCATTTGCTCTGTAAGCCGGGATCATTGTGTTTACTCTGATTTGCTTTCTTTAGCTGGAAGGCTGGTACAGCCGAAACAGGGCCAACAGGATTAGGAGCCCAGTGCCACGTCTTCGTCTCACCCTGTCAACCCACTGGAGATGTGGGATCCAGAGAATTACCATGGAAATGCAATGTTTACCCAGATAGGAGAAGTCTATTAGCTGCTTTTTTTTTTGAGGGCATGTAAAGAGAACGCCAGACTGTGTGAAATATTTTATCATTTATCTGGTTTCGCTCATGCTTGCCTCTCAATCTTCTGTTAATGATTTTCTCATTTCTCATCTCCTCGGTCGGGATGTGGAAAGCAAGCTAGTCTAGTTTTCTAGCGTGCTTTTTATGATTTCTGGAGTATTAACTTTAACATTATTTTAAAGCATCTGGAAAAAAAACATGGTAGCCTTGAATGAGACTGGATCACAATGCCATCAAACGTATGTGCATTCATTGAAAGCCACACAATAGAACAGTTAAATCCTTTTCTTCAACGTTGAGCTTTTGTCTAACTGTTTTAAAGATTGTTCACCCACTGCGCATCATCTACCCCTGTCACTACACATTAAAGAAAAACTTCTACTCCATTTAGTTGCCCTTCTTCTAAAAAAACTTCAAGAATTATTAAAGTCCTTGTTGTTTTTAAATAATTTAAGACAATTTTCCTCCTATAACATTTACATTTCACAACACTTGAAAGACGCCCTTATTTAGAGCGACTAAATATTTAATATTTATTGATTTTATATTAAAAAAACTGAGCAGATAAGAGCTAAGGCACTAGCTTAGGGCTGGGATTTGAACCCATGATCTTCTGATCAACAACTCCCTAATCACAAAGACACCTCTATTCCCATAAAGATTCTGCATTGAATAGTATGTGATGGGGAAATACTTAGTTGTATATTTCCGAATGACAAGTCAGAAAAATGAAGATGGATGTTGGTAAAACTTTAGAATAATTGTCGGTAGTTGTCAAGTAACTAATACAGAAGTGGGATTAACTAAGCAGTAAATAATGCATTGGTAAGAGTCACAATTTCAATTTGTAGCCCGGGGAGGGATAATATTCTGTGACCTACCTATGTCCAAAATTAGCTGGTACTTACTGCTTAGTTAATCTCACCTCTGTATTAGTTAACAGTATTAATTTAAGTGTTAATTTAGTACTACCTATTACCTCCTGTATACCTACAGACCATTATTCTAAAGTGTTACCCAGATGGTTTGTTATGTATACGTAACAAGCAGGGCGCCGCTAGCAATTTTGGGCCCTATAAAAGTATTTAAAGACCCTCCTACTACACCTATTCCAAACCAAACATCCATTACATTACTGCTAGTACTGTTACTATTAATAAAACAGACCTCCGGGAGCCTCTAAAGTGTGTGGACCCTTAAAAGGATCCTAACCTTCCACCCCCACCCCTTCTTAACCACTGATAAGGAGTATGTGTACATTCAGGACAGTATGGAAGCATGACATTTTGCCAGCTGCAATATAATGTATAATATTAATATAGCAAAAAAATATTACAAATATTTCAGCTATTTGTCACTTGTGTATGATTTAACACAATTTTATTATTATTATTATTATTATTATTTTGCAATTCTTAAAAACTCCTGCTTTAGTTAATCAAGTCTTCCTGAAGTGGAAAATCAAGCCTGCTTAAATATGGAAAAAAATTGAAAAAGACTCGGATATTAAAAAAAAGGAAGTATCTGTACAGATATTAATCCAAACATATTTAATCCTTTTACAAACTACTATTTATGATAGTCATTTAATGTTTTGTACAGGATATGTATCCCTCATCATCGAATAAATAGGGGAAAGGGGGTGTGTAAACTTTTGCACTCGTTTCTATTCACGTTTAGCAGAATTGCATCAGAAATTAATTCAGTTGTACAAATATTACACGAAGGCACCATTAATAATTACGGTCTGACTACAAAATTTTTCATTGACATTAGTAACAATAATAATAATAATAATGATGATTATTATTATAGGCTGGCATTAAAAGAGACGATGTTTTGTGTGACACAGATTAACTATCTGTTTGGATTATGACGTAGGACTGCGATACTGTGTAAGCACATCTGATCAGTTCATCATCAGCTTGTTAATGAGCTATTGAGATGAGCAACACGCATGTACGGGGAAATGGAACAGGAAAACGTGCACTGATTAGCCAGAGTTTGTTTTTCTTCTCTATTTGCTTTTCATTTTCACAGAAGTGATGTTCCCTGCAGAAAATGATAGAGCAAAGTGGATCTGGTGTGTGGGAGAGATGTATTATTCCTGCGTTTAAGCTGCACTAGTAATCTAGTGATGTAGCTCGCATTTAGTGATGAAGGTTTTATGGTATTATACTCCACAGTGAATGAATAGAAAATGGAGCAGTTTGAGAAACTGAGTTATTTGACCTTAGTATAGAAAAAAACTGTCACATATCTCAGATGAATTGCATTTGTAACTATTTTCAACTCTATTATACTCTATTTGTCTGTTTGACAATATCAACAGAATAATGGGGGAAAAAAACCTTCAAAGAATCCAAAGCGGTAAATAATTAGATGAACGCTTAGTTACATAGATGTTCAATGTTTATGACTAGGATAATTAATTGTAGACTAATTCAGAAAATACAAAAGATGACATTTTCCACAGAAATAACATTTCCATTTATTTAATAGCCCAGGTATACACATTCGTTTTCTTTTCATCTATTATTAAATTACATAATATTAAAATACATTTTTCACACAATGACATTTTTTTTTAACCTTCACTTCATATCAGTGGTTGTCCCTGCTTTATAAATGGTAATATAAAGACTCTTATATAATATAAGAAATGAGATATTATACTTACATAACTGACATGTTATAAGGTTCATGTTCCTGTTTCATGCTATCTATGTTTATGTTTAATCTTCATAATCAGTTTATGTTAGTCAAGTTTAGTCTATGTTTATTTACATTCACAGCATTTGAAAGACGCCTTTATCCAGAGCAACTTACATTTATCTCTTCTATACAACTGAGCAATTAAGCCCCAGCAGTGGTAGCCACCACTTTCTTTAATGTTGGTCACTTTCTTTAATGAGATGCATCGTAGAACCTAATGGGGCAGTTTATTCAGAAAGTGACCAACATAAACTAAACTTGACTAACATAAACTTAGTGGTGGCTTAGTGATTAAGGTGTTGGACTGATGGAACTGAAACAGAATTAGGGTTCGATTTCCAGCACCACCAAGCCACCACTTCAGGGCCCTTAAACAAGGCACTCAACCCCCAATTGCAGTTGTATAAAAGTGGTACACAAACAACAATGCATATATATATATATATATAAACTAACAAGGAAGACATTGAACGGGAGACACTTGAACACAATAATCAACACCTGACCAAACAAACCAATGAAAAAAAGACACAAGGACAAGGGGAATCACGTGACGAGGACTAACCAGAAAGTAAACAAAGTACACAGAACAGGAACTTAAAACAAAGCATGAACTTAAACATAACTATTAACCAAGAAAAGAAAACATGAAACAAAATAAAGATTAAACATGAACATTACACATAAAGATTAAACATGAACATAGATGGCATGAAACAGGAGCATGAACCCTACACATGTAGTTTACTTATAATTTTTCTCATATACTCTCATATACACAATCTGTTTAAACTGTAGTTATACATATGTTTATACATACAAGGGAACTGTTTCCAGAAGATTTGTCTGAGTTACAGTCTGTTTTTCTTTGTTCCACTTAAAGACATTTGCCTGTATTTTTTTAGTGTTTCTTTATGCAATAACTGAAATATGGGTATGAGTTCAGTGATTACATTTGCAATTTTAAATTCTTTTTTTTAGTAATCAACAGAAGGAATGTAAAACATTAACAGTCAGAGGAAATTGTTGCAGAAAATTTCCTTTTATAAACTAGAACTGCGTCGAAGCCCTATTAGACACAGCGTCTCGTTATCTTGGCGATGTTATTAGATATGCTTAAAGCAATTTACATAAAATACAGTAAGAGAAAATGAGTATAAAATCAATGTTTTTTAGAACATTATTTGGAACATTTTAATGCTGCAGGGGGTGGCTCAAATGGTTTAAGGTGCTGAGTTGTTAATCTGAAGACCAGAAACACCTGGGTTCAAGCCCCACCTCTGGCAAGTCAACCACTGTTCCCACCTCTGGCAAGTACCCAACCACTGCTCCTTAAGGGGCGCTGCTCCTTCCAAACCGCTGTAATACCCTGTGCTCTGACCCCTGACCCTGTGCTCTGAGCTGACCCTGATGCTCTGACCCAACTTACTAAGATGGGATATGCAAAAAATGCATTTCATTGGCTCTGTACATGTACTTGTACCAATGCACAATGACACGAATTGAATACTTATACTTCTACCAACACAGATTTAGACATATTATGTCTACAATTTACATACATTATTATTGAATTAATTATTACTACTACTACTACTACTACTACTACTTATAATATTTGCACCATTGTGCTTCAGTTGTGGCCCTGTTTCCTTCTTAAAATTGCACTATTTCAGTTGTGGCCCTGTTTCCTAAATCTAAATCTTTAATTTACTAAAGGGTTTTTCTGACTGACTCTCTAGATTCTTGAACAGTTTTAATAGGATAAGAGACAATAGATGCCCATACAAGGATTTCTTGCTTAGTTTAGCTGTATGTTTAGGGTTAATTTCCTATTAAAACATCAGTTTTTACCTCCAAGCAGCTCCTTCAGTTACCTACTATTGCATCCTAAGTGTCAGAAGAAGCAATACAACTGAAAGTCAACTCAACTCAACTCAACTCAACTCAACTCAACTCAACTCAACTCAACTCAACTCAACTCAACTCAACTCATGGACATTTTTTGGGCGGTAAGTTTGTGCATTACAGCATTTATTCCTTCAAATTCTATTTATTTCCATGAAACGTTCCATGTATATGTCCAAAATTGTGTTGAACCTGATGGTCATTTGCTGTTGTAATCTTTTGAGAAGGTTTTCCACCAGATTTTTAGAGCATGGTGGTAAACATTTGTGCTCATTATGACATAAAAAGCAAATAGTGATATTGGGCACTGATGTTGGATAAGGAGACCTGTTAGCGTTCTAGTTCATCCCAAAGGTGTTTAGTGGGGTTGATGTCAGGGTGGTGTGCAGGACACTCATGTTTTTCCACCCCAATCTGGGCAAATCATGTCTTAATGGAGTTCATTTCGTGCAGATGTTTGGATTCAATCCTTAAAAAGAAAACTGTAAAGTAAATGTACAGCAAAAAATTACTTTTTTTTTAAAAGATGCATTACTTTAAATTTGTGGCAACTGTTTGGGAGAAAAACCTATGGCTATGGATTCATAGCCATGGGAACTAGGTGTGCTAAGGGTGTTGCAGCACCTCCTGCTCACAGCTAGGAAACCCACGGCACCCTTGCTGATAAAATATCCTCCCACTTTGGTGGTCAGGTGTCTTTAAACATCTGGATATGAACTGTATTTTAACTGATTTATTCAATTAACTGATATTTTTTCCAGTAAAGTCATTTTTTGTGAACTTATCAGGTACACGTTTTATATCTCTATAGCTGAACCATATCAAAAGCATTTAACCACAACTATAGGGCATCAATTCAAACTAATTTAATAAACGACACAGACATTTTACCATATAATGAAACCACAGTATTGAATTTGGATGATTCACATTTAGAGACAGTGTAAATGATACTCAGTTATGAGATACCAATAATGCAAGTACCAACAGATAACCATATCTGGATGCTAGAGAATTTGAGTATTATTTTGCAAAGTGATTCATCATTGCCATATTTCGTTATTCCTTTTTTGTATTTACTTCTTATTTTATATATCTATCTCCCTTCGTTTTTTGAAATTCTATCTCAGTCATTGACTCATTTTATATTATATCTTTTCGTCTTTATTACTGTTTTGTTGTGCTTTGTTGTGAATTAACCTGTTATGTATTTAATTCGCATCAACTTTAAATAGTTTGAATTATTCAAACTTAATAATAGATTGTCATGTAAGCCTCATATTTATATGTTGAGCAGTGGTGGCTCAATTGGTTAGGGCGCTGCGTTGTTGATCTGACCTAAGACCAAGACCAAGACCCTTAACCCAGCTAAGATGGGATATTTCACTCTGCTGTAAAAAGTATTTGTGACTTAATAAAGGCATTTACATATTAGTGGGTAAGTGGTAGCGCAGTGGTTAATTTGTTGGAATGCTAACTAGAAGATCAGGGTTCAGTTCCCATCACTGCCAAGTTTCCACTGCTGGGCCCCTGAGCAAGGCCCTTAACCCTCAATTTCTTACATTACCTTTATTTATGTCTGTAGTTGTATAAAAAAGAGATAAATGCAAGTCGCTCTGGGTAAAGGTGTCTGACAAATGCCATAAATGTAAAAAATTTTTCTTAGTCAAATGACACCAATTATTTGTAGGACAGACAGATGAGGGGCGGGACTGAAAAGGACTCGAACCAGAATCGAACCCAGGTCACCGGCATGCAACTGCGCATGTGGATGCTGGTACCTTAACCCACTACACCACGGCGCCGACCCAATTCAAAATCTTTTAAAGAAAATTAAAAAATATTTTTTACTTCCATTCAGGGGGCCGCTAACAGTTTTGGGCACAATGAAAGATTATGAGCAATTACTAAAAAAACAGACCTGCCCGTCAAAGTGCCTGAACCCTTCGAATAGTCCTTTTACCCCTTTAGCGGCGCCCCTTCTTCCATTATCACACAGCTCAGTCAGGGCTATGTTTTTAACAGCTGTTTGACTCAGACAACACTGTGAGTCTGCACTGCTGTTGAGACGGCCAGAGACACTTGTCTACTTTTACTAGGCGCGTTTGACTGAGCCTCAGCCCGACAGCCCATTCGCCAGCACCATCTGTTCTCACTACTGCTCAGTGGACAAACACAGTCATGGAGCTCTAATGAGGCGCACAACGTAGCTTGTGACCTTGACACTGCTCGAGTGTGTGTGTTCCAGAGAGATGGAAAAAGATAGATGATAGGTATAACAAAGTGTGATTTTGCTTTGTCAGTGCAAAACACTAGCACGGGTTGCCTGGCAACACTTTTACCTTAGTGATTAAGTACGGATGGTAAATGGGGTTCTGGGAAGAGAGTTGACAGGTTTGGATAAATGTGGATGTTGAGGAAACACAGTAGTCAGTTATACTTATGTTTACAGTGAAGTAGTGCTTTTGTAGAACTAATTTGTGAATAGATTATAAAATCAGTCATGCTTTACCAGATTTGTGGATGTTTTTCCATTGTTTTTCGGTAGGCAAAAAAAATGCAGACTACAGACTATTTTGGAAAAGTGGGTTGTGATTACTTCTTATTGTGATTGCAGTTCTGAATGCTGTATGGATTGCAAAAGAACACAAGTTACAAATTATGACCACATGATTTACCGACAAACTAAAGGAATAAATGTTCGTAGTGTCATCAGTAAATATCCATATTCATTATTCAGCACTAGAAATAATGAATCTCTGTCCAAAAAAGTACCTTCTTATAGTATGCATACTTATTTATAGTATGATGTACTACATCTGCCATGTTAATTTTGACACGTAACATACGTCGTTGCAGCGGCGCAAATTTAAAGTCAGATAATATTTAAATTATATGACGTTAAACAACTGCAATTTAACTACAAGGAACAATGTTTGTTTCTGTAAGCAATTAAATGTTGTTGACGTTGATTTTTCTGTAGCCTTATAGGTTAGTAAAGTGTAAATCTTATGCATACTTCAAAGTCTGGGGTTGAGTAGTAGGTCATCTGTAGTATTGAAGTATGTGATTTAGGATAGGGACGAGGACCCCTGTAAAACATCTATCAACAACTATCTTTTTAAGGCAGTGACAAATCTTCAAGATTTAACAGCGGACAGGCAGCAAAAATGACAGGAAGAGGTGTCTAGTGGCAGCGAATCCAAACAGGGTTTCAGGTGATCCACTCTATCTTAGTGACAATGACTGTAACGGAATCTTTTTTCTAATTCTAGTAAAGAAAATTCCTCCAAATCGGCACTGTTTTAGATGCTGTATCCAGATCCTGCCATGCTTTCTTTAATCACTGGACCAGACAATGATTTTTTTTATATTTAAGATGATATAATTGATCAGACTGGTCAACTAGCTAGGGAGTGTTATTAGAAACACATGGATAATAAGGACTTACATATTTCAGCATTCTCTGAATTAATCTTATTTTAATGGGTTATTTTAAATAAAAAATACATTATATGGTTGTTTTGTGCATGTTTATCATTTTTACCCCACCATTGGGGTTTTTTTTATTTAAAAAGCCTGATAAAGTGGTACAGCAGGTACTATTTGTGCCTTACAGCTCCAGTGTCTGCGGATTGTTTCCTCGGATCTGTCTGTGTGGATTTATTGCCAGTTCTTCTGGTTTACTTCCTCCACTTCAATAAGTGTGAATAGGTGTGTTAGTGAGTGTGATCAGAGTGCATGAACAGCAGTGTAGAAGTGGTAGTGCAGTAGTTAAGGTGTTGGACTTCTAATTAAAAGATACCAAGCATCACCAAGTTGCCACTGCTGGGCTCCTGAGCAAGACCCTCATCCCCTAATTGCCAAAGGATGTTCCTGTAATTTAGGAATTTAGATTTTATACACATATAAATAAGCAGTGGGGCCCCCAGTTAGCTGGGGTAGCACAGTATTCAGAATAGGTCAGCTTTACCAACCTGTCTGAGTTGTTCGGGCTGCTTTGCCTTACTCTTCTGCCAACTGACCTGGTGGGGGCTGTGGTTGCATGAAGAGCATCATAATGTCCCTTGGGTATAGTCTTCTCTGGACACTTCAAAATGACACTGCCATCACTGTACATAATAAGAATAAAAGCCAGGAACTCATGACAGCCATGAAGGTGTGGAGGCTCTGCACCAGATGCTGGGTCAATGCCGGGTAAATAGTTAAGGCGCTGAGTTGTTGATTGAAAGACCAGGAAGACCTGGGTTCAAGCCTCACAGTCGTCACTGTTAGGTTGTTAGGCAAGACCTTTAACCCAAGGCGGCTGTATCATAGCTGACCCTGCGCTCTGACCCCAACTTTCTAAGATGGGATATGCGTAGAAACAAATTTCACCGTGCTGTAGATTTTGTGACAAATAAAGACATTTTTATATTAACATTACAATAGTCTATACTGTGGGTTCCATCCTAGGCAGGGTTGGGCGAGTGCCTGTAATTTCCACCAGTGTAGTGACTTAGGTGAACATATAATGCTTTATTCAGTGCAGAGATAAAAGAGAGTTTAGTAATAGTGCAAAATCCACCATATGGGGTTCTCTGGGTGTACATGCAGGTAGGTGAAAAAGCATAGCAGCACCCAGTTAGCTGGTGATGCACGGCAAGCTTTGAGCATAAAAGCTACATGTTACTACTCATGTTAGTGTGTGTTGCTCTGATTTCCGATTGGCTGCCTGTTTATGCTTAGGCTGCCCTTCCCCACAGCCATGTGCTCTTCTGCTAAATGAACTGCTGGGGGCGGCAGTCACGTAAGGAGTGCCACAACAGCACTTCTCTGGGAGTTTCAAGACGATCCTTAAGAGTGTAGGCTCTGCCGTCACAGAAAAAAATTGTTATATAGAAACCCCTTAATAGTGTAAGACAGAAACAATGAACTATTTTTTAATTAAAATTTAAAACAGTTTAATCTTAAAAAAGATTTTGGGGTTCCAAGTGATAAAACTACTCCTTTAAATAGGATGTAAATCTGCAACATACCTGGTTTCTTAAAAAGTACCTTCCCTGATAAATGCTTGCACTGTTGCCTATTTATTATAAAATAAACTGCACATTCACTTTCCCAAATGAAGGTCAATATATATTTTTCCCAGAGCAGTCAAACTTTGACATTTTTTTTCTGCATTACACGTTTTTTCTGGTACAAACATAACAAAAGGCAAGCAAGAACTAGAAGCAAAAGATCGCTGTCCCCTGCAGCATTTTGATCTTGTCTCCTGGACTGAACACTGCTGAAGCCTGTGTAGCGGCTTTGCTCCAGTACACACATCTCCATTTTGACATCCTTTTCTCTGCAGCAGCTGCTGGGACTGACACAGCCATCAGCAGATGTTGATCCGGGTCACGAGAGCAATGTAGTAAGTGCAATTCCTACCAGTGTCACTCACTTGAATGTAAGTGAACCCTCAGCCAGGCTGCTGAATGGTTTGGAGTAGCCATCTTATGTCATTTTGCAAACAGATGCACTTTGACAGCAAGCACAGTGGGCAAACTGAAATTTCCTACTGTAAAGGGTTTTAGTTGCCCTTTGGGGGATTCTTTTGGACAGGTCTGGCATCATAAAGTATTATAAGGATTAATATATTCTAGTTTCTCTTGGGTATGAATATAATAAAAATTAGCTTTAATTCTGACCTGGTGGAATGGAGAATGACCCTGCACACTAATCAATAATTAAGAATAATTAAGAATTAATTTTTCCCATTAGAGCTTTGAAAAATGAAATGACTTACATTAACTATAGGTAAATTACAATATTAAACAAGTTGCAATTTTTTTCTTGGGCTGTTGGAAAAAATCACAGAAAGTAAGTGTCATGAAAAGTTTAATAAATCTATAATATGATATAGTTCAGACGACAAATGTATTTTTAGGACATAAAATGTTAATATAATTATTATTCTATGCTATTCCGATTAGATTATTCCGATTTCATATTACATTTACTGTCAAAAGTAAGAAATATCATTCGGTGTGTGTAGTCACTATACTGTTTTGGTGTATATAGAGGTGTGACTAGTGATATTAAATATATTCAAATGTATCTATTTTTCTTGATATTTTAATATTAATTCAGATTTTAATTGTGTCCTTTTGATAATCGAATAATAATTGTACTAGGTAATAATAGTGAAGTTACTTTTGCATTATATCCAATTTAACAGAATAAAATCTTTACAAATGCTATTATTAATAACAACTGGTGAGTGAAAGCACAATCTTTAATACAGAAGAAAAAAAAGGAACTGTTTGCTTTTACTATTTGTCCGTTTCGTGCTATAATGACAGTGTACACACTCCGGCTGCATTGAAACCTCATTTCTGTGCAAAACCCTATGATCCATTTTAGATCAAATCCGTCGGCGCGTCATCTGAACACATGCTTCAATAGAGAAGATTAAACATGAGGAAAATCTCATCTTTTTTTTTTTACAAAGCACTCAACATGAACCCTGTCCCACATTTGCTTACATTTAAAATAGAGAACTGGAGAATCTGGAATAATCTGTGTTTAATTTATAGAACATTTTCTGTGTTTCAAAATTGTAAATAAAGTTTATATCAAATTTGTAATTACAAACGCCAGATTGGAGTCAGACATTTGGAGCTCACCACATACGTAGTGTTCAGGTTGTTATTCAATATGTTTAAACCTCCTGGACCCGATTCTTTTTGGGTCACATTAGATGCATACACTGTACAAGACATTATTTGTTATAACACATTTTGGTGTCACCCGGATAAGAATGGATTGCACCTTTGATTCACATGCTTGTTTATTGGGGATAAAAATAAATTTCATATTACAATCTATATTTTTTTTATTTACATTCGTGCCATTTGGCAGACGCCCCCTATCCAGAGCAACTTACATTATTCCCTTTTATACAACTGAGCAATTGGGGGTTAAGGGCCTTGTTGTGGCTTGGTAGTGCTGGGAATCGAACCCCAATCTTCAAATTAGTAGTCCAACAAATTAACGCTTGGGCTATCACTTCCTCAAAACACTGAGAAGATTAGGTTTTATGTAGAATAGTCGATTCATCGACCTCTGGGTTATGGGCCCAGCACGGTTCCGCTGCGCCACTCTGCTATTTAAATTGTGTTTTTTTTGTCTGTGAAGCTTTATTGTGATGATGTCTATTGTTAAAAGTGCTAAACAAATTAAATTGAATTGAACTAAATAGAGGAATTCACAAAACTGTCTGTACAATAACTTTGTTATTGTCACCTGTTAATTACAACCTTTTCTAGCTGTTTGTTTACTTGATTTATTAAACTACTTTCTTTTTTGTCTAAAATTAAGGGTTGGTAATTTACCAGCTATAAAATTGAATGTAAATGTAAGATGTATGTTTTTTTTTTCTTCATTTCTTCCTATGTTTGTACTTCCGTGACTAGTCTTTCTTGCCAGGCTTCAACTTATTCATAGAAATGGCAGAAGAAGGAGCTGTTACCGTTGGGCCCCTGAGCAAGGCCCCTAACTGTTTAGATGAAGTTGAGTTTAAAAAATGAGTTAAATATAAATCACTCTAAGAAAAATCTGCCAAAATCCATAAATGGAAATGTTTTTATTTAGTATTAAAGTTATTAAAATAAGATTGTACTGTTGTACTGCCACTGCTGTACTGTTGTACTGCCACTGCTGTGCCCCTGAGCAAGACCCTTAACCCTTAATTGTTCACTTAGATAAAAGAAACAAATGTAAGTGCTTTTGTCTAATGGCAGGCATTTAATGTAAAATGCAAAATGTAAATAGTCGCTGTATGTGTCGACAGGTGCCGCCAAAACACTGCGCACTCCAACGCCAGCGCGCAAATAAACACAACATATGACTTTAATACAATTTTCTAATTTCAGACATTTTTATAAGCACGGTTTGGACTGTAAACATATAAACCCTACATCAAAATATCAATATATATGCAAAATGTAGTCCCTGTTTGTGGCAGAAATTCAGGACTTTTTAATAAACTTCTTGTTTTCTTTTTCCTCAATGATTCAGACTTTTAAACCTCTCTCTTCATCCCCTCTGTGATTGTGTATTAGTTAGAGCTGTTTTTTTCGGATGATAATTTTTATGTCAGGGTGTCGTTGAAAGAGGACCAACCTGATCCTCCTTATTGCATCCTGCAGATGTGCAGCTCTAAGCGCAGACACGCACATGCACGCGCACACACGCGTACACGCGCTTTCATACTCACACGAGCAGACGAGCACTCACACGGAGGCAAGGTGCATTTCTCCTAATGTCAATTCGACGCATTTTTAATTGCTTGCCTTAAGGAGTCAGAGAGATTTGGTTACAGCAAAGAGTTCACAGTAAATTGGCGTTAATATTGAGCAGGAATCAGGTTTGGATTGGATGTGAGTAGCGTTCAGTGAAACGATGCTGTCAGCCTCAGAGGCGGCGCATGGATGACAGGGAACTGCTGAAAAGGTCTGGATAAGTGAAATTCTTTCTCCGGTTATGTCAAGAAGGAGTGAAGAAACTTTCAGTTAAAGGATCACGTCTTGTTCGACTTCTGAGAATTTATTTCTGCACCAAGTTGTGATTAATAGGCTGGTCGCGATGAGCGCTACTCTGTCACCATGAAGCTCCTGCGGTTCATTCTTTTGTGCGGATTTCTGAACACTCAAGCCGATGGTAGGTTTTTAGATTTATTTAATTATTCATTTATTTATTAAATGGTATTTTAAAAGTTATTTGAGACTCGTATATAGTTTATCAGTCTCAGTGCACTGCGCTGATGGTTTCCTGGAGACTGGCGCAGGTCTCCATCAAGGTTTACTTGACACGTCCATTACACAGGTTCATTTCACTTTTATTTATGTTTCAGCATCATTCAAAAAAAATTTTTACCATAATATTCTAAATATTTGTAAGCTAGTAATATTTGTAAGTTTCTATTATAGTTTTTAAACCTAGCCACTTTTGGATTTGGGTTGTCATGCGCTTCCGACTCGAACCCACAACCTGACAGACAAGTTTATTTTTTTAATTTACACGTTTTAAAAGTGACTTCATGCTGATAAGATTCCTATTCATTATCTTCCACTATTCTTCAGCTCAACATTAAATCGATACTTAGGACCCAGTGAGCACAATATCGAGCCCAAGTATAAGAAACTGTATCTTCGTATTCTTGATATAGACATCACAGCGCAAATTTAGCCACTGCTATCGATTTTAGCACGTTGTTGGAAAGGTTACTGTCTGAGTATTATAGTCTGGATTGACTAGAGTCTAGACTTGCAGAAAGGGCAAAAAAACCGGATTGAAAATGTACTGTAGGTTACATTACAGCTAAATATCACGGTATATTACGATATGCGACGGTATATCGTGGTAACACCTTAGAGAACTGATTTATTCCCCTGTCGCTGAGATGCGACCATCAGGGCTAAATCTCCTGGAGAGGTAAAAACGGTGATCATTTCAACAAAATAGACTGGAAATTACATCTTAAATAAATACCCTGATTACACAGCCAGCATTTTTTATTTTTATTTTTTAAAAACACATTTATAAAAAAAAAAAAATATTGATAAGAAATAATCATTCAAATTACACTATCCAGTATTACCCACGTAAAAGTGGTTTGTATTTGACTCTTAAGATTTCTTCCTTCCTCCAACACCATTTTTTCCATCACCTGAGATAAAATTCTTCCTTTTCCTTTTAATTTCCTTTAAATCAATTTTTTTACGTCTACGTCTCTGTGTAAATGTCTGTTATTGAAATCGATTTTTAACGTATCTTCTACCAGGACTGGTGCATGCGGTGTATTTTTGATTAGATTTAATAGAAAAGCCACATCAGTAGTCCTCAAGGTCCATTTCAAAACTTTTAATGATTTTTTAAGGTTGATAGATACTTTAGAAAACGGCAAAAGATCACAGCAAGAAGGTCCCGGGTTCGATTCCCAAGCAGGGGCCTTTTTGTGTGAAGTTTGCATGTTCTCCCCGCGCGTTTACTCCGGGTTCTCCGGTTTTCTCCCACAGTCCAAAAACATGTATATTAAATTGATTGGTGATTCTAAATTGCCCATAGGTGTGTGTGTGTGTGTGTGTGTGGGTGGCCCTGTGATAGTCTGGTGACCTGTCCAGGGTGTACCCCTCTCTGCCTTTCACCTTTTCAGAGACGGTTAGATAGGCTCCAGCAGATCCCTGTGACCCCGAATTAGGGAATATTGTAGATGGTATGGAAGATGAATGAATGAATGTATCCTTGATAGTGCCACTTCAGCGAAAAGGTTTCGTTTGGTACCTTTATTTTTGAGTATAGTCTCACTAATGCTTACTGGCATCCAATAGTGTAAAATTGTAGCATGTACAATTTTGCTACAACAATGTATTTTTTCCGGTCTTACAGAAGTGTAGTGTTCTGATTTTGGATCAATGTCTGTCTGCTCTCTGTGTGTGAGTTTATGCAAGTCTCCTTCAGCTCCAGTTTTTCTCCCATCTCTTAACAACATGCCGGTAGGTGGATTAGTGCCTCTTGATTACCTCTAGATGTGAATCTGTGTGCATCCACCATAATCCAGACCAGAATAAAATAGTAAGTAATAAGGAATTAATGAAAGAATGCATGAATATTTTACATTTGGTTCATACTACAAATGATTTATTATCTTTTTGGAGTTTACTGCCACACCTTTAACTATGAGAGAGCAATTTACTAAATTTAATAAAATGTGGGCATATATGATACTAAACCAGTACCAAACCAGTACTGACCTCCTCTTAATAACGCCAAAGTGCTTCTGCTGCCAAGATATTTGGGCTATATTCAAATCAAGCTGTAAACTAAGATCAGGGCTAGAGCCGCTCCGTCTGTCATGTATGTGTTAACAACATATCATTTGTCAGTGGTTTGATCGATAAAACAGTTTTATAACAGGATTGAAGCATTTGAGCACTAGCTTTTCTTGTAGTCCCTGTAAAGAAATAACTGTTTTATATTTTAACGTTATCTGTGTAGTATTGGTGTCATATGGTGCTGCTTTTTGATTAATGTTAATTAGCACTGATACAGCTATAACCATCACGATATGCTAAACTGTAGTATTGATACATATTTAAACTACATTTTAAACTGATTTACATTATTAATTTAATTTAAATCCTCAGTACGTGCCAAATAACTTCCTTCTCCGCTCCTGTAGTTGTCGCTGACACATATGGCACATGTCTCAGAAACATACATGGCAAAAAGCCTCAGGCTTTTTATTTGTTATATATTTTGCTTTTTCTTTTACTTTATTTGGAAGTATTGCAATGTAATGCAAAACGTATTTTATTGCAATTAGAACTGCACAATATATAGAAATGATTAAAATATTTCAGTATGCATATCGCAATAGTTTGCAATAAATGAGAGATTTAATATTATAAAATAATAATGTATGTCGAAGTTTTAGGTCGATATGGATAGTAAAATATCTGGCATGCGGACGTTAGTCGGGATATGCATGCCCAAGCTTTGACACAAGACAATCAACAAGCCGTTAGACTTTTAAATTGAGATAATCTTTATAATCCCCAGCCACCTGCAGCTGCTGCCACGAATTTAGTGCCAAAACGAAGACGATATGGCGGTTTGGTTTTAAAAGTGATGATCTCATGCAGACTAACGTTCTATGTATGTGAACATGTAAATCTTGGGTAACAATGCAAAGGTGAATGTATCTTAATGCATATCACATTATTTAACATGCTATTTCATATCACATTTGGCAGAAGTCCTTATCTAGCGTGATTTACATTTATCTCATTTATACAACTGAGACATTAGGGGTTAAGGGCCTTGCTTAGGGGCCTTGCTGGGAATTAAAACCTGATCATCCACTTAGCAGTCCAACCACTGAACACTGCGCTACCACTTCTCCCTTATCAATATCGTGCAGCCCTAATTGAAATATATTGTGATGTTTTGTTTTGTATATTTGACTTAAGTAATGCATTATGAATCGTATCGTAAGGTCCTTGCCAAAACACAGCCTACAGCACCCTACAAATACCCTAATAGGTGAAAGTGCTACAACTCACTTGGAGTGAATCTTGTTCACACCTGATCCTTAGGAATGAGATAGCCTTTGGTATCTTTTTAGTTCTACTAACCTGTTTAGAAACTCATTAAAAGATGCCCAAGGTGCTTCTTTAATATAATTCTGTTTGCTCATTTATCTGATTACCACCTGTTACCTTTTCTACATTATCTCATACCATCTCATGATCTCCACACAGACTGCATGTGCAGGTTTGGGGTTGATGTGGTTTTGAATTTGAGACTAGCTGGTAGGAATGCACACTGCCTGGCTGCATGGATTTTTTTGGGGGGTGGGAAATTCCTGAGCCTTCACTATTATCAATCCTATCCTTAATAGGAAATGAGATGTAGGGCATAGAGAGAGCTAGGCAGAGAAAACTGCTCCCGTAGCCCTTCAAATCCCATTCTCCATGGCCTAATGGCAGACGGTAGAGTAACACCGAGTAAATAATCGGTATTGCTTTCATCTTTGCCTGCTTTAAGGTGCAGTCCTGGTGTCCAAATTGCATTCTGGCCTCACGGTGGATTTATTGAATTGACATCAGGAACATGGCACAACTGTGGCCTAAACCACTCAGCGAGTGAACTTGTTATAACCAGTGCCTGCTGTTTCTAAATATTCGTATGAACAGCAGTGCCAGGACACTGACAGAGCTTCTGCTAGTGTTTGGACTTCCGAAGAAGAAATCTTTTTTTTTTTTTTTTTTTTTTTTATAGCAAAAACACAGAATGCATAGGAATCCTGTCAAATCTGACAAGCTGTCAAAGGGTCGTGCGTTCCATCATACTTCCCATCTGGCGTGCCATTTGCTTATGGATTTCACATGATTTAAGATGTACTCATACATCCAGCATGCACACAATAGCAGATACAGTGGGTGTGAGGAACCACATATGCTTTAAATCTTCAATCCCTGCCTGTCAATCTTGCATCTGTCAGCTGATAGACCTGCACACATGGCGCACATGTCTTCATTTCTCAGTCCTCCTTTTCCAAAGAGACGATCTAAATTTAGGGTATGCTTATAAACTAGCGAAATGCCGCCAGCTTGTCAGCAGCGTCGGCGTATTTCTGTTTTCATGGATGAAAGCTTATGAAATCTGGTCACTCATATGTACAGGAGCGCTGAAGGGATTAATGAACCAACAGCAGTCCGAGAGAGCAGTTGATGATGTTTATGCAAGAAGCTCTGCGATTTGAGCGAGCCGGGTCGTCTAACTCTCCCTTTATGTTGGAAATTGCTTTGGTAAGACATGCCTGCAGACAGACAGTTAAGCAGACAGTCTAGAGAATGAGGTTCTGAAATTGAACTAGTGATGGAATTTCATATATCGAGGCTCGGGTGTTAAATCTTTAATGCAGTCTATTTCAACGGCACGTCAGGAGCGAGATGGTGGGTTTAGTTGTTATGTTGCAACAAAATCTGTTCTCATTAGCGCACTCATTAGCATATCGTAGGCGAGAGCTTTGACCCGGCGTCTCTTAGCTGAAGCCTTCCAATCTAACAAACTATCCTATTTCCACATATAGCAATATTTAAAATACTATCGCTCAGAGCAGAGAAATAGGGACACTATTAATGAAAATCACACATACTAATCCACCAAGCACACAGTCATTTATATGTAAATACATGTTTAAGGAAACACAAACCTACACTTGTATGTGTGATTGCATGCACAGACAGACTCCTGCGGTTTTCAGCCAAGGAGAGAGCCGAGCATTTGAGTGAACCTTTTAATAAAATAGCTGATTGAACTCTTTCACTCCTGTGGGAATATCATAAATAGAACATGCACTTCACACTCAATCATCATCTGGTCAGGAGTTTTGACTTGTAATAAACACTAAGTCTGAACTGAAAGAGTTTACAATCTACAGTATGTAACCACAGTTTTCCAAGCAGTACTATGGATTTATTGACTTATTATCCATTTTCTATACCCTAATTTGGGGTCACGGGGATCTGCTGGAGCCTATCCTAGCCATCTCTGAAAGGGCAAAAGGCAGGAGGGGTACACCATGGACAGGTCGCCAGTCCATCACATGGCCACACACACACTCATCAATTAACCTAACATACATGTTTTTGGACTGTGGGAGGAAACCGGAGTACCCGGAGTAAAACCCACACAAGTACAGGAAGGACATGCAAACACACAGAAAGACCCCTGCCCAGAATTCCAACCTAGTTCTTGCTGTGAGGCAACTGTGCTAACCACCAAACCACCGTGCTGCCCCTGGATTTATTATAATATAAGCTATTTCCAATTTAATTTTTTTTCTCAAAAAGTACACCCAGCCATCCTAAATGACTTGCATATCTATTTATAACTAGTATGAAATATTGAGCAGGCAGCACCCAAAATATATTCAATAATTTAATTCTTGGTTGACTTCTTGGGGTGAATTTTTTTGACATGTTGGTCTACTTTGGTCTAAGTTATCCCTAATGAACCATCAGTAGGATTTCACCCTTCACCTTTATAAATAAGCAAATCAGTTACCAATAAGCAAATCTGTTACCAATATGTCAGCCACCATCACAACCATCTTCCTGTGCATCATTACCTGTTTCAAAAAACTTGTTAAAAATTTGCTTTCTAAACAGCATTTTAATATCTCCATGTGACATCAGCATTACAAAACCACTACCTTTACACAATTCATTTTTGATACATTTTTTCGATTATTTTTTATTTAGATTCTCTGTTTTTAACTTTTGTAAATATTTTATCAGGATGTTGTAAATATTTTAGAAGGATACATTTATTTTGTTTTATATGTAAAACACTTTGCTATATAAATACCTTGCCAATCACTGAATTAAGCACATTATCGTATTTCAATATAAACCCGCTTAATATGGTTCAGGATTTAGTATTCATTAAATTGCATTCTAATAAATATTTTAGCTTCAGCGGAAACACGGACACACGGCTCTGAACTTCATCAGGAATCAATCAGCTTTTTGTTTTTATATTTACTAAGACATGATTTCTAATTTAGTTTATTTCTACATCTTGCTGCTCTTCATTCTTCTCGTGATCTAAATGAGTAGAAACTAAAGTCAAATAAATCGGATCTTTACAAGTGAGTTCTTAAGATTAATCCAATATGAATTTTAGTAGGGTTTTTTTTTTGTAAATAACATTTTATTGGATTTTACACTTTGAAGACAAAAAAAATATTGTGACAGCAGTGATATGGCACCCCTTAGGGGACACGGAGAAAAAATAAAGGGAAAGTGGGATGTCAAATATAATCTTTCACAAATTGTATAGCATCAGTAACAGTCCAGGGAGAAATAAAACTATCTGAGTCCTAATACTAAAAAAAATATGCAGAGAAAAATGGCATCTTGAGTCAGCTTCTGATGACAACATGACAGGTTAAGAAGAATAAGGATAAGAAGGAGGAGGGGACACATTTGCATTTCATAGTTCCTTGTTTTGTTTTCCCAGGATCTCGCCTCCGTCAGGAGGACTATCCCCCGCGGATTGTGGAGCACCCATCAGACCTGATCGTATCAAAGGGTGAGCCGGCCACGCTGAACTGTAAGGCTGAGGGCCGTCCAGCTCCCACTGTTGAGTGGTATAAAGATGGTGAGCGTGTGGAGACAGACAGGGACAACCCACGATCTCACCGTATGCTCCTGCCCAGCGGCTCACTCTTCTTCCTGCGCATCGTTCACGGCCGACGCAGCAAACCCGACGATGGCAGCTACGTATGTGTGGCCAGGAACTACCTGGGAGAAGCCGTCAGCCACAACGCATCACTGGAAGTTGCATGTGAGTAACTTTAATGTTTAACAGCTCACTGTATTCAGTAATTTAAAGACAATTTAATAAAGGATCAGTTTGGAAAGCAGTAATTACCAGACGTGGTATCTGGAATCAGTATAATGACAGCGACTTGAAAGTGTTTCATGTATATTGAAGGGAAACACAGTGCAAAGTTTTAAAGAGGAGCTTTCACAGCATCTACCTGCAATACATCTAACCTGAAACATACAACATAAACAAACATTTAAACACAAAGTGTTTATTTTAGTGCGAAAGCAGACAACAGCAAACAACGCGCAAATTATAGCTAGGAGAGAAAAAAATATCTAAAGAGAATGCTAGCCGCTGGAAAATAACAGCACTTACACACAGTAGGTTGTTCTGGAAAATCGGTCTCTGAACAACAACAATTTGTGACGCTGTGAAAACAATGAAACCCGTTTTGTCCTGTGTACACAAACACTTTCCCTTTAACTTTATTCTCTAAGAGTAATGACAATAATGCAGGGCTAAAAAGATTGAGCCGATTATCTTAAAGGGATAAACATTTAAAAAACACTTCCAAAAAACAAGACCAAAATATAATTAACAATCTCTGACATCACTGACTAAAGAAGGCAAGAATGTTACTCATTTTAATATCCGTATTACTAAGAAGAAGAAAAATCTTACACACACACACATACACACACACATATATATATCTTGAGCTAATCAATGTTTATGATTAGATAAAACCTGTTCCTCATTCATAGTAATTAAGTCTGATGTGTTTTCGCTAAAATAAATTTATATTTTGACTTCAAAAATATATTTAACTGAGCATCACATACACAGAGGCCCTTCTAAAAAAATGTTTTTTTTCTTATCTTATCTTTTATAGCGCTGGCCCCTGGAAACTGCCAGCCTTTTTTGCCCCATAGCTACAACTCTGCATATACAACATATATTTTACATATATTTCCAACCAATTTTGTTGCCATATTTGGCAGTAGCAGTACAGGATAAGTTCACAGGTTTAGATTCTGTGCCAGGAGGCAGAAGGTTATGAGTTCTGGACAGCCTCTTGAGAAAAAAAAAACCCTCAAGTGCTAAACGACTCTCCTGGATTGGATTAGACTTCCCTCTACAACTCGCTATGGATGAAAAGCAAGTGCCCAACCAATGTATATTAAAACGCGAGTTGGCATTGCGCCCCCCCCCCCTCTTTCAAAAGCGAATGCAGTTTGCATCGGACTTTCCAGCAGCTTTAACATTTTTCCAATTACTTCAATAGCAGCTGGGTAATACATTTTTAATTTCATGGAGAGAGCTTATTACTAAAAGCCAAATTAAGATCAGCGGAATAGATTTTCTTGAACACAATTTCTTTTGTGTTTATGTGTGTGTGTGTGTGCTAGTTTGTGTGTGTGTGCGTGCATGCATGTAATGGCTTCAGGCTGTGTGAGAAACGCCGGTTCTAACGGCACACCACACCACACCAGCCTGATCTATAAAGTGTCATTACTCCCTGTGTCTTAGGAACCTACTTGACGGAAAAGCCATGAAACATTGATGAGGTCTCTCTATTATTCGCTTATTTATTTTGCCCTTCCACATGCTCTTATTTGGCCCAAAGAAAGGAATAGGTGGCTGTGAAATGAGGCGTTGAATTTTTCAGAGGATCCCTCTGTGGCCTGGGGTAGGTTCTGATGTCAGTGGGTTATGATACCCAGCTAACAGTCTATAAATATAGTGTAATTCCAATCCAAATAAATTAAATCAACGTGATTATATTAACGATCGACGTAATATGCATGCTAATTATTTGATAGAATTTGCAGGTTAGCGTTAAAACCGTTCAAGAAGAGAGGCTTGATACTTCCCTCTGAACCTGTGTAATAATGCTCCAAACTAAACGATAACGCTTTACACTGAGACAGACAGCTTAATTACACCATAGCACTGACAAATCCTCCATTTTCCAGAACAGCAGCTCTGAAAGTTTTTTTTTCAGCTGTAAGACAAATCCCAAGTTTATAATAATGCACTCCTACATTAATGTTGCTATAGCAACAGCCTGTTCTCACAGGCATGTCTGGGTGATGTTCCACATGAACAGATTTTACAATGTAAATATAAAGGATTTCTCGAAAGAGACGTTCAGTTAGCAATACCAGAAGGAGTGTTCAGTATCTCTGTTTTAGAACAATCAGAGATAAAGACTGAACTTGTGTTTTCCTACACTGAACTCAATGAATCACTTGGTTAAAATATACAGTAAGTGTACATCAGTTGTACGAAAATGAAATTAATTACATTAACACGATTTGTTATTGGTACATCAACTATCATTCGATCGTATGGTTCGTGATCATCCGCAACATGATTTAATCAGGATTATTTAATGCTATAGATGATTCTTCCTGTCAGCGCAAACATCCTTGCTTATCACACAACATCGTTTTCTAACGTAATTAAATTATATCAAGATTTGCTCGCTCTCACGCTTAGGAATTTGAAATAGTAATTAAAAACCTATTAAAATTCAATTTAGTGTGAACATCCAAATCATTTTTGATTAAAGTAATCCGCTGTCCCAAATCTGATGGATCGCATATTTTATTTTTGCAATGTAAAAAAGTTAAAAAAAGGAGTTAATGGATGATTTGCAGTTTTAATATCTATCTTATGGATCATATGGACGCAGTTTTTTATACAATAACAAAATTCTGAGCACTGACACATTGCCATTATTAAAGAAATAAAACATGTTGGAACTTATTATTTGAAAAAAAAAGCAAATTCGGGGTGAAAGGAAAACATGATGACTGGGTTTTATCACACTATTTGTAGTTGGTTAGTTATTTTAATATGCTGTTTTGTTTTCTATTGTGCAAAATGCATCAATAATCAAACTGTCAAAGTGAAATAACGTGAGACGTCTGACAGAGAAATTATCTGAGATACAATCTCAGTGGTGAGGTTGGTGATCGACTCTCCCAAATATATAAATTCAATCCACAGTCTTAGTTTTAACACTTAATTGGCTGCTTTCACATTATAATACTAGTTATATATCTTATATCAGCATTTCTAACACACACTCGTAGGTAAGATACATATTTATCCAAGAAAATGGTGTCATTTATAGCAGCTCAAAGAGAGGGCTTTTATGTTGCCATGTGTTCTTAAAAGTGCAGTAGGACATTTTAAAAAATGCGAACCGTAAACTGATAGCACTGAACGTACACACACTAGATAAGCAGGGACAACATTACTACAATATATATCATGTGTCATTCACTGGTGAGAAAATGTATAGTACAGTTAGTAACAGTCTGTAAGAATAACATCAGATTTCTACCTGTCCAAAAGAAATACTGCAACAATGGCGCCATCTTTCAGACCGTTCGACTCCTGTAGTCGACACAGATATTAATATAGGATTTCGCTTTGTTGCGCAGTAAATGAACACGCTAATGGCGAACAGTTTGTGGTTTTTATGTTGACAGGCAGGTGGGAAATTACCATTTTGAATAGACAAACATTCTTCCACAGGATATATTTATACATATAAGGCAGTCAACTATTGTACCTATAACTATTGTAAGTTATTACAAATCCACAAGTCATACAATACAAATGAAAATATCTAGAGTCGTTTTTTCTGAAAACTTCAGTTTTGGAGTCACACCACGACTCGGAGAGTCTGTAGTATATTTAAACCACATAACAGTGCGTAAATGTTAGTCACTAACTTTCCTGATGACAGGTGCGGCTTTGCTTCATCTGCCTCCCCTTACCGCACATCCCTGGTTGGCATGTACATAAGACGCATGTACATTAGACGCATGTCTGGCGCTTGCTGGAATAAATCTTACTTATGAAGGTTTATGCCATTTACAAACACTAACTTTGCGTGGACATGTACCCTTATCTTACCTATTATAGAATTTAAAGAGTTTATTTTAGGTTTCTATTGTATTGTAGGTCCGTTTGGAACATTTATCATTTTTTAACAAACTCATACCCGACCATATGGTTAATCTTATTCATTTCCGGAAAATAGGCCATTATAAAATAACGAGCAGTGGCGGTATAACCAGATGCAAATGCAGCAACATGCATAATTTTGCACATTGTAACCTTTATCTAAAATACATTTATTCCAGAAAAATTATTTTTATAAAGGATTCAGTGAACCAAAATGTTGCTTTTTTCGATCATTATGCCTCAGTGCTAAAATTGCAGGTTTCACGTATCTTAAGAATATATACTATACATAATAACATTCATGATATTTAGTGTTTATTAAAAATAGAAGTTAATTTATGTACTTCCTGTTTAGTAAAAATAGTTGCAAAGAATGTAAACGCTTTTGGTTTCATGTAAACTGAATTTATATAAGCTCATATTTATATAACTGTCTTTGCAATTCAACGTGTGTCTATAGTGTGTCTATAGTGTGTGTGTGTGTGTATGTGTGTCGCTATACAAAACAACTCTAAATGCTTTATGTTGGCTAAGAGAAATGGACCATAGAGTGACCTTTCTGTGCAGCGTGTGGGCGAGCAAGCGAGTAAGCGAGAGAGAGAGAGAGAGAGAGAGAGGGAAAGTGCCTAAGGCCACTAAAACTGAATTTCCCATCAGCTCTGCGCTGCTTTCTGCAGGGTGTCAGTATTTTATGCACTTTGAGATCAGCCTCAATAAACAGCTCATGTACTGAATCTGTCACAAGTTGCTGTACTCATTTAGGGTTGTTTGGCTGGGTACACTGTTCATGCTTGGAATATATAGTTGAGGAAGAAAAAACTTATTTATAGCTAAACACACACATACTGTATATGTAACGTTATATAATATATATAATAGGTTTTCCTCTAGTTCCTTAGAACATTTGGCTAGTAATATTTAAAATATATATAAGATAAATGTACAAGATCATCGATCTTCTTCTTTCCTCCAGTACTGGGTGTGTGTTTTGTAAGATCAGCGCATAAAAAACTAATCCAATTATTATATTTATGCTCTGCCACAAACATCTAATACCACATGATACGATGCTACATAAGCCTACCCAGCGTTTGTGTTGTGGAGTTTATCGCTCACCTTATTGTGGGAAAGGCGGAGCTTATGATGCACCTGTCAATCATCCCAGCCCAAGGAGAGATGCACCGGCTCCGAAATCAACAGAATAATTAGCATGTTAATAAAAAAAAAAAAATTTACAATCTGGATAAACTTAACAGTTAAATACAAGTGGAAACGTCTAAATGCAAAAACACCAGGAGAGGGAATAGAAGCATCTTTATTGGTCAATACAGAGCACAACGACGGCCACACTGCTGAATCGGTGAGCATTAGGATTTGAAAACAGTTCAATTCCCGCGAGCACTGATCATCGAAACAAGCCCAAGTCCTGAGCTTTGCCAGGGTGCTCACATTGCTCGAGGGTCAAAGTGAAATTCACAGCACATTGCACTCATTTAAATGACCAAGAGCTCCGTTACTGCTCGCGTTGACCTACAAGCTCGCTATTAAAGATCTTGTTAAACCAGTAAGTTCTTACACAGCGTGACTAGCTTATTACTGGCAGCACACGGCATTTGATTAATAATTTGTTTAAGTACTCATTTCCGTATTAGTATTGATATCGACGGGCCCAAACACCTGGACTCGTATTTATATATCTGAAAAGTATATAAATACGAGGAAAGTGGTAGTGCAGTAGTTAAAGTGTTGGCCTACTTATTTGACGACCGGGGTTCGATTCCCAGCACCACCAAGCTACCACCGCTGGGCCCTTCAGCAAATCCCTTAACCCTCTTTTGCTAAGTTGTATAACAGAGAATAATGTAAGTCGCTCTGGATAAGGCCAAATGCTGTAAATATAAATGAAAGGAAGAAAATTGATGCTTCGCTATAAAAAAAAATACATATATTTCCTTTCGATTTTACATTTACATTCACATCATTTATTCAGATCGTCTTACATTTTATTTTATGCAACTGAGCAATCGGGGGTTAAGGGCCTTGCTCCGGGGCCCAGCAGTGGTAACTGGTAGTACTGGGAATCGAAGTTCTATTTCATTTCTTTAGCGGTGTCACTCCGAAAGCAACTTCATGCTGAAATTCATCGACAGGCATCATATAATGATAATTTTTTTAGACTATAAATTATACAGTAGGTGCATCCAATCTGCTTGGTACACATTTCAAATCTACAGTGACCTCCAGAATTATTGGCACCCCACATGGAGTTTAGATTAAGGTAAAGGATAAGAATCCGGTATTGGTTATTGCAGTATGTGTGTGTTTGTTTGTGTGTGTGTGTGTGTGTGTGTGTGTGTGTGTTATTGCAGTTCCTCATTTGCCTCTGGTTATAAGATCAGGTCCCAGGGCTTATTATTCTTTAATGACCTATTCTGCTGTGATTAATGGGATTTGCTCTGCTGTTTATAATGCAAGGTTTGAGAAAGGTGATGAAAACATTCCTTTCCTTTTTCTTAAAATAAATGTAAAAAATCGTGAAAAACCTCCACTGCAGCTCAAAGCAAAGACCACTGTAGCTTTTTTTTCTCTCCAAATGCCACATGGGCCTGGAATAGTAATAGGTCAGGAACGATTTGAGAATCAGCTCCACAGATTCAGACAATTATCCCCAGCACTGCTTCTGATACTATGCTGATTATCTGACCATTTGGCAATTAGCAGATCAGTAACAATGTGTCAAGTGAAGTCAAGAGTGACCAGCAATCATCACTTGTAGCTGGCAAACTTAATACCCCAAAGGACCAGCCCTCCAACTAGGCATCACATATTCGTATATCTATACATAATTACTTTATGTGAAACAGTTGAATAATGGAGCAATGGTGAATGTGTAAAAGAAGTAAAGAAGCAAGTGCAGGCAGGTTGGAATGGGTGGAGAAACGTGTCAGGAGTGATGTGTGACTGGAGAATATCGGCTAGAATTAGAGACAGGTGAAAGGTATGGTTTAGAGACAGTGGTGAGACAGCAGTGGTGAGACCAGCTAGGAGTGTGGTTAGAGCAGTGGTGAGAGCAGCTATGATGTATGGTTTAGAGACAGTGGTGAGACCAGCTATGATGTATGGTTTAGAGACAGTGGTAGAACAGTGGTGAAGCATGGTGAGAGCTAAGTGAGAGCTTGTATAGTTAGAGAGGGGCACTGGAAGTGGCAGAGCTGGAAGTAGCAGAGCTGAAGATGTTGAGGTTTTCTTTGGGAGTGACGAGGTTGGACAGGATTAGGAAAGAGTTCATCAGGGGGGCGGCTCATGTTAGATGTTTTGGGCAGAAAGTCAGGGAAGCCAGATTGAGGTGGTTTGGACATGTACAGAAAAGGGATAGTGAATATTTTGGTAGGAGGATGTTAGAAATGAGGCTACCAGGCAAAAGGCAAAGAGGAAGACCAAAGAGGAGGTATATGGATGTGATAAACGAGGACATGAAGTTAGTGGGTGTGAGTGAAGAGGATGTAGAGAATAGGGTTAGATGGAGACAGATGATTCGCTGTGGCGACCCCTGAAAAGGGAACAGCCGAAAGGAGAAGAAGAAGAGGAAAAGTTAAATAGCTACACATGAAGCACAGTGAAGAATATTTTGGCCTTTTTTGTTAAAAACCAGGGTAATCATAGAGAACAGAAAGCAAAAATTGGGGTCACACTGTCGGGTCACACAGTTATTTAACAAGTATTGTGACTATCATTAACACTTATACATTCAAGTGTTAGTGAAAAGAGCTTTATTAAACACAAATGATTTAAAAAATAGACCTGATATGAGAGAATAAGATGTGACGAATTTATCATCATTGTCTCGATTATTTTTGATTATTCCTTCATTGCTGATGTTTATTTACAGAACGCAGATGTTGAATTTAATTTTTGACATTTAAATGTTAAAGATGTTTAAATACCTTAGATAAAATTGTATAAAATGGTTAGTATAATCATGTGTATTTTGTTTGTTTTGAACAGTATTTTTTTTCTTTACTGTTTTACTCGATTGAGCGTTTAGTTGCAGGGTTGGTGAACAATAGATACGAAAGGGGTTGGCTGGTTCACGCTTGATTGAGGATTGAAAATGAAAACTGACTGTCTTCTTTATAATTGGTTGGTTTTGCTTCATTTCATAAGGTAACAGACGGTGTCATTTTCTAGTTAGTTGAGGGGGAAGTTTATCATCTGCTATATAACATATCTTTACATCAACTCTTTTATTTTTTTAAGAAATGTATAGAAACCGAATAGAATAAGGGTGAAAATAGTTTATTCAGGTTGGGATGATGTTCTTGTTTTTTACGGTTAATTATCCAGTATGAATGGATGTTTTTCTTACTCTAGTTGTTTTTGTGCCTTTACAATCTTCTCTCTAAAGACTCACACTACAGCGAAGTCCATTCACACGTGAAGAAGACACGGAGCGCACTGAAAGCTCTTCAGCTGTGTAAGCCACTATTGCTGTTAATACTGAAAATGACTATCTCTACTGCCACATTGAGCGATTTTATTTTTTTATCTGATGAAAAGAAGAACAGGGCACTCCTGACCAGAACATAACAAAATAATGTTCCGTTTTTGGCTGTGTGGCGTGATTTTTTTCTTTTCTTTTTTCTTTGGTTCTTATAAATATGATTCTAGAAAAGGAGACTAAAAATAAGGGATTTGAATGGTGCACAAAAGTCTTCCAGAAAATCAATAGTTAAGCAGCCTTTGTGAAATATATCTTTTGTATATTTATCACTGTGTGCCATTCAACACCCTTGAGGACCAAATGTAAGGGCCTGTTAACACCTGGACGCTTTATTATCATTATTTTTTTTGATCAGATAGACCAGATGTAAATGCCCTCCGAAACTCATCCGAGATGTATATAAATCCGATTGCTTGAACCACTTTAGGAGGTGGTCTGGGACGCGTTTTAGGCAAAACTAGACAAGTCTAAATGCATCTAAATGTTCAGACCACATACGTCAGGGCTTGTCTCCTCCCTCCTTACTTGAGCGTTGGATGCCATCTCAGGTCAGTGGGAATATGTATTTGCATTTTGCGTGGAAATAAAAGATCAGATTCATATCCTTTTCACTGAGACAAATTTATGTGGCCAAGTATAAATTGAACCGTTTCGACAAATCTGATCAAAGCTATTCGATCAGAAAAAGCGCATGAGGTGACCAGGTGTAAACAAGCTCTTAATCACAGGCTTAAAAAACATTCTTTATAGGGAAAATCTAACTATTTGTCCTCTGGTCAATATCCTATAACCACACGTTGGCTTAAACTTACAAACAGACCTAGAAATAATGCATGAATCCCAAATCCTAATATCTTTAATCAAATATTTATATAGATTTTTTTACATGGTCTCCTGTGGACAACTTTTCTAAAAATTGTGGTGCAAGTTACAGTGTTTTTGGATGGTTTGTTGCAATAAATTTGCAGGATTAAGTGAAAATTGCACCACAATATTTCACTTACTCTAAAGAATGTTTCCAGTAATTTCCATGAAATTGCTTTGCAGTAATACCCTGTGGTAAATGGGAGACATTAGCAGCGAACATGTCGGTGTCTTTAAAATATGAGACAAAGAAGTACATTTGGTAATACACAGGTTACAATGGTTGGTGAAATTCACAAAAACAAATACTGGACGGTCAAGCAGAATGTACAGGGATTAGCTAAATTTGCTAAAACAGTTGCATACTCTACCTTTTATTATTTTTTTTCTTAAATCTTCCAGCTTGTGACTTTCAAACTGTATAACCTGAATTTAAAGATAGCGGATAAGTGTCTAGTCTACTTCCTGAAAACCACAGTGAGCCTAAAAATAGACCAAAAGATCTAGATAGGTAGAATAATAACACCCAGCAATTAGATTTGTTATAATCAGAGAAGTGAGAAGCTTTTAAGATTTGATGACAAATTGATTGCATACAGAGATCCAAATCAGACATCAGACGATCTGTATAGGAAGGGGGAAGTCAAGTGACCTTTGTTAATGGAATGTAGCACTGCTGTATTATCTGGGTGAATGAGTATCGATTGATGTGCATTCTTGCACCTAAGGAGATGCGACACCACCAATGGGATGTGACCAAATAGATGGAGTCTGGGATGGTGCAAAGGAGTCTTTAGCCAGGGCCAGGATGTCAGGGCCAAGGTGCAAAAGGGTCACAGTGATCGCTTCTATAACACCCCCACACACTTCCAGTACAGACTGGAAAAAAATTGTGGTCAGCGTACATATAACAAAAATGCATTTAGGTTGGTCTAAGGTGGAAAAATGTGTGTATTGATTTAGTTCATAGATCTGGACAAAGGCTCAAGGAAACAGCATTTAGTTTCTGATGACACAGCTATTATACACATACTAGTCTCTCAATGTCTATTGTCTTGAGCCTTATTCTATTATGCTACAGAGTGAAGCTGTAACGATTTATTGGTTCAAATTAATTTTAAAACCAACAATGGACCAATTTCTGGTATGTAAAAGACTCCAGATGTAAAAACCATGCAATTCAGCTAGCATGAAAGGTTGGTTGCAAATCTAACCTGATTTAACTTGTAGATGTGGTAGTGTAGTGGTTAAGGTGTTGGACTGCTAATTTGAAGATCAGGGTTTGATTCCCAGCACCGCCAAGTTGCCACTGCTGAAAGGCTCTCAACCTCCAATTGCTCAAACGTATAAAAGAGATAAATGCAAGTCGCTCTGGATAAGAGCAACTGCCAAATGCTGTAAATGTAAATGTAATGTAACTTGAAGGTTTTTCAAATCTTCAGCAGTATTTCTGGTGTATCGGTAGGCATGTACCACATTGTCAACAAAATGGCTTTTAATATTGTGTTTCATTATTTTAACCCAAACCCTGCTCTGGTATGGAACATTTCACACTTGTAAAGTGGAAGCAGGGTCACCATTGTGTTTTACTCAAGGTTCTAAAACCCTATCCTGAAGCAGGGTCAGCACCTTATTCGCATCGCATGTAAGAAATTATACAATGCAGTGTTAGAATGTTACAGATTCTAAGCAACATACACCCAAACACTAATTAAAGTATTTACCCTTTACCAGCTACTGCAAGAAAATTATAGCCCATTGATCAAAAGGTTGTGAGTTTGGAATCCAGGACCACCGAGTTACCCACTGCTGGGTCCCTGAGCAAGGCCCTTAACCATCAACTGTTCTTTTGTGTGATTTGTTCAGGGTCAGTTTATCACAGAAATGATACAAAATGTAGTATTGGTGGTTGTATTTTTAAATTATGATTGATGATACGCAAGTGGGGATGTTGTGTGGCAGGATTTCATAATTTTCAGTGCAAAGTGTCAGAGTATGGAAAGCCAGGATTATTTGTTAACCCAGGATTACCATTCCTTTGCCCCGGATGTCACGGCCAACAATACTGGGGTTTACAATACTCAGGGTTAAATATTTGTTAAGTTCTTAAGTCGGTGACATAATAATTAAAGAGCACTAAATATTAATTGTATCACATCACATTATATTTTAACCGATTTTAAAGTACCGGCAAATATTGACTTGTTACCTTATAAAACGAAATGCAGTTTCAGTTCATCTGTGTTGACCTGCCATTTTAATAATTCGCTTCATGCTCTTTTACAACAATCACGTTACAACATTAAATAGGAAACTTCAAAAGCTGCCCTGTTTTTTTCGGTGACATTTCGCTAACCCGCTTAAAATTTGTAAAACTTTGAGATAAAAACGCTCCAACTGCTGCAAGATAAGAAGCCCAGCTGCAGGTCAGTGGAGGAAAGAGATTGATCAGTGAAGCAGTGGACAAGGCTATGTGGAGTAAATGAGAAATAAAGTACTGACCCTGAGGCATGACACCGGAGGAGACTGAGGTGTGGTGAAAGGATAACACACTCACTTGTAAATGCATTGTGGGAACTGGAGGACAGTCGAGAGTGGAGTTTGTCCCTTGGCGAGAGAAGATTTTGGGGGAAAAAAAATAAGAATAGCTGAAAAAGCCAGCAACAAGAAGCTTTAAAAAAAAAAGTCAGCCAGGAAGGAAAGAACATTGTGAACCAGAAGATAAGGCAAATAAGTTGAAACTGGCATTTAAAGCTAACAAATACTGCGTTACTACGTTATAACAAGAAAAACAAGGTACAGATGTAGGTTTTATAGTGGCTGCAGTTTACGCTAGTACCCAGTTTTATGACACTGACAAAGCGGTCGGTGTAAATAATTGTGTAGGAACGTTTACGGTTTTACAGCAACGCCCCGTCTAAGCTTGTTTCAGCTCAGAAAAATGTCCATGTCATATCTTGTGAGCACAATAAACTGATTTAGAGGGAATCATATAATAGAAAATACGCAAACACACACACACAAATACTATATAGTGTACAGGTAAAGATTTCATTATACAGAAATATGTCAGAATACTGTGAAACGCTCGTTAATAATCTAATGAATAATATCATTTTCACTTATATTCTATACCTTGTATATTTGTTTGCACTGTTACACTGTGAAATTGTAACATTTTCTATTATTTATTGTTTTGTAACTGAAGGTTTAGTGATTAGAAATATTACTCTTAAATATAAAATACAAAAAAATTAATGTATTTCACTGATTATACTAACTCCACTTTAAGACATCCCAGTTAACTTTACATATATAACAACCCACATTTGTATGTAATTTATATAATATTTCAAACAATAGGCTCATCGTTTTTTTGGTCAGATTTGTGGTTTTTTTTGTCATTTTACCACTATTTAGTTGCAGCAGCATGTGGCATAGTTTCCTTAACTGACACACCCGCCACAATACCCAACATTGTCTTGTCCATATTTAGTTTCTCATACTGCTTAAAAAAGGGGTAAAGGGGTTTATTTGTCACATAGACTTAACAGAACAGTAAAGTTTGTTCCTTTACATATCCCATTTTAGTAAGTTGGGGTCATAGCGCGGCGTCAGATATGATACAGCGCCCCTGGAGCTGAAAGGGTTAAGGATCTTGCTCAAAAACCCAACAGTGGCAGACTGGCGGTGGGGCTTGGTAGGATTTCCTGGTTGTCCAAACAACAAATTAGTGCCCTAAGCATTTGAGGAGATCCAATCATTTGAAGATTACTATCCACTTTATAAAACAATATCAACAAAGTGTCTATAAAGCAGAAAGAAATCCAGAGCTAACCCCAGCACATAAAAAAATAAAGTAATATTTAGATAAAGTCACAAACACCGTATAGTCACTAATTAGCAGTGCTGGATTTCTGAACGCTTAAGACAAAAATGACTAAAGACCAAGACCACGTGGTTAGCGGTAGCTTAGTGGTTAAGGCATTGGATCAAAAGATCATAGGTTCAGTCACCAGCACCACCAAGTGGCACCGTCACTACTGGGCCCCTAATAAAGGCCCTTAACACTTAACTGATCAGTTGGTTTGATAAATTAGGTTTGATAAATTAAGGTCATTCTGGATAAAGATGTCTGCCAAATGTAAGACCAAAGCCAGCAGAGTCCATTTTTACTGTCTGTCTGTCTGTCTGTCTTTCGTCTTACCTACCTACCTACCTACCTACGTTTATTATTTAATTAAACAAAACTATTAAATCATCCTCTCTTTTTTCACAGATTCAATTATTTAATGATTTACACTGATGGTAATCGATTAGGTCAAAAAAATAGACCACTGATTGACGATTGGTCTCTAATACTAGTAACAAACTGTGTGAGACTTTTTTTTAAGAGAATTTATCATTACCATCATGGGTTTTAGCTTGAATAAATCCAATATTCCTTTTAAACAAATCCTAATAAGCCTATCTAACCTAATTTACATTTTAAATCTTCTAAATTTTCCCAGCATTAGAGAAAGCAGTATTCTTTTACCGTCTTTAATAAACTGCCGATGACGAACCGTGTGTCGCGAGTATGTAACCGCATCCTAATAGGTTTGTTGTAGCCGCTTCCCTAGATGAATAATTGAATCCTTTTTAATCATTTTTACTACTACGGATTATAACATTCATGGTTGCTTTATAATGTGGCCTTTTCAGCTTGCTTAGAATATTGTGTCATATGACTGAGCTTTTTCATCGCAAATATTAATCTATATTAATAATAAATATGGTATGGTGTTCGATTTTGACGCTTTTCTGCCGGGTTAGAAGTGTGAAAATATGGACTCATGGCTGAAAGGCGACTTTGACATGTTCTTGGGTGCTATACAGTTTTCGTGTATATGTAGGCAGAGTAATTTGTGCCCTCCGATGCTTTGATTACGAACGCTTTGATGTTAAGATTATAACGTGGGAGTAAAACATGTAACTTCATACAGAAAAAACCCTCATACACATTCAGCCGGCAGCAGGCATTGCAGCACCGTGTCTCTAGTGCTAAAGATTTGACATTTGAAGTGTCCCTTGAGGAAGAGAGTCCTCAGAACAAAAGAGACTTAATAAGCAATGATTTTAGCCTGGTCAACACTTTCCTCCCCCCAGGGAGGGATGAGGGTATGTTTTCTACACTTTAAATCCATCATAAAATAATTTTATGGCATCGGCATGAGTTTAGCCGCTGTGTTTTAACCGGTCATGCAGTTTAGCCAGGTTTGTATAAGTGTCTGGAAAGACATGATACATCTATGAATTCTATTCTGGATTTCACTTTTTTCCCTTTCACGTTTTACCTCTTTGTCTCCTTGTCTCTTTCACACTGTGTCCTCGCTCACAGCCATGCCATCTCATGAAGAATTCATAAGCGTTATAACCAACATGGACGATTTTATTGGATGAACCAAGTCATAAAACTGTTATGACTGCTAAGCGGACGCAGCTGGAATCATAACTTTATAGCTTTCCATATGAGACTTTCTTCAAATTTGCAATTCGGGCACGTGCTCGGTGGAGCTGTTTCAACCTCCACTCATTGTTCTGACAATACACGTTTTCGGCGATGTCCACAATCTGTGCTGTATGTCACGGTTTCTTGTAAAATTAGATACGGTGCTTTATTATGCTCGGATCGGTGAAGACATGGAAAATATGCAAACATGTTACCAGAAACACGGTCATCATGAAAGACCACAGCTGTGCGTCTGCATGCCCAGACGGGCTCATTATAGAGGGATTATCTGTAAAAAAAGTCTTAGTTTTAGACAGTATTCAATAATTTTTAAAGGGTGCTATCTGTTTCTGTCTGTCTGTCTATTTATCTATCTATCTGTCTGTCTGTCTGTCCGTCTGTCCGTTCTATCTATCTATCTATCTATCTATCTATCTATCTATCTATCTATCTGTCTGTCTGTCTGTTCGCCCGTCCATCTGGCTGTCCGTCCCTCCGTTCCTCTATCTATCTATCTATCTATCTATCTATCTATCTATCTATCTATCTATCTATCTATCTATCTATCTATCTGTCTATATATTTATCTATCTGGCTGTCTATCTATCTTACTGTCTGTATATGTCTATTCTTTTATTCTTTAATTGAACAAAATAATTTTAAAAATCCTTTATTTTTCCAAAGGTTCATTTGATTTTCCTAAATTAACATTAATACACACTCTGCCTGTCATGTGTTATTCACACTGTCTTCTTGTAGCCTGCTTCGAGGTGTCAGCTTCACAAGCTCACAGTTGGTGGCATGTCACCTGCCCCCATGTGTTTTTTTTGTGCGTTTTTGTCGTTGTCAGAGTTGATTATATTAATTTCTCCTATTTTAATAACACCCTTATCACATGCTAACTCTGTCAGCGACTCCCTCCGGCATCTCACAACTTATTGCAGATGAAAACCGCTTTTGCATTTAGATCAACAAAAAACACACCACTCACTGCTGGGAGACTGACCGATGCCTGGTGGAACCCGCGTTTAATAATAAATTAAGAACTTAATAAACGTCTCCTGAGGGACTGTGAGAGAAAGACATAGAGGAGTACATGTGTACATAATGGCAAATAATTACTCACATCTTTAACTGCATCAGTTATATCGAATCTGTGTTGAGAAGGGAGTCTGCTATATTAAGGCTACAGATAGAGGCTTTTACACACACACACACACACACACACCACACACACACACACACACACACACACACACAAGACATACTGCTTACATAGGCTAATGAATGATGATCAATATCTTTTCAGTTATAAATACTGTGGTGGTCCAGTACTTGTATAAAGAAAGAAATGAGAGAAAGGACAGAATATTTTGTTTTAGCTGATAATACTGAAAAAGCATAGAAAAAATAAATAAAGAAATAGGTAGGTAGGGTGGTAGGTAGGAAGGAAAGAAATAGGAATCTTAAGGAAGGAAGGTAGATAGGTGGGTAAGTATGTAGGTAAAAAGAGGGAAAGAGTGTAGGTAGGTAAGTAGTTAGGTTGGTAGTAAGGAAGGCAGGAAGGAAGGTAGGTAGGTAGGTAGGTAGGTAGATCGGTTGGTAGGTAGGAAGTAAATAAGCGAGTAAGGAAGGTGGGTAGGTAGGTAGGTAGGAAGGAAGTAAATAAGTGAGTAAGGAAGGTAGGTAGGAAGGAAGTAAATAAGTAAGTAAGGAAGTTAGGTAGGTAGAAAGGAAAAAGGGGGAGGTTGGTAAGTAGGAGGGTGGAAGGAAGGAAGGTAGGTAGTGGGTGGGTGGTTGGGTAAGTGGAAAGGAAGAAAAGGAAGAAAGTTAGGTAGGTGACAGGTAGGTAGGCGGGATGGAAGGAAGGAATGTAGGTAGGTAGGTAGGTAGGAAGGATAGAAGGAAGGAATGAAGGTAGGTAGGTAGGTAAGAAGGTAGGTAGGAAGGAAAAAAAAAATTAAACAATAACTAACAGTATAAGATACAGAGAAAAATCACATACAGTAAATTTGAGAAATGCAAACAGTAGCTAATAGGGAACAAATAGAAGAAAAGAAGGAGGAGATAGCACACCTCTGTATGCTCATGCTGAATGTGTAGATCTTGTTCAAACACATTGTGACACCACAAGTGGCAGCTGGAATTTATCCCGACATCCCGTTAATGTATTTTAAGAGGAACGTCATCACTTTAAACTACAGCATAAAAAAATATCCAATCATTAAATTAATATTGATTTAACAGATGGAAAAAGCAATTTTCTTGCCACTGGTATAAAAGTGCTGAGCTCTGTGACATCATACTGTATATAATCTCCTGTCTGTTTGTCCAGTTGTCTGTCTGTCAGTCTGTCAGGTTGTCACTTTACACTCTGTGTGAAGGTGTCTCAGCGCTGCAAGCTCCTGCAGTCACATGACACTCACAAATGTCAGCTTGGCTCGCTGTCCATTAGAAGGGCGAGCGTACAAGGGACGGCCTCTTTCTCGCCAGTCTCAGAAAGACACAGTGAGTGTCTGTGTTTGTGTGCGCTTTTATTGTATTGTGTCGGTAAAAGTGTGTGAAAGACACCAATTGGAAGTGGAAAGCATTTAGGCATGCAGTTCTGCATATTTATCCTGGCCACCGGGAGCAGGCCGAGACTAAGCGTCTGCTGCTAACTGGACCATGTTAAGTCCTCAGAGAGCTGGATTGCATGTTTATGAGGCAGAGAAAGTGCCAGAGTCACTTGCTAACTGGACCGTACCATTTTCTGTTAAAAAAAGGTGTGCGCTGTACAAGTTTGCATCTGGAAATATATTGATTACAGGAATCAAACACAGAGAAATCTTAAAATCTTATGCGCTACGCTACATCATAGTGGACATGATTTTGCCAAATAGGAAGAGATCCGGAATTAACATTCTTTATTAATCAACATTTCAACCTATCAATCACAACCATCTGATGTTATTAGTGTGTGTCGACCAAACCCGCCTCAATCCATTTTTGAATGTTTTTCTTTTTGTAAACCAAAATGTAATATTATTAAAGTATTTATTAAATTAAAAAAAAGTGAAATATTTAAAAGACATATGTGATACACTGATCAATTGCATTCAAGATGTATGTGCAGTTTAGCCTAATGTCTAAACATTTCCTTGGCCTTTGTGACCAAAAATAGATGCGTGTGTGTGTGTGTGCAGTAAAATGTATTAAGGTGTGTGTATGCATAAATAAAAAGGAATAAATAAATAATACATAATAAAAAGTAATAAATAAAAATATGGCCTGGGATTGTTTAAAGGTTCTGATTTATTGAAATAAACATTAACCCTGTTTTGTAGTAAGAGTTTCGCTCTATTGCGGTTCTACAGGTTTCAGAGCATTAATTGTTCATCAGGGTTTGTTTATGATTCACTGCCTAAATGCATTCATATTTATTTTAGATCATCATTCAATACAGTTGTTCCTGGACTATCATAAATCATTTTAATATAGTTTGTTTCAAATATGGATTGAGGCGGGTTTGGTCAACACACTGATGACATCAGATGGTTATGGTTGGTGGACTAAAATGTTGATTTAGGATCAACAAAGTATGTTAATCCAGGATCACATCCTACTTGGCAAAATTATGTCCACCCTACATCGTACTGTAGTATAAATAGTGTGACGGTCAGATATTTCCTAATAAACATTTAGATTTACAATCAGAAGATCAGGGTTTAATTCCCAGTACCACCAAGTTACCATTGCTGGGCCCCTGAGCACGGCCCCTAACCCTAATTGCTCAGTTGTATAAGAGATAAAAGTAAGTCGCTCTGGCCAAGGACATCTGCCAAATGAAAAGAGGATCCTGAGTAGTGTGAGAGAAAAGTGTTGCTCTTCAATAATTTCACAATTATTTCTATCCAAGTGTTTAAGTGAGACACCAAACTAAACTGGCTGCAGTCTGGTGGTGCGTGGGAGAGACAGAGATGCTCCCTGTCCTGTCAATCAAATCGATACTAGTCTGTTGTGAGCGTCTGTGCGCTCGTGTACAGTATGTGGGATGAAGAACAGAGTAACTGAACTCAGTGACATAAGCATGATGTAATTGCTTCCTATGTTAGAGACGCTTGCCTTCCTCCTTCTTTAATAGCTGTCACATGATAGGGAGGAGTTAGTCAGTGGGTAGGAACAGGAAAACGACCATTTGGAGAGAAAATGGACTGGAAAGACAAACAGATGCAACAAAGCGGATAATTGGGAAATTAACGTGGGACAAAATCAGGAAACAGAGAAATGCAAATGGTTTAGTCATGTCAGTTTTGGGATGTAGGATTATTTGTATGGCTCTCTGGGTTTTCTCTTGTCTTGGGAGGTTTGCTCAACAGGGTTTGTTGCAAATGCTATCGTTATTGCTAGCGGAAAGTGGTCCATGTCTACTCTTTTTCTTAGTTCATAGTTTTATCATATTATTTGCATTGTACTCATTTTATATTTTTGCAGAACTAAATTTTGATTAAAATTAAAATTGACTAAATCTTTAATTTTAAAATATTTATTAGATTAAAATATTGGAAAGTTTGGTCAGTGATGTCAAAAGCGGTGCCTGCCTTTAATATCCAAGTGTTTTTACGAGAATGAGAACATGCGCTCAGTATCGGTGCATCCCTAAAGGAAAAATACGGTTTAATTAAAAAATATAAATAAATATTTATAAATATATAAATAAATTATTTTAACCTATACTGTTGTCAACTAATTTAAATGCTGTCTAATTTATTAGACGCTGGAATGTTTAATTAAAAGTAATGTGAAATGGGGTAGGTTTAGTTCAGTGAAGTCAAGTGGTAGCTTAGTGGTTAAGATACTGGACTGCTGATCAGAAGGTTCAAGAGTTCAAGTCCCAGAACCACCAAGCTGCCACTGCTGGGTCCGTAAGCAAGACCGATAACCTCCACTGCTGGGTTGTTTTAGAAGAAAATGTCACTCTGGATGAAGGTGTCTGTCAAATCCAGAAGAGTATATGTAATATATAAAATGTCCATGTCTTGTATGTAAATATGTAGCATGCTATTTGAGCGCTTTCGTTTTTTCCCACAAGCTTTGAGAGAGTTGACAAGCCTGTGCAAAATAGTGATGGATGGAATCCGGGACAATCTTGATATCTGCCGTCTGTCTATTCATTTCTTTCGCTTGGCTCTTTTGTCATCCTCCAGTCCAAGCCCCAGTTTTACCCAGCGCTCATTTATCCTTCGCTAAACCGCAGGAACCGTGTGCCATCACTGTCTCATGATTTAGTTCCCTAAACCCCAGTGCATTACTGCAATATATTCAGTTCTGTGCCCTGGGCTCTGTGTGTGTGTGTGTGTTTGTGTGTGAATTAAATATTTATAAGAAATGCCTGTAGTCAGCCAAAGATGTTCTGTGTGCTGCTTGCTTTCGCTTTTTGGTAAGTCAGTGCACAATAAGAAAAGGGAACAATTCAACATTGGAAGACTTGAGGAAAGTGGAAAATCGAGAAGAAAACCGAGCGTGATATTTTATGAATAGAGTGAGAAATCGCAGCATGGAACCACATGATTGAGGGGCAAAAAAAAAAGAAATAAGAGAAACAGAAGTGCTAGAAGACTGTGTGAGGTGGCACATCTACTGTACCTCCTTTTCGTGTTCCGCACACCGCTGTGTGGCTTGGATAGGAAGAACAAACATACATACGAAGGCCTGCAGAGTTTATCAAAGCTTCATTAAAGGGCTAAATGAGTTTTTATGGATTCTATAGGTGACCTGTACACCTGTGGTGCTGAGCAAATGCAGAAGGTTTCTTGGTCTTTGCCTGCGGTCCACTGGGAAATTAAATGGCTTTGTAGAAAGGCCAGAAGTTAATGGTTTGTGTTTAGTCGTGGTGAAATCTGTTAATTAGCTAATCAAAGACCGTGGCCTTGGTGTAACAGGCCTACACGCGCTCAAGGGAACAATCAACCATTCGTTTTGTCCAGTAGCTTGAAATTAGTCATTCATATGTTTTTATTGTGTACTCAAATATTTACAGAAGTGTAATGTATGATTGTTGTACAACACAGGTACACAGAACGCCCTGTCAATACTGAACTGGTTTCACTGACCATTATTTATTCCCAATGCTTCTTGTTGCATTTACATTTACAGCACTTGGAAGACACTCTTATCCAGAGCAACTCTTTTATACAACTAAGCAATTGGGGGTTAAAGGCCTTGATCAGAAGCCCAGCAGTAGTAGCTTGGTGGTGCTTGGAATAAAACCCCGGTCTTCCAATTAGTAGTACAATGCCTTAACCACGGTGCCACCACTTGCCCATGTTGGATGACCATAATTTGCAGATGCCCTTCAGTGTGACTTACTTTTATCTTGTTTAGCCAGCTGAGCAGTTGACGTTTAAGGCCCCCTACTCAGGGGTCCAGCAAAGGCAGCGTAGTGCCACTCCAAATTCTTTTAGTGTCAGGAGTCTATCATGTCAGCATATTAGAAGAAATTTCCACTGACTAGAAACGCCTGTTAATCAGAGTGAAAAGATGTGAGTTTCAAAGCAAAGTTAAATAAAATTACTACTTTGCTTTGTGCAAGTAATGACTGAATGTTAATTACAGTTGTTTTGTCTAGTATTAAGACCTTAATTATACATCCAAAATATTCAGACCATTTCAAAGCTAGTTAGAGTTTCAAATCAGACTTTATTATTATTATATCAGCAACTGTTTTTAACAATGCACATTAGAATTTGTCTAATTTTGTTTACATTCATTAAGTAAGACTGTTTGTTAGGAAAACGGACTAATCTTTTAGAGGCTAAACAGCCTTCCAGTTTTCCATCCATCCATCCATCCATCCATCCATCCATCCATCCATCCATCCATCCATCCATCCATCCAATCAATCATCCATTCATCAGTCTGTCCATTTTCTCTACTTTGAGTTACAGGAAGCCTGGATTCAGTAGAAGGAAGGTCAGTACGAGAAGCAAACTCCTGAAAAACATCTAAACCAGGCCCCACCGCCCCACCCACCCCACACGCACACACAGACACACAAGATGGAGTCAACCCCATAATAAGGCTAAAAATAAAGATTTAAATTGAAGGTTTATCCTATCAAGTTTAGTGACCGCTTGTTTTGCCTGTGTAGCAAAAATCAATAAAAGAATCAATAATATAATACAGCTTCTAACATCAGTCAATATCTTGGCTGATATATATTTATATAAGTAATTAACTAAGGCACAACCATCAAACCACCAATGTCAAGCCATAACGTCACAGAAAATGAATATAGGACAGTTACAGGTTTCTAAAACAAGCTTTTAGCCCTGAAAAAAAAAGTTTTATTTTAATTTAAATATTTTTGCTAAAACCTACATATACTAAAGCCAGTTAAAATATTCCAACCAGTTATTTTCCTGACAAAAAATAACTGTGTGTGTGTGTGTGTTTGTACGATACAGATTTGCACTCTGTTTAGTCTTTTTGTTTGTACAGCACGCATACTTGCAGAAAAACTCCTAAAATACAGCGCAGTAAGTGGCCCTTTAGATTTGTGGTGCATTTTTCATAATCTTCCATTCAGGTCCTTCACTTCTCCGCCACTTCCTTTATATGAACATCTGCCCCGTCAGCCCTGTGGCCTCTAAAGTAGCTGCATTATTCATGTCATAGACTAAAAAAGCCCTTATCTGTGTTAGTGCCAATGTTTCCGTAGTCTCCTCACTCATTGTGTGCTCTTCCTGACCTAGCCATCCACTTGATCACTCCATTCAGTGACATCATCAGGTAAAAAAAAACAATATGGTAACCCTGCTCTGAGGCATAGCGATAAAACATTTAAACAAAGTACATCCTAGTTTTATTAATTCATAAACGTTGCAGTCGTTTCAGTTCATAAATGTATTCATGCATTACCTGTGCTAGGTACATCCATCTAACGCTCGAGGGAATATCTACCTCTGCCCTTCCTCCTCTATTTCTTATTTCTTTTTCTTCTTCTTCGTCTTGCTCTGGTAATTTCTGCCTTCGTGCTGGTTTTCTTGATTGCGCTTTCCGCTCTCATCATCACGTCTAGACGCTTTGCAGACAGATGCGCCATCCAGCTGCATGGAAACTGGCTAAACCTTTTGAACCAGTCAATCAATTTGTTTGTCTATGTTCGGTCTCCGACACGTCGTGGGCTGTAATTGATTCGGCCCAATCACAGTCAATTAGCATGAGTTTTTTTTCTCAATTAAGCCTACATGAATACACGTCTCGTGTGTAAGCCTGCGAGCATGCTCAAATCTGCGTCTATTCGAGAATGCGGGTTGCGTTTTGGTGATTGTTAGCCACAGTGGGTGGTGGCATTGGGTGTGCTTGCTATAAAATTTAGCAGTCTGAAATCTTAGCGTAGCCCCGCTGACCCACTTGATAAAAAAAAAACCCCATCCATTTCTAACCACAACACAGCCTGGAAACATCTGTTATCTTTCTTTTGATGCGCTGGACAGACCCTTGATGCCTTTTAACTCGTCTGATACTTAAGTCCCTAACAAGAGGTGACAACAATGCTGGTAAAACAGAGAAAAAATAGACTTTTATCTCAAAAAGCTATTGTTATCTTTTACTACGATCTAAATCTTTTCTCAGAAAGTCACAAATTTTAAGATCAGGATTGTAGAATTGTTAATGTCTAATGAAGTTTCACCTCCTTAAAATGGCTTTTATTTTTTTAATTTGTTAGTTATTTATTGTTTTGCAATGTTTCTACACAAAAAAATTTTCTATTTACCTCCTGTCGTAGCTACTGACCTGCCGGGAAGTGGTAGCGCAGTGGTTAAAGTGTTGAACTGCTAATTGGAATTCCCAGCACCACCAAGTTGCCACTATTGGACCCTTGAGCATGGCCCTTAACCCCAATTGTATATAAAAACAATGGAAAAAAGCATCTGTCAAATGCTACAAATGTACCGTATGTCTACATGAGGCTTAAATACAGTATATATTAGGGCTGTGACAAAATATCAAACAGCTACATAATGCTATATTTTTTTTATAATAGTTTATCGCTATTTTAGCCAGTTTTAAACTGATAAATATTTTTTTATTAATATTTCATTAAATGCCTCAGTACGTGTCAAATGACTTCTTCCTCCACTCTTGTAGTTGTTGCTGACACATACGGTCATTGTCTCAGAAACAAGCATGGTGGAAAAAATAAGGGTGACCCCGACTTTGCATTTGTTGTATTTGTAGCTATTTTTTATTTTATTTCAAGTATTGCAATGTGTATTGTAGTGCAATAAACCGTGAAATGTATGGGATTTTGATGCCCTTGCCAATACACAGCCCTACTATAAATAATGTGTCCCATATATACAGTATAGCATATTGTTACCTGATCTCTAATAATGCCTCAAAAAGTCACATTATGTTTTTTCCCCCTTCTAATGCACTATACAATGGCTTTCAGGTGCAACACAAAACTGATAGAGGAAACGACTAGTATCAATGTACACTTTCATTTAGCCTTCCACCTTCCCCCATCATCCTGACCAGGCTGAGTTAGGAGAAGAGAACGTTATCATACTAAACACACAGTTTTCCAATCGGCATGCATGAAATGATAAATGCTCTGCGTTAGTTATCCGTGTGCCGGGGGAACATTTAATAGACTCAGGGCACGTTTTGTACATTCGAGTGAAATAAAAGCTGAGTTTAATAGTCCTTTGTGAACTAGGGCTGTGTTTTGTTGCTATTTTCTTAGCATCATACTTGATCATCAATGTGAGCATGAAGGACAGCTGTTTAGAACGGTTACCTGGCAACAATGCCAGATAAAAATGGAAGAACGTGTGCACTTACATGCAAATAAAAAAAAAACCTGAAAAGAAATATATATATATATATATATATATATATATATATATATATATATATATATATATATATATATATATATATATGTTACTAACATTACATCCTGCCTATTTTGAATACCCGTTTAAGTGCTTCTGATCTGTTGCCTCTGAACTCGCCTAGCCCTCGAGGCTACTGTTATACAACTTGACCCTGCTTTTTGTCTCTTGTTTTGTGAATGTTTATTCCCAGTGAGTTACTAGTTACTTACTAATCTGATTAAATAAAGAGAGAAAATCCTGAATCCAGAAAAAATACAATCCACTACATGCAAAAGAAGTCAATGTGTAAGATTTTATAGTAACTTACGATAAGGTTAAAGTGCCTATAGTTCCAGAATCATCCTTAAATAGCCATTATCATGAAACCCACCATGTTTTCTCAGGAAAGCTTGAGTCGGAATTCCTGTACTTTAATATGTCAGCTTGTTTTTTTGCACATAGCAGGCATCGAATTATGTAACTGTTCTTTTTTCCTTGAAATTAAATAACAGATTGAATGTTGACTCAATAGGTGTCCTATCTCCATTAATATGCTCACTTCTTCTCCTCCATCAACGATTAAAAAATAATAATAATAATATTAAAATATTTAAAAAATTCCAGGTTTCACATACGTAATTCAGATGATTCCATCCTATTGTGATATTAGTGAGCTCATTATATGCAACATGATGGATACTAATTATTTTAACTACTTTTGCATAATTACCATTTGTCCATTTTTTCCCCAAACATCTACTCAAGTAAATGTACGAATTAAATGTAACGACCCACCTCTGTACAGTTGTTGTTGCATAGCTGTTACTAAACTTTTGGGGCAGCATCCTACAGTACCTGGCCCACTAGCCAAATCTAAAACATGACCTCAGCTTGTGTATTTATGGTCAAATTTAAAGAAGCTAACAAGCTTTAAGTTCATATGAGCGTTCAGACAAAGGGAAAGTGTCAAAGAACAGTTTATTTATTCTTAAAAACACATTATTAATACTAATGTTATGGTTAAAATATCACATTTTGTAATGGTTCTCAGTGATACAATAAAAAAGCCTCGGTTTACACACTTCCTATAAGATGATCGACAGTAAAGAAGTTTTTATATTTCATATATTATAAAAAAAAAATACAAAAAATCGACTATTGTAATGTTAAACATTAATTTAAATCCTAGATATGATACACCAACTGACTGAGGATGATTTACTTTCTGACTTACATGTTGAGTTGTTTCTATCACAGCAAATTATAATAGATGTAAACAAATATGGACCATCAGGAGCTTTATTAAAATTCTATCTAAGTGCTGGAAACTGCCAAAACCATAAATACAATATTCTTGTCCAGCCTAATTAGCTAGATTTGCGAATCGAAAATACTATTATAATGCTGATCATTTTTGTGAGTGCCTCATAATGTGACTAAGCTCGTTTACTGTAATCTGGGAGAAGTTATTGGAAGCAGCGAATGGAGAAAGTCATTAGTCATTATGACAGCTCCAGGTAAAGATCAATGTCTGTAAATCCGCTCCCTGAGAAGAATATGAAATCGACTCTGCATAGTGTTTCTTTTGGACTTTCTGGTTTCCTTCCTTCTGCTTGTGTGTGATTGTCCAAAGTGTCCCTTGCCTGGTGTCCTGAATCACCCTAACCGTGTGTCGGGTTCTATATCATATTCGATTTATTCTATTAGTGTAGTGTATGTAATGCAGCTTAATAAAAAAAATCCAGATTAAAACGTACAAATTTTCACATTTATATTACCCCCAATGAGCAAACTTGACGCAATGATGGCAAGATGATATGAGGAACCAGACTGAATTGGGAACGCATCCTCATCTGGATCTTTTGAGCAACTTATAAATCTGCAGTGTTTACAGGTTTAACACTCATTTCCTTTTGTTAAAGCCATCACATGTTCAATAATAGAAACCTGAGCACAAGATCGACCGTCGCAGCTGCAGATCGGATTCATCCATCCTCAGCAGCAGGGAGCCCCTCCAAGTGATGAGGAACACTGCAGGCTAGGAGGTAGCCTGTATAGCTCGACAGAGAGACAGACAGAGAAAGAAAGATTTATAAGAAAGTATTATGTTTGGTGAAATTCTTTTGGAATCCTTGGTTTTTAAACGTGGCACAGCTGCTTGTTGGCGCCATTATCAGCAAATCAAATCCTGTAAAAATACGATGTGGGATATCAGCCTGCTCAGGTTTAACATTAACATTAATCATATCCTGAAAGTTGGTTTTGGGGTTATTATTTATTTCTTTTTTGGTTTTAGTTTATTTATTATAATATTGTTTTTGTGTAATTTAATGCAGATTTTTTGATATATTTATATTTATCTAGGATTTTTTTTTTTTTGTATCATGATCTAATTGCTCATGATAGACGGTCAGAGAAGAAATATTTATATACCAAATCATCACACAGACTAAAACAACATAAAAAGAGTAAAAAAAAGGAACCAGCACGTAAATAAATGTGCGATGCGACGTGTTATTTATACCAAAGCTGAAGGTCGGGGGTTGGGCTATTACAGACAATACACTGTTTTAGATTTAACTCTCAGATCTAAGCATACAAAGTGTATATATTATTGAAAAAATAACAATAATGGGAAAAAAAACCCCAACACAGAGTTGAGTAGGGCTTTGGTTCGTCAACCGGCTATGTTTTCTGAGTATTTTTGATGCACAGGAATCGACTACTGCTCTGTTGGCTGGGACTCATGCCTCAGTGCATATTGTGCATTTGTCAGTTGGTGCAGATGTTGAAACTGTGGATTGGATGATCGCTGCTCCAACTCCAGTGGTGGGAGAACGGTGCAGTAGAGTGCACAGCTGTTCCAGAGTGGTGTGTGTGTGTGTTTGTGTGTATGCTAGTCATTTGGCGAGTAATCTGGTCAGTGAAGGGCATTTAGATTATTGAGGAAGAGAAAAGGATAGAACCCAGCTGTCTGTACCCTGTTGAACACGCACACACACACACACACACACACACACACACACACATTGCAGAGAATAGGGAATAGGCGCTGTGCTAACTTTCTCTTTGTCTTTCTCTCTTATACCTCCTGTCACGTCCCTCGATCCTTCCCCCTCCTCCGCTGCTTCCCTCCAGGGTCCTGGCCCTTATCCCACTAGTCATGTTCTCCTGGCTGGATGATGCGCGCCTGTCTCCTGCGTCTCTTTGATGCTAACTCGCACAGACGTGTTGCACAGCATTGTGGGATGCAGCTTTCGGTCATATTTCACCACAGGACCGAATTCCGTTGATGGTAATGAACCTGGGGGGCCCATCAGCTATTTTTGCTCAAGTCTTTCTTCAATATTAATCAGTGCTCTGGCATGTGAGTGGAAACGCAGGGGTATTCTCACTCAGCTCTAATTAGGCCCTCTACAAGCTTTAGGTAAAAGAAAATGCGAATCTGTCCACACTCTACATGAAGTCTGATTTATGGCATGACTTTGCTTCAAATTCTCTTTATCCTCTGTTTCTTCTCAGTCCCGCTGTTTGGAAAAAAACACTTAGATGTGATGGAGATTTCTTATATTCTCTTTCATGGCTCGAGTAAAGCATCTACAAGATCCCGCTTCAAAGATCTTTTGGTCATAAAACGTGCAGTAATAGGCTCATAATTCCAAGACAGTCATTTGCACCATGTTCAGCTGAGTTTTCTTTTGACACAAATGGAGTCTATCTGTCCAATGCACATTTAGATTGTGTGTGATTGATATTGAGAGATAGATAGATAGAGAGAGAGAGAAAGAGAATAGATGAGAGAAATTATTTATTAGAGGACAGAAGGAAGGATAGTGAGTTTGGGCCATTTGAGAGGGGCAAAGGAACAATTTTAACAGCACCATAGAGAGAATAGGTCGTGGCGGGGGGTAAAGAGAGAGCTTGTGTGTGTGTGTGGAGTCTATCTATGTGTGGAAAGCTCTAGGGCAGAGGCAGTAATGAAAGTTTCTGTGGGCCTCGCTGTAGTGTAATTACACCCAGAGACGCCTGCGGCATGGTCTCATGTACCAAATTTCATATTAGCGAAATGAACTGGACAGCACCATGCTTTCACATCTTTTTCCCATTTCCACATCTTTGACTTTGGAAAAAAATTGAGAGCGACAAAGTGAAAGAGAGAGAGAGAGAGAGAGAGAGAGAGAGATCATAAATTTGTTTCCTGAATGATCTTCTTGGAGTCACTGAAGTGTTTGAATGTGTATCGGTGCTGCCATGTGTCAGTGCTGGATCAGATACAGTTCCAGTTCACTAACATGCAGGTCAGTCACCTTGTTTTACACAGTGCCCCCCATGAAATAAAGAATTTTCTCACCAAAGGACACGAAACAGGACTGTTTTGGTTTTTGAAATATTCAACCAGTTTAAATTTCTTATATATTTCTATTTGGAATAAAGATCAAGGCACATGTAGACTCATGTAAAAAAAAGTGGTAGCTCATTGGTTAAGGTGTCGGCTTACTGCTTGGAAGGGCATGAGTTCGATTTTTAGGATCATCAAGCTGCCACTGCTGGGGCCTGGAATAAATGAAATAAATGTAAGTTGTTCTGGATACGGGTCCATCTGCCAAATACCACTGAAGGCAGGTAGGATCTATAAACTAAAAGATAATGTAGAAATAATTAAGAATACCAGTAATCACAAACAGAGAAATACAATTACAATCAGATTTTAATTTATTGTCTAAGGATGTCTAAACATACAACAAATTTGTTTTTTTGTTCTTCTTATAAGACTTATAATAGAAGCCTACGTCTAGACCAGGGGTGACCAAACTCTGTCCTGGAGTGTCGGTGTCCTGCAAAATTGAGCTTCAACCTTAATCAAACCCACCTCAACGAGCTAATCAATTTCTTGCTAGGTATACGTGAAACTTGAACTTGTAGGCAGGTGTGTTGTACTCTGCAGGACACCAGCCCTCCAGGACCAAGTTTGGTTACCCGTAAACTAGACTAATCAATCTGGGTTGGGTATTTCCTATGTCCTGGTATGTATAGTCAATCAGAAGCTGGGAGATACCAATACCTCTAAGCTGCATCCAAAATAATGTATGTCCATCCTATATCGTAGGCAAACCTGAGTATGTGAAACGAGTAGTCAGTCTAAAATCTTAAAATGCCTGAAAAGTTCCTGGATGCCCTACTTCCTCTGCTAGATTTGTAATGTGCGCATACAGTGGACACTTTAGTATTATTTGAGGTCACATATGACAGCTCATCATATGCGGAAATGGCAAAAACTTTAACACAACTCTTTGAGTGCTTATGGTTAAATTAAATGGTCTTGTGGTTAAATTCCACTCCATCAAAAGAAACATAAACATATTGAATTTATGCTGCTGTGACGACATACTGTATGTCACGTGACGATATCAACCTGACGGATGTAGTACGTCTAAATTTCATTCCTACTATTCTTAACCATACTACCTTTTTAATGGTCGGAAAGTACATACTAATTGAAATGTAGCATGTGCTCGAGTAATATGCGATTTCTGAACTCCACCCTCATCTGAGATGGTATCTTTCAGCTTCTGATTGACTGATCCGGCTAATCCACATAATTACCTGTGGGTAGGGCGACGATAGATGAAAAACAAGTAGGACATTGAAATTAGTGATACTCTAGGGATGGAGTTAAAGCTCCATCCCTGATGGTGGTTGGTTATTTTAAGGTTTGGTAGTAAATTTTTCATAATCACATCCAGCCAAATCGAACAAAACCTTTAGAATTGTTATAGTTAATGGTTAAAATTGTCATTGTCTTCAATCCTTTATACAGCTTTTATAACATTTCTCTTTAAGTAGCTTAGATTTTAACACAATCCATACATTTTCATAGTGGTAGCCTTTTTTTCTGTTAATTATCAGTGGGTGAGGTGAGCAGTATCCTGATGTGATATTAATAGTGTGATTAATTGCTATGATGTTGCACTTCTACATAAAGGTCTGCTATAATGAATGCATTTTTTATTCCGCATACTGAAGGAAAAAAAATCACACCATCACTCACAAAACCTTTCTAATGGTAAAATGCAGTCGCAGCAATAACAGGACTTTTCTGACAAGGTCAGTTAAAGCAAAAATTAAAAAAAAAAACTTGCTTAAGGCCAAATTTTAATGTGGGTTGACTTTTTTAATAAAAATGATGAATATGTTGTCTGACAACCTCGAATGTAACTTTGATGATATTAAAGGAACGTGAGAGGTGAAGTAGAAATACAGGAGAGCAGAAAAGCTAACAGGTAAAGATTTTCCGGGTATAGATGAGAGATATAATTTTAATTAATTAGCTTAATTTATCATGTAGTCTCTCTCTCTGGCTCTCGGGCAAAATTGTCACGTGACTGAGAGTCAGGTGGCTTTTATTCTGGACACTTTTGCGTTTATTAAATTAAAAGACTGTGATGTTAAAAGTGTGTGTTGATGCTGAGAGTGTTAGCGAACATACGGCCAGACAACTTCAGGGAGGAGTGAGAGGAGTGAGATCTCAAGCATTTACGTGGCTCTAAGCAGAATTTTATTTGGGTCCCCTCAGTGCCGCCAATATTCCTGGATGCCCCCCGGTGGCCACAGGGGCCCTAAAAAACTGCTTAGTTCGCTTATGCCTTGGCTCTGCCTTTAGTGATGAGATTAGTCAAATATGCTACGTGCAGGTTGTTTACTGTGCCAATAACTTTCACTTTCACCAAATTTCAAACAAACTGTGTTCTGTTTTGGACTCAACTGCCAGTATGAAAGCTTTTGGTACAAATATATACCAATTCTTACGCTGTATAACTGTGAACAGTTGGAATTTGTTCATAAGTTAAACTAAAAAAAGATCCCTGGCTTTGAAAATTTGTGACTCACATTGCTAAATTGACTGTAGCGTATAATCTACTGCACCATGTAGAGAACAATGGCGATATTTCATTACTACTGCCTCTCTTCAAATAATTGTTATACCAGGACCTGGTGTAAAGTTTGGTAAACGCTCTCATGTTAATGTTGTCAATCAAAAACTACATGCTGCTTTTTCCGCCGATTCCAAATAAGTTCCGAATTCAACAATTCTATTTTTTTGTACTTTTTATCAACCTTTTTTTTTTTTCATTTTGCTAATTCGGCCTGCTTTCCCGAAGTGTCGTAACGCTAACCGCGTTGTTTCCTTTTAAACCTTGATTGTAGTAAATTGGCTTTCCAGTGAGGATATGAACCTGGCCTGTGGATGTGCATGAAGAGCGCTCCAGCTCCCGCAGAAGCAATTTCTCTCTCATCTTCCAACCATGTGAGGAAATTGAATATTTGATGTTTTTCCTAATTGCATTCATTCAGCCTTTATTTCTCTCCTGTTCCGCTCTTATTCCATCTCGAGCACAGGCCCCGTTTCGGTGTGCCGCAACGTGACGCTGTGTTAGGAGACGCCAGAGCCGGTGCCATTTTCTCACAGCGCTGCACACAGACGATTTTAAACGCTGTGGGGATTTCGTAAACAACGCTCATGGGTGGGATGCCGTATCAAAAATTGAAATAGAACCTAGCGTTCCTGTGCAAAATGAGCCATATTTTATATTTAATCCACCTCCAGACGGCAAAAAAGAGCAAAATGTCGGATTTGTTCGCTCTCGGTTTGCCAATTGCTGCCAGAATGATTGCACAGCACGTAAACATGCCATCCTTAGCTTACTTTAATCTTGCTTTGAGGTTATTTTCAGACACTTCCCTTTTTTTTTTTGATCAGTTTCTTTTTAAGCAAAAGGATCAGCAGCGAAAGGGGGGGAGAAAAAGGGCGAGAGATCACACCCTCATGCCACTGGGGACTAATTAGAGGCAAGGAAGGCTGTAGAGTGGTCTTAATAAGAGCTCCTCAATCCTGATGCACAGTTTAAAACATGATGGGCTTTATAGCAATAAAAGCAGCTGAGATCCGTGTGAAGAATGAAGAAGGGCATGGAGAAGAAGAGAGACGGATGGTCACACGCTTTCTCCATCGACCGCCTTGCAATGGCCATTCCAGGCAAGCACCAGGGACGTCTGAAGATTTTAATTAGCCTGAGTGAAAGCGCTAATGCCGGCCCGTTTGAGTAGGATCCTTCTGTGTTTGCTCAATTAAACGCTGATTGTAGCTAATTGCCTTCACAAAGAAAAACCGCGCCAAAAACCCGAGCAACCAGGAAGAATGGGTGTGTTGCACTCACGGTTTCTCTCTCTTCCAGCCTCGTGGGGGAAATCAAATATTTGATATGACTCATAATTGCATTCGCTCACTCTTTATTTCCCTCATATTTCATTCTTTTCCCAACTAATACCCCGCTATAACTCTCCAGCGCGAAACTGTTTAATGTAGCTGTATTTTTTAATTTGCTTGAAGGCTTGAAGAACGGCAGCGTTAGATGGCTGCTAAATCGCTAAAGCATTATTTGAATGTTTTGAAGCTTTGTAAGTGCAATTTATTAATGAAATGCTACACTGTCACTTTAGGCAACTCTTAATTCATCATATTGACCTTTCTTTAATAAGCTGGTTGCGGAAAGCAGATTTGTTTTCCCAAATTATGGTTCTTTAACGCTGCGTGTGGACTGACACCCACACTGCTGTTTTGCCTGCTCGTTCTCTCTATCATCTTTTTCTTTCGCTCTTCCTTTCCGTCACTTTACTTACGGTTTTAACAGCCTTTTTTTACTGGCCTTCTCTCTCTATCTCTGTCTCTGTCTCTCTTTCTCTCAAGCACATTTTCATCTCTGTCTCCGACTGTTTTTCATTTCCCCTTTCCTTTTTTGTCCATCTCTTATTTCTATTCTCTTCATCTATTTTTTATCTGCTTATATTTTTGGCGTTTTTCTTCTCAATCTCTTGTCGTTTCTTTTCAATGCCCTTCCTACTCTGTTTTCATTCTCGCCCTCTCTCAGTCACTCAATCTCTCACGTTCCCATTTTTTCCCCTAACATGCCCACTTTTCTTTCCCTCTTTGCCATTTTCCATCTCAGCCACTCTCATTTTTCCTTTTCTCTCCCCTGTTCATCCCATCTTTTTTCATACGTCTGTCTCATATCTATTCTTTGCATTACTTCATCTATCATTTTCCTTTTTTAATGGTTTGTCTACTTCTTTCTTTCTCTCTGTCTTTCTCTCTCTCTCTCTCTCTCTCTCTCTCACACACACACACACACACACTCTTTCTTTTACTTTTCAGTACTCTATTGTCCCCTTTTATTTCTTGTCTTGCTCTTACTGTAAATAGCCCTTTTTATCTGAGTCACTCAATCACTTGCTTTTTGTCATACTTCTTTTTCATTCTCTCTCTCTCTCTCTCTCTCTCTCTCTCCCTCGTTTTTTTAAACCCTGTGTCCCTCAGTCTCTTACTTTTTCCACTTTAAGCTTATTCCAGATTTAAGGATGATCTTTTTCAGGTTCGCTCTGCGACTGATGTTTGCGTCTCTTATCGCTCGCTTCCACACCTGCTCTATGCTGCGTCGGGTCTCTTAATGCCCTCTCATCAAAGCCCCAGATCCGCTTATGTGCATCTTCTCCAAGCTGAGCCATGGCATTTCTCCTGGTGTCAACTTTATGCCTCACACCGTGCCCGAGCCAGTGACATCACCTTTAATAACCAGAGCCTCGCTGTGAGAATGCCATATGTTTTAATATTTAGTAGCCCTCAAGAAAGTTCCCTAAAGCAGACGTGTGTACATTCCTATTACTGTTGCTGATCACTTATAGTGCACAACAGTGAGTATAACAAATAGGACAGCGTAATTTTATTAGTGTCGTTTTAAAAGTATAATCAAAATTCATGAGCAGGATGAATAGTTACTTGGCAAGGCAAATAGTTCTACAAAGGCTCCAGATTTATAAACCGACAAGCCAGAACTGCTGGAGAAAAAAACCCCAGGAGCTCTCAAAGACTATCTGAAAACAAGAGGCTTAAAAAAAGAAACAGGAAACTGGAGACAGGTGGCACTAATTACAGGGCATGACTACTTAATGAAACAGAAAGAAAACACTATTAAAGGAAAGCGAAAGGATGGGAAGTGCAAAATTGGGCAAGCTGATCCGGCTTAAGCGGGTATATACTGCGTTTCCAGCAATTCCAGCACACATTCGACGACAATATTGCATGCAATGTCGAGCTAAAGGACACTATCTTAGTCAAACCTGTCTGTCTATCTATCTATCTATCTATCTATCTATCTATCTATCTATCTATCTATCTATCTATCTATCTATCTGTCTGTCTGTCTGTCTGTCTGTCTGTCTGTCTGACTATGTATCTATATATCTATCTGGTCTCTCTCTGTCACTCTTTCTTTGTCTGTCTGTCTGGTCTGTCTGGTCTGGATCTATCTGTCCATTTATCTGTCTGTCTCTTACTTTATGTATATCTCTATCATTTCCTTTCTCTCTCTCTCTTTCTTTCTTTATGTATCTCTCTTTATCTTTTTCTTTCTTTCTCTCGCTCGCTCTCTCTTTTTGTCTGTCTCTCTGCCTTTTTTCTGCTAGTGGCAGAACAATATGACTGTTTATTAGACTATTTACATAAAAAAACTACTTGAATACTAAATGCAAACAAGAAAATGCTTTTTATTACAGTAAAAATAGAGCTGGGTACAAATATAATTTGTTACCTGCCTCATTCATGTATGCATTATGTATAAATATTTGACTCGTATTTTCAGCCCCAGGGTCCTGAGATGAGCACCGCAACTTTTTCTACATTTCAGTTTTAATGATGTTGTGTTCATTTAGCAAGTAAACTGCAGGTACAGCACTCTGCACTGAAAACACATTCATCTCCAAGAATAAAGAGAGCAGATGGAGAGAAAGAACGCGAAAATGGAGAAAAATGAAAGCAACCCTATGTTGTTTTTCAGCCTTAAAATAGTGCCTCTGGAATAATTTCCGCGATAAAACAATTCTTTACTAGACACATTTTCCTGCCGCTGCAACCTGAGCAGAATCATACTGGCTATATCTACACACTGTAAGTTTCGTGATCGGGTCGGTTCACACAGTAATGTGCATCCCTCAGCGGAAGAGTGTTAACTATAAGACCAAACAATCCAATAACAATATTAAACAGGTTTACACTTGGTGGTGCAAGCTAAAAAGGCGGCGGGTTGCAAAACCGATAAAGACCTTAGTTTTTTTATGACTGTCCTGCACTTTTGAGCTTATTTGTTATTAGGCTATGTTCAGGTTGCTCATTAACGAACTATTGGCTCAGAATTTATAACCATAATGTAGCCATAATGTTAAGGTAATGTTAGCTGTCTCGATAGCTTGCACCTAGAGACCTGTGCAGGACAGTTTTTTTTAGTCCCGCAAGATTCTGTTTTGCTGATGCAAAAAAAAAAAAAAAAAAAAAAAAAGGTATTAATATTTCCCGTTCCCGACCACAATATCTAACATTGGTCTGGCTTTCGCCTATAAAATCCTTCAGATAAACATCTCTGTTTCATTTTCACTGCTTCTTTCTGCTACGCTGTTATTTGTTTTACTTATTCACATTTTATATACAAAAAAAAAGCAAAGAAGTTTTGTTTTATTTAATTCAATGGAACGATGAACATAATATCAATCTACCCGTGTCATGCCTACATCCTGTGCATAAGCATGCGAGAGCTTCTGTAGCTTCCAACCTTGCGCTTTTGGATAATTTTATTTTATTTTGGTTATCCTTAAGTAGATAAATAATAGTTTGTTAAGATATTTCCATTTTGTGTGAGTCCTACGGGCCCCCTGCTACACCTGCGGAAGTGCAGGTCTCTACTTGCACGTTATGATCGTTTGATAGTTAGCATGTCATGCCAAGTCATGAATTAAGTGTAATGCTTGTAAAGGATGACTATCAGACCACAATAAATGTTTTGTACTAAAAAGTTACAGATTTATTTGTTTATGCATCTAATCTATGTGCTTAAAGCAGCTTAGTCTTTGAAAAAGCTAATGCTAATTGGTATTTATAGTTAGCAAGCTAAACACTATTCTCATAGCGAGCTGAGTGAAGTGACTGCATCTATTACTGTTTTGAAAGTTCTGAAAAAAATGACACTTTATTAGAATAAAAGTTACATTACTTGCCTTTTTGTTATATTATATAATATTATACAAATTAAATCCTTTGTAAAAAATGCCACATACGGACTATGTAAGCAAAAAAAAGCTTGGCTAAAATACTACAGTTCTTTTTATCATTGTCGTTTTCAATTCTGAGGTAACAATAAATAAAACTATGCAATAATATTTATATATAAGTGTAACACAGGTTACTTTAACTAGTTAATGGACATGGTTTCCAAATGTCGTTTTTTTGCTGTTACTATCAACAAATTCACCTGTATTGATAGCATGAAAAGATCTGGCAGGTATTTCCAATATGGTCGTGCATCTGGGTAAATGACCAAAACGTCATGTGGGTAAAAACGCTTTATTAGCGTAAGAATTTAATCGCGCTTATCAAACACACGAGAAAACCGTAAGCTAATGTTTGACTTTAGGAATCAAGGAAAAAACAATCAACTGAGCAAATATACTGGCGGTAACAGAGCAAAATCATTTATGCTTTATGCGTCTCAAAATACTACATCTCAATTACTGTATATTGGCAGATGTTACAGCTGTGTTATGTGTTTTGGGGGATTTTATGAGTGCTGTAAGTGATGAAAATCCCCAAAGAAGTGTTTGATATTTGGTCATAAGGATCACCGTGCACAATAATACACAGATGATCAATTAGACGCCTCATTTACACAGTTAAACCTACTGTGTCATGACTATATTACAAGGCCAGTATTCTAATAAGGGTTAACTAACAAAGATATGCAGTTAAATTAAATTATTATGGCTTCCAATTTACACACATACACAAGGTTGGGGTTAAATATATAGATTAACCAAATTGCTTGGGTTTGATTAACAAAATGAAGTAGACCAATAGGTGCCATGGCGGGATACATGCTTGCTAATATCTTTCCTGGAAAATTTGTGATGGAACATGGAGATAAATTGGAGGATATAACGAAGCATTTGGAAAAAGACATTTTGGAAACTGTATCAAGTTTATTTTTTTGCATCTTTATCCAAAAAGCTTTCTGCAGCACGTTTTCCCTTTTTAAACTCAAATAATAATAAGAAGCTGAATTTAGTCTGTAAATGGACTGCACAAAATAAGGACGTTCCAAAACACTGTAATCAGGCATTTATAAATATAAAAACACTGCTATAGGCACTGTACATATAACAAAACATCGAAAGGCCCAGAATAATTGTGTGAGCGGGTATAGAAGATGAATGAATGTTCTGCATACTATATTTTAAAGCACATAAACATTTTCTCTAATATGTGATGAAATCAGCAGGCAGGCACTTTATACACTATAAGGCTTGTGACATGCGTTGTGAGTCATGTCCATTTTTTCTTTCTTATCATTAAGTCAATGGCGATGCATGCAGAAAAAATTACAGTACCCGCCTGGCAGTGGTAAAAGGTAACATAATGGGATACATCAGCTCTTCTGAGCTTCCTTTCCTTCTTTTCATGCTGTTTCTGGTTCCCTGATTTATGCTTCCATTATTTTTTTTTTCAATTGGTTTGTTAGTCTTCAATTTTTCCACTAAGTTTTTCATTTCAGCTGCTGTGTTTACACTGATTGGCCCTATTTACAAGCTGGGGTGGGACTTACTATTTAATTGGCAGCACGGTGGCTTAGTGGTTAGCACAGTTGCCTCACAGCAAGAAGATCCCGGGTTCGATTTCCTGGGCAGGGGCCTTTCTGTGTAGAGTTTGCGTGTTCTCCACGTGCTTGCGTTGGTTTACTCCGGGTACTCCGGTTTCCTCCCGCAGTCCAAAAACATTTAAGTTTGGTTGATTATAAATTGCTCATAGGTGTGAGTGTGTGTGTGTGTGGCCCTGTGATGGACTGGCGACCTGTCCAGGGTATACCCCTTCCGCCTTTCACCCTTTCAGAGACAGCTGGGATAGACAGCAGACCCGTGTGACCCCAAAGTACGGAATAAGTGAATGAATAAATACTCTGTATTAGAATAAACCATTTTTTGGTAGGGGTGTACAGTAGATATTTGGAAAACTTCTTTTATCAAATTGTTAATGTAGTTTTTATCAAAAATCTCTGGAATACAACTGTTTTATTTATATATATATATTGAAATTATTCACAGAAAGAGGATCTGTACGGTATAACTGCTGGATTTTGGAGGCCCCTGGGTAGTGGGGGCACTAATTAATGTCACCACATTTCACCCCATTAGCGACGGCCCTGCTTATCGTAAATAAATTCTTAGACATTATGTACAAATATCTATTTAATGAAAATCTTAAGCTTATACCGACCAAGATATTACTGGCACGACCGATTCATATTTTTTATTTATGTAACCACTTCTAATTAGCATCATGGACTACAATCAAATGAGACTTATAAAGATTTTTAGAGATTAAAGATATTTTTCCTAATTAAGGTAGAAAAAAATGCATAAAATTGGTTAATCTAACCCACTGTGGGGATAAATTATAAAAATAAATGCAGTTGCCTGGATAAAGCACTTCAGACAATCTGCAACAGAAGCCTTGCTAGTGTTACCGCTAATTGCAGCTAGCTTTATGTTCTTACAACATTAAAACCTTATGCTATTACTGCCAAGTCTAATAAGCTCTGCTACTCTGGTGGGTCATATGGAGGCTAGGGTTTCGGAATTCCTTCAAATAGTATATTAAGAAAATTATTAAAACACTTAAATAATGATAATAATTGTATATATATTTTTTTACAAAGTTCTGAAAAAAATTATTAAGAAATGCAAAAGAGTAAACAGTTAAACAGATAAACATCGCTATATCTGTAGGGATCCACTTTTTCTTTTCATGCCAGATTGATTTAAAATCTGTTTCGTGATTTATGCCAAGTTTCTTTCCTTTACAGCAGGGCAGGTTGATGTTCGGATCTTGGCATGTTTTTCCTGCTGTTCATTTGCATTTCTTCACAGATACGCTTTGCCTTCCTCTCTGAAGTCTTCTTATCCTCAGGCTATTCTGATTGGTTCCACAGGGCTGGTACCGTCAATATGCGCAGCGTAAAAGCAAGCGCTTAGCTTCCCTTTTGATTAGTTAGAAACGATCTAATCCCTGATTCATTTATTTCCCCGCTTAGTTTGGACATCAGTGAAATTCTATTGAGACCTAAAGGAGCAGTTAGACACAGAAAGCACGCAGCAATCGATAGAGCAGTGCAATAAAGTTCTGGATCAGTTGCCAGGTTGTCCAGGTCTTCTTCTTAATGTAATCGTGAGATGTGCTGTGTCGGTCATATTCGAAAAGGGGTTTAAGTGCTGATGGTGAATTAAAGCTTTGACACTGTGCATCGTCTTCACAGCAGAGGGTCATCATACAAACCCAGCAAAAAATCACATTCGTGGACACCAATTTTTTTTTCTACTATTGGCTGTCATCTGAAACTGCACTCTTTCACACCCTCTTCTTCTTCCACACGCTGGCTAGGAGACAGCTGCGTGCAGTTTTAATTGACGGGGTCACTCAAGCTCTTCAGCAGAACATCTTTGAATTGCTAATTAAATGGAGGCAGGCTGGAAATGCAGGGGAATGAGAGGATTGACTGCGCCTCCACACATCACCTCATCTGCTTTCTGCTTCTTTGTCCCTGTCTAAGCGTGTGTATTCGCTTGTGCGCGGAGGTTGCCGCTCTGTCGAGGAATGGGGGTAGGGGGTGGGGGTTGCCAGTTCAACGTATTTTTTTTAATGATTAGCATTCCTAGAAAGGTTTGTGTAAAATCGTACATTCGTTTTTCTGTGTGCTTACACACACCCACACACTCACACATCCAGTGGTTGGACAGGAGGTGGGAAGCGTGAATCAGAAGCCACTCTGGAGAGAGGCGACATTAATAACAGTAAGTGGATAATGTCCTGACTTAGATGAGCATCTGGGTGGAGGCTTAGCTTCAGCTTAAATTCAGCACAGGAGGTGCTGTTACAATTAACTCGTTGTGCTACAGTTATCTACACGTTAATTCAACAAAAAAACCCATTAAGCTAAACTCACTGACTGATGGGTTATCATAAGGTCATGTGACCGGCATGAGGATGTATTAAGGGTGACCTCTCTGTCAGCAATGCGTGTGAAAATTTAACTCGGTGTTTGGATTTATTACTAAATGATTGTGTGCTTGTCTCAGGGTTTATAATAACGCATTTCATTACTGACGTATTGACGTGTCTTACTGACACGTCATACTCACGTACGGACGTGTCTTGATTTGCTCACACACATAAAGAAGTCTTTTGACGACTGATTATTTAATTAGACTGAATATTGATTATGCTCTTTTTTTTTTTTTTTTTTTTACAAATACCCATGTTGCTTTACCCCTCCAGGGTTGCCATGTGTTCAGATTTTGTATATTTCCTATTGGTCATTTCCTTTGTCTAAAAAAGCAAACATTGTAGTCTGATGCGAATCTATAAATTGTGTGTAAGAGTGCGTAAGAAACATATTGGCATCCCAGCCACAATCTCCCCTCCCTTTGAAGACACTTCAGGCCCCCGGTGACCCAGTATAGCATAAGCTGTACGGACTGATGGATTATGAATGTAACAGAATAATGAGCTTACCACCTAGTTTTTCAAAACACTAATTAAAATACATTTCCAATGTCATCTATTACCACCTTAAAAGCTTAAGAGTAACAACTCTTTCTCTAGTTTCTCTGTTTGCCTCATTAAAACCTCTTCCTTATTACTGTATATCCAACTACAGCAATGCCATGCTAATAATTTTTATTCATTTCGTTATAGGATGATATATTACGATAACATAAATTTGTTAATACAGATAACATAAGTGATGGAAATGTTGTTTATTAAATTTTTAAAAAAAGAAGGAAATTTAATCTGGGCATTTATTGTTTTTTCCATCAAATATCTTCACCAGTTACATACTAATGGCTACACAAACATTAGGTGTCTTCTGGTATTTCCGAACATATTTTGATCCATATGTTTGATTACCACAGACAGAAACTAAAAGATAAACAGAAAGAATAAAAACACATAAGCAAAATGGTGGACTGTCATGAATTATTTGTCCAAATTGAATTTTTGTCTATGTTAGTTTTTGTCAAAGTCAAAGCTACATGATGGATTAAAGCTCTAGATCTGTTAAATTTACATTTTAAAACCACTTCATCACTTGTAAGAATTGTGCGAACGGTACAAATTTTTCTTACACATAAACACTTAGGAAAGTCCCAAACTTTAATCCTGTTTTGCTGAGACTGTCTCTGATATCTGTCTCCTCCTATAGCCTGTACTGTAAGACGGTAATAGCTTTGTATTTGTTTTGTACACAATCGATGCATATCTGATTATATGAATGTAGATTTACAACATGGACGTTAAGCTGAGCTCTCAGAGATCCATTATACATAGACGAGTTTGAAGTAAACAAGTTTTCAGTTTCTCAGGACTGGGAAATGTATTGAAATCTGTTAGCGATAATATTATATAAGGACATAAGCAGCACATACAGCACCTTGGAGGTTCGGCTAAAATGCTGGAATCTTCCATTTTATACCATATGGTTTGAAGATTGATCTAGTAGATTAGTCAATAAATAATAGCTCCAGGGGCTGAATTTTAGATGAAATTGCAATTACTGGATTCCTTTAAACTTCTACCAGTAAACCCCACAAACTGTTATGTATTTACTTTATATGATTGCCTGTGATACGTCCTGAGACGAATCTAAAAAAATAAAAAAAATAATGAAAAACACAAGACCCTAATTTTTGTAAAGTTCGGTTGATTTTACGAACATAAAATTACAAAATCATGAAAGATTTTTTATATATTAAAAATAAAACTTAATTAGAATCTATAAGAAACTGTTTTATATATTGTGTGGTAAAAAAATACAGATTAACCACGCAAACTTGAATATAATATTATAAAAATATTAATAAAATATTATAACTAGTTTGCATCCCACTGGACACATACAGTATTGCTTTCTTCCCCCGTGTTTACCAGAGGATCTAATTTTGGATCGAATTTTATTAAATTGATGCTGCTTTCTGATAAACAGAAATCATTTCTTTAGTTTCTTTCTATAAAATGCCCCCAAATATTATCTGTAGGGCATTAACTAGCAGTCACATTCTAGCCTAAGAGCTTAAATTGACATTCTAGCTTCATTCTATGTCATTAAATAATGACATTCTAGCCTGAGAGCTTATGTTTTTTGGATGTATTGTAGTGTATAAGGGGAATTCTGGTAGCCTTATGTTTTTGTTGGATGTATTGTAGTGTATGAGAGCTTCAGCCCACCACCAGGGGCTCCACCATGCAACCACTTTGAGCAAGGCCCTTTTGGATGTAGTCGCCCCAAATTGTCAAGTGTATAGAATGTCGCTCTAAATGCCAAAGTATGTAAAATGTATGTGTTAGAGTGGTATGTGTTGTTAGGTTTTTTCCGCAAGGTGGCAATATAATAAAAAAAATATTGTGGACAAAAAGGGAGCAAAATCCAGTGCTTTTGTTTTTGTTAAAAAGTTTTTTGTAATCTGAGAATCAGTCAGTAGAGAAACTAAATTTTAAATGTTATCTTGCTCCTCACAGAAAAAGTTTTAAAATAAAAGAATCAGAATCAGAATTTTTTATTTATCCCACAGGAAAAGGGGTTAGTGGGAGGTGATAGCACGGTGGTTACGTTGTTGGACTGCTAATTGGAGGATCTGGGTTCGATTCCCAGCATAATCAAGACCCCACCGCTGGGCCCCTGAGAAAGGCCCTTGAACCCTTATTGTTCAGATTGATAAATGTAAGTCGCTCTGGATAAGGGCGTCTGCCAAATGCTGTAAATGTAAACAGTATTTGTTGAAATATTTTCATTAATAAGTCATCATTTACTTCTTAATAAATGACTGTAAATTTTTGATTATTAAAAACATTATTTTCTGCAGATATAATAAATACAGCTTTTAATAATTATGCGCATGTGCAGCATAGTAGATTCTTTGTTGCAGCAGAAACACTATTTCTCTTGCCAGATCATTAGGTCTCGTGTCCACCTCTTGTTTAGGGCAAAATAATGACCTTATCTCTCCTTCGCTATACTAAACACAGCATGGAGACCGACTTCACTTCTACGCCTCAATTTCACTAATGATTAGAGAGGATTTCTGAATGGGCCTCATGACTCGCTCGATGGCAGGCTGCTGGTGTTTACATCGCAGTGAGAGAGAGAGTATAGAGTCTGTCAGAGATGTCGTCTATTCTCTTCTGAGTTAATAAGGACCTGATAAAACATGGCGTTGCCGCCACCTCGATCAGATCCGGGTTAATTGTGAGATTTCACACAGACGGCTTACTGATTATAGCCTGTGCTCGGGTTTGCCTTGAAATTTCTTGTTCATTATTAACATACAATTTCACCTAGTCTGTCTGCACTCACACACAAACACACACTTACACATGGTGCCAGGAAAACTATCGATTGCTCATTAATCACTGTTGCCTCCAGTCTAGAGTTGTAGTGAGGGGTTGGGTATCTATTAAATAAAACACGTCACAAAACAAGGGTCACAGATGTGCTTAGCAGCAGGCATGACACTTTTGTCTAAGGTCTAGGAGACAAACTAACGTATCTCACACAGTCAGTCTACTAAGCTAAGTGTTATAGGTATGTGGCTACCAGGGTTTTGCTCTGGATAAATATTAGTACTGGCAAGTTGACCATTAATAACCTATTGATGAATGTATGTAAAAACCCTAAATAAAACAGCAGCTATATTAAGACTTTGAATTGTAGCTGGCGAGCTAATGGAGAATGCAGAGCTAAAGTGGGAGCAGAATTCCTTAAGCAAAATAGGAAAATTGAAATTATACCATTGAAACCTATTTAACCCCTTTGAACCAGTAAACAAAAATGAATCAGGACACTGTTGGCTTTCGGTGTAAGATTTTTGTAACCTTTTTGGTATAACTTTACACAGAATTTTTGTAGTTTTTAACTTTTAGACATGAACAACTTATTATATAAGTATTAAGGGGGTATCAAAAAGTTTCGAGATACACCAACAGATGGCAGCACAAGGCTAAAAACTCTCTTAAATTACACTGCTTATTATGTTATATATACAGTATATTACTCTTAGTGGGTTGGTAGGAACTGAGAAAACTCAATTTCATGAACCATCAATCTACCATTGTTAGAGTTAAAATTCTTGATTTCACAACATTTAAAAAAAAATTCTGATGCAATGTTTACAGCACAACATCACAGACGGTGTCAAACAATTCATTTCCGCTTTCATGAAGGACATGGTTTTCTTGCAAGTAATTTCTATTGTTGTGCATCATACATGTCTGCATCTTCTTCATCATAAAAAACGAGAAAGTGTGTTTGGTGATGTACTGGTCACATGGTGACGAACATTACATTAATCGCTCAAATTTGCACCGAATGCACAGGGATTAGCTTCATTTGCATGTATAGTTGCTAGTGTGACATCACAAAATCCAGCAGGGACTGGGTTTTCTGTAAAGTGCATTATGCATATGATTACCTGATATGAGGAGAATTCTTCCCATCATTTCTACCTCGGTCAGTTGAGACTGTGTTAATGCTCTGATGTAGTAAGTTCTGAATCAGATTGTTGTAACTGTTATAGGTCTGATGACTATGCAAATACATCCCATAATACAAACCGTGGTTGTAGTGTCTTACGTGTTTGTAAGTGAGAGTGTGTGCTAAGCGTTTTCTCATGTGTAGAGTTTAGTTATTATATAGCAGGCATCAATTGTTAATTTGATTTCATTTGCCAAGCCAGAAAACTCCACCTTTACACACTGCAGGGCAGCTTGAAACACTTGGAGAAAAATGCTGTCTACGCTCATCTTACCCGCGTGGCATGAACTCACAGACACGTATAATTGACTAGCGAGAAAGTACATCAACCCCGCCACCCAGAAAGAATGACCAATTTTGCTCCCCAAGCTTAACAACTACAGCATTGTCAGGAACGCTCAACCGCCAGACAATATGGTAAATGCTTTTCTGTTGGGCTATTGAAATGTCAGAGTGATGGTTTTTGTCTGGTTGCCTCTTTATTTGTCTGGAAATCGACATCCTCACATTATGGAATCCTTCCGTGCAACAACATTTTCGAAACCCAGTATGGATCATTATTGTCCCACCTGTAGGGACTTTTATTGTAGAAGTGGTAGCTCAGTGGTTAAGGTGTTGGACTGTTGTTTGTCAGCACCACCGAGCTGCCACTACTGGGTCCCTGAGCAAAGTTCTTAACCCTTAACTGCTCAGTTGGATGAGAAATCCACCAACTGCTACTACTACTACACACATGACATACTAATGAGACTAATGATGTCATTAATTATTGAGCATCATATAGTTAACACAAGCAAAAAACTGTGATAACTGTAATTATACCACAGGGCTGCTGCGATTGGTTCGAAGGTTGATTAATGTGCTGGAACAGCAGCACTGACAGTAATTTGAGCTGTGATTTAAATTACAGGTTTATATTAATGCACATGTTGTAAAATATTATGGTTTCTACGGCAACAGAGCATTTATGGAGGACCCATATGGAGTACGGTGGTGGATGCCCCATACTCTTACGATAGATGAAGGAAAAATGTGATGTGGTGGTTGTGAAGAAAACCTTTAAGGAGTCACTGATGTCGACTTCCCATTGTGTTTTATTACAACTTACCTAAAAAGCAAACTTTTGTAATTAATTTATGATTTATGTTTTTATACTATAAATATAATCTATAAAATATTCACTCCAGAAACCTGGAAAATGTAATTTTTGAGTACTACATTTAGTAAAAACTAACCGTCTCAGGCTTTTGCAAGTACATTTTTGGCATTTGGCAAACACCCTTCTCCAGAGTGACCAACTTGCTTAGGGTTCCAGCAGAGGCAGATTGGTGGTGCTGGGAATTGAACCCATGATCTTCCGACTGGCAACCCACTGCTAAGCTTCCAATATTTTCCTTGGGTTGCCATCAATAGCAAAAGTTTTGGCTTAATATCTAAAAGTGAAATCAAATCCTATGGCATTCTGAAAATGTCACGTCACCACGCCATCGACTTATCTTGCTCTTTAAAGGAAATGAGAAGGTTTTGCTTTTATTGATTGCAAAAAAAACACGAACACATGCTGATAATGGCTTCTTTTTTAGTCCCTTTCGCAGCACTTTTTGTGATCGTTTCAGGGAAACATTTCAGATTTTCTACAAATTGCCATGCAATTTGGAATGTTTTGTTGCAGTAAATTTGTACCACATCAATGAACGGCATGCAAAACAGTCTACATCTGCTTTTGTGAAGAACATTTGGAAATTTTTTTGCCCCCTCTCTTGCGGCAATTTTTGGCTGTAAATTAGAGACATTAGCGGTACGCGTGTCTGCGTCTCAAAAAACAACAAACAAGGAAGTACTGGTAACATCTTGTGCGGGACATTGGTCAAATTTGCAGGTAATAACCTCATGGTTGCATATATTTGCATGATAGGGTTAGACAGGGTTTAGGCAGGAATGTTATGTTAAAAACAAAAAGTTCTATTTTTTAATTTGCCCTGTGCTTATGAAAGAATATTCTCCTATGCACCTGCATGCCCTCAGTTGCCTTGTAGCATTTTATTATTTACACAGGAATGACAGCACTCCTTAACATGTGTTGGACTACACACGGTTTCCTGCCTCTCCTCTCTCCAGATGGCACCGTCTCTCTGATCTTTCTCCCGGTGCCACTCTCTTAGGCCTTATCCACCCACCTCTCTCTGTCTCTGTCTGTCTCACTCTCTGGAACTGAAGACCAGCACCAGATGTTGTGGAGTGCGCTATGGAGAGCAGCTGGGCTCCTAGTGCAGTGGTTGAGCTAATGAAAATGGTTGTGCTAGAAGTTTGCTCTCAGCCAATGGCATGTGACAGCTGGAGGACCACTCTCTTGGGAAGAAGTGTGTGTGCATATATGTGTGTGTGTGTGTGTGTGTGTAGGAAGTCACACCGGCACCAATAAAGCCTCTGCATGCAACCCACCAAAAACCTGCATGACTGCTTTCGTCCTTTCATTACAAAGACAGCATATCTCTGGAGAACAGCAACATTAATAACATCGTCACCTTTTAACTTTCACCTCTGATCTCTCTCTCCCTGCCCCCCCTCGCCCCTCTTGCCCTCTCCTTCTCTCTCCCTTGCCTTAGCTCATTTTTCTTTTTCCTGCTTTCCAGCTACCCTCCTCCTCCTTCTCCTCCACCTTCTCCCTTGTCTCCTCCTCCTCGTCCATCACGAATAACATTCCACGTGTGGCGCTGACTTATTTAACAGTGTTGGGTTAGCAAAGGGCTTCGTATTAATTCATTACAGTTCCCTCAAGAGACGATCGTTACAGAGAGGATCCTGGTGAAGAGCTGGAGGAGGGGCACCTGGCAACCGACTCACAGTTTTCCCTCATTACGAGGTGTTAACGCTTCTGAATACAAAGTCCGCAGCCTTCTAAAAATGGATTATAGGGTGCATCACGGGAGAAGAAAGTGTGTGATTACTACAGAGCACAACGTAGAACAATTATTCACCTGCTGTTACAGGTTCATCTAAAGTAAATGGCAATTAAGTAGAGATACTGATCTGTTCTCTAGCAGCACAGCATTGAGTGCGTTTGCAGTCCAATTTTAACATTAAATATTTAGCAAACTAACAGATGCAAATAATGTATTGGCTCAAATAAGGAGCAGAGACTGGTTAAAATGCTCATTTATTATTACAATCTATTTGTGTAGCGCTTTTAACAATAGACATCATCTCAAAGTGGATTATTCAAGAGTTGGAAGATTAGGTTTATCAAGCAAGGGCAGTTTATTTCCAAGTAACAAAAGAAAAACAGACAAAGAAAAGACAGACAAATTAAAAAACATGGAAAAAACACAAAAACATGAAAATAAAATCACATACAACCAGACCTGACCTAACACAGACATAGACATGGACATGAACATGGACATGGACACCGACCGTGACGAGCAACAAAGCAAGGCAAAGACAAACTGAAACACAATGGAATAAATACACAAGCTAATGGGAGAAAAAAGATCAACTATACAAGAAACACCTAAACACAATGAGAGACACATGACCAAAATAAACCACTGACAAGGCGGAACTGAAAACCAATAACAACATGACACATGGACAGGGGAATCACGTGACAACAATATAAAACAAACAAAAAGCACGAAGAAATTTTCTTTCTTGCCCTCCAGTGGCCCGGCAGGGCAACGCCCCTGGCAAGAAATAAGGAAAGTTTTTAAAATTAAGTACAATTTTTTTTACTCTAAATTTATTGCACATTTGTTTGATCCACCAAATTTACAAAGAATTGGGTCAAATGTATAAAACATGACAGAACCTAATAGAATATGTAAAAGCTTATTTGTATAAATTCTGACTTAAATTCTGTATCTGCATTCTGATTTAAACATAAAGTACGTTTTACATTCACAGCATTTGGCAGACGCTCTTATCCAGCGCGACTTACATTTATTTAATTTTTTTTATAACTGAGCCATTGGGGTTAAGGGCCTTGCTCAGGGGCCCAGCAGTGGTAACTTGGTGGTTGTGGAAATGAAACCTACAATCTGGTTAGCAGTCCAACGCCTTAATCACTGAGCTACCACTTTTTAAATAGCACTTAGAATTGCCAGCACTGTCAGTATGGTGTAAACTTTCTCAACCTCAGCAACATTGAGTTCATAATTAGTCTCACCTCAAGTTGTGTGTAGATTTTTTTAATTAATCCCTGCTTCTTTTGGTTTTCATCCATCTCAAAAGTAACATTTAGCATTACAAAATATATACAACTAATTGGTCGCTGTAAGCCTTTGCGACCAGCCAGTTACTACTGAGAAAAAAACAAAAAAACCCACAAGCTTCATATCTCACTTTTGGCTCACAGCCACAATCTCCCACCAGCATCTAGTAACTTTTTACTGTTTATCTGCTAAGAGTAAATACAGGCAAATATAATATTAAGTCTCTTTCTATGCAGTATTTTAAGCTTTTTATTATTCTGGCAGATAATTATGCTTTTTTTTAGGGAGCAATGAAAAAACCTGCTAAAAGAACAAAAAACATTTAAAGATAACAATCAGTTGTTAACAATTGTTAACAATTAACAATTGTAAATCAACCATCTCTAGAAATTATTAGGGTTAATAATATTTATTCATTTCTTGTGGTAATGTTTACAATAATAATAAATAGTGGATTTTTTTATGTTACAACAATTTCTATATTTCTATAAGGACTATTATAAAACAAAGAAAATTGACAGACAGACAGACAGACAGACATACAGACAGACAGACAGACAGACAGACAGACAGACATAGATAGATAGATAGATAGATAGATAGATAGATAGATAGATAGATAGATAGATAGATGGATAGATGGATGGATGGATGGATGGATGGATAGATAGATAGGTAGATAGATAGATAGATAGATAGATAGATAGATAGATAGATAGATGGATGGATGGATGGATGGATGGATGGATGGATAGATAGATAGGTAGATAGATGATAGATAGATAGATAGATAGATGGATAGATAGATAGATAGATAGATAGATAGATAGATAGATAGATAGATAGATAGATAGATAGATAGATAGATAGATAGATAGATGGATGGATAGGTTGGTGGAATGGATGGATGAATGGATAAACAGACTGACAGATGGATGTATGGATGAATGGATAGATGGACAGAAAGACAGACAGACAGACAGACAGACATATAGATGGATAGAACATCTGCATTTGGTTCTGCTTATTTATTATTTTAGTGTCTTTAATAAAATTACTACTTCAGAACATTGATTTTGCGAACATATTTTGACTCAATTATCTTGTCATGTCCGTAACTGACAAACCTCGTTCTTGTCTACTGCATAAAAAATTAGAAAAGTTTGTATCCTAAAAATAGTTTTATGTGTAAGTAGAGGCACACTGTCTTGGGTCAGTCATGTCTAACTTTGCTTCTGGACGGTTGCTTTTCTCAATTCCCTGAACCCTCTTCTATAGAGAGCAGTCTATAGAGTGAATAATGAGAAAGTGAGTGTCTGATTTCAGACAGAAATAATAATAAGCTGGTGAAGACGGGTAAAGGTAGGCGCACAGCTGGGGTTCATCAAGAGGACGCTCAGCTTTAAAGAGGCTTTTTTTATCTTTCTTCTTTCTTTCCACCATCTTTCTTTTTCAGTATCATGTTTTGATCTTACACACTTCAGTAGGCTGAGGCAGGCTGATACGCGGCCTCCTAGAGAGCAGATACAAGAAGGTCAGCTACACACCACAGACCGATAGATGAGAGGATGAACAAGAAAAACAGGGAGAAAATTTAGAAAAGTCTGTCGATGATAGGAAATTATTCTAAAGATATATTCTACAGATGATTTGTTGATTCTGAAATGCTTTCAAGCTTCCCTCATTGGTGAAAGTTGTAAAGAATGCTTGTTTAATTTACTTTTATTGGTTATTTGAGATGCTAAAAATATAATTATACCTGAAGACATTGCCAGAAAACATGATAGGTATTGCATGCTGTCTATTGACTTTTTCCTAGAGCTTCTAACAAAGCACAAGCACCAAAGTCATTCAAGTGTAAAGAATAATGGCCCTGATTTACTAAGGGTTAGTTCATGGTGCTTAAATCAATGCACCGCAAACCAATTGAGCATCAACCAGATATAGACAAAATTACACCGTTTCAATAGACAGGATGATCAGGACTCAGGTCCTAGTGTCTTACAAAAAATGAATAAATTCTTAGGTTATGGAGTTCTTGGTTTTGCAGTAAAAAATCATTCAGCATTCAGACTAATGTTAAATTAGTTAAAATTCTTATTTATAGACACCACTTTTCACATTTTATTTTAATTATTTACATTTACGCCATTTGCCAGACACTCTTATTCAGACCAACATACATTTATATCATTTTTATCCATCTGAGCAGTTAAGGGTCTTGCTCAGGGGCAAAACAGTAGCAGGTTGGCAAAGTTGGGAATCAAACCCATGATCAGCAGCCCGACGCTTTTACCACTGCATTGCCACCGCTCCCATTGGATTTAAGGCTTGTGTGACTAGATTGACTTCTGGACGTTTTTCTGGATATTTGTATTTTAAGTAAAGCCGAACTTACACTGTGCGATTGTGGACAATTGCGATTGTCCTGTGAAACAAATTTTTTTTTTAAATTATGTGTGCATTTCTGGTTGAGATCAGTTTTTTCCCGCCAATGAAATTCTAGCAGTGGCAGAAGATTTCAGTGTTACTTCTACTACTACGACGACGGTTTCAAGTCCTGAATGTATATATAGGTATTTATATATACGAGAGGCAGGTAACTGGGTCCCATTTTAAACTCAGTATAGATACGTTCATGCCACTATCAGGCCCTTAAACAAGACCCTTATTCTTCTCTGCAACAGGAATTCTGCAACATGGCTAACCCTGTGCTCTAACCCTAACTATCTAAAGTATCTATCTATCTATCTATCTATCTATCTATATATAATATATATAGATATAGATATATATCTATATATATATATATATAGGTAACTGGGTCCCATTTTAAACTCAGTATAGATACTTTCATTTTACAATTAATCAATTAGGAAGAAAATACCAATTAGATTGCGCAAAAAGAACAAATCAATAATTTGATGAAAAAATTAAGCCTGGAACCCTCACAGCCACTTGTTACAACATAGTGTTGATTGTTTCGTTTTCATGCAGATTCTGTATAATTGGATGAAATCTCTTGAAATGAAACAGGCAGTTGGACAGCATCCTAGAAATACTGATGATACCAGACAAAAGTGACTGTGGTGTAATTTCCCATGAGAATGACATCATATTGCTTGGCCCTGCTGTGTTGTCTGTATCAGTTGCATCAGATGTTATGTAAGATACACGATAGGCTTAACGCCACGCTGCCTTTTAGAAACTGAGCTTTGAATTATGCAACTGTATCTACTTCTACATGTGTTTCTTTATTTACATAAAATACGAAAAGAAAACCTTGTCATATTTTGTTTTTCCGCGATATATTTTACAATATGTAACATTTTCAGTGGATGACTTCAAGCTCGCTCTATCTATCTATCTATCTATCTATCTATCTATCTATCTATCTATCTATCTATCTATCTATCTATCTATCTATCTATCTATCTATCTATCTATCTATCTATCTATCTATCTATCTTGGCAAATGTTTGTGGACACCTGCATCTTATTCCAGATTTACTCCCCAGTTTGCTGTTAGATCCACTCTTTGCTGTAACACTTTCCACTATAATTTGGAGCTTGATTGTAAAATATCAGTTTATTCAGCTACAATAGTATTCATGAGATCAGACACTAACATCAGGTTAGTAAGTCTGTGGTGCAGTCATTGTTTCAGTTCATCCCAAAGGTGTTTGTTGGGGTTGAGTCAAAGTCAGGGGTCTGTGCAGGGTTACCAAAGTTTTTCCACACCAATTATAACACACAATTTCTTCATGGGGCTCAGGGGATCTGTGCACAGGGGTATTGTCATGCTGGAACATGGATTGGGTCTCTCAGTTTCAGTTGAAGGAATAATGTAATTCTACTACACAAAAAGGCATTCTAGACAACAGTGTGCTCACAACTTTGAGAGAAACCACATATCGATCAGCCTTCTCTGCTGGCCTAAACAATATCAGAAGCTGACCTACATTTACAACCTAAATTCTATTATTTGTTCCATGAAATTGTATTAATTCATTCCTAACGGTTTTTCTCTTCATTTCATAGCGTTTCTCTTGCTGCACTACTTCCAGTACCTATATGTGGATGTTAATGTTTTTGACCAATCAGATTTCAGATGTTCTGCCATGTTAATCTAATTTGCCAAAGCCTTCAGAATCAGTAGTTCTGTCCATCTAACTCAAACTATATAAGCAATCGGACTGTTTCTGTAACCAATCAGATTTCATATTTGCCTTACACAACAACATCAGCATTTTTACATCCTCTGATTGGTTTATCAGGGCAAAACTGTTACGGCCATGTTCGATTAGCAAAACATGTCTGTATCGATTTGCACACATTAATACAATTAACTTAGAATTTTTACGCCCACAATGGCTGAAGGAGGAGGAGAAATTGACTTGGTCTCAGACATATTCAAAAAAGGCAGACTTTTTCAGAAAAGCTAAACATCGTGAGAAGAGATTAGCCAACCCCAAAGCTAGCTAGCTTGTCTTAGCCCAGGAAAGAGTTTGTTTGCCACTTGTTTGCCGGCCTACAGCCTTTCAATGTATGATGTGTTTTACTTCAAATGATGTACATGGCACAGTTGCGGTTGTAGTGTAGAGGTTTGGAGTTTTCATTCTCAATGCGCTAATTGCCTCTTTCTCTGTAGCACCATGTCTTGTTGTATTTGTGTTTTTGTATAGTATTAATGGTTTCTATAATTCCGACGTTATAGTGGTGGTATTTAGAGGTGTATCAGTCAGGTAAGTCCCCACTGAAGGCCCAGGTACCAAATGCACCGTCCCCCACTGATACACATGCATCTATGGCCACACTGCCACTATCAGGCCCTTAAACAAGACCCTTATTCTTCTCTGCACCAGGAATGCTGTAACATGGCTAACCCTGTGCTCTAACCCCAACTATCTAAAGTTAAATCTATACATCTTAATTTATGTTCATCTATATCAATGTCTATATCTAGCTGCACTGAAGATTTAGTAATTATTATCATAACTCTTTCAGCCATGATAACCAAACCCGAATGCACAAATACTGTAGAACTATGGAGATTTATCTTTTTGTACATTTACACAAGATGATCACGAATCGTTCTCCAGATGATCTGATACAGAAGGGTCGAGTGATGAAAATGTAGGCTGCTGGTGTTGGAGTTGTTCTTTGCTAGTCTGATTGCTGTGTCTGTCTGTGTGTGGGTGTATTTATCCACTCTTGTGCTTGGTCTTTCATCATTCTGCAGTCTCTAAGGTTTAATAATAATATATATATATATATATATATATATATATATATATATATATATATATATATATATATATTTCCCTGGACATTGGGTTTATCCGTGAAATTACTGTTTATCCCTGCAATATTGAGTCAATTGACTGGCACAGCAGCTTAACTGAATATTCCTGAAATCGCGTTCTTATCACACAGTACGGCTTCAGTGAATGCCTGCTGACAACAGCCTTTGATAAAATATTGCACTTTCTCACTTCTGTATGACGACGTCTGTCTTGTACCGCAGAAATCTTCACTTGCAAAAAAGCCATGCTTCATTTTTCTCCCTGCTTTATTCCTGTTGTACTGAATAATATACACAACACTGTGCAAGCATCGTATGTATATCGATTGAAAATGAAGATATGAAACATACAATAATATTGACTGTTGACAGATAAATTAATAGTTACAAATAAAAATGAACTATTTGCTTACGCATTTAAAAATGTATGGAATGAAATACAGATTTTAAAGGAAATTATAGAACCTTTATAGACAAAAAAATTAGTATAGAATTTTCATATACGCTATGTGGACCAAAATATTGGAACACCTAACCATTTTGTGTGTGTGTGTGTGTATGACTGACATCCATACCTTTAGACATCCTGCCAGTCTCTTTTCAGTATCGATTAGTTCATGGAAATTGGTGGTCTTCTGTTCTAATATGTGCCTTCAGTATTGCTAGCAAAGTATCAGACTAGGTTAATGACATCCAGCAATAAACTATACATTTTTGAGCAATTTTAATGATACACAAAAAAAATCATAAAATTTTTTTTCGGACCTTCCTGTGCAAAACCCTTACCCCCCTTAGTCTTACTCCTATAATAACATCAGGATCAACCTATATATAATCCTCCCTCACGCATTTTCATTTTTCTTTTCCTGGCTTTACATCCGCTTTTCACGCAAGTCTGTTTACTGACTCGGCTAGAACACTATAGCAAAACGTGTCTAGTGTGGCTTGCAAATTATTCAGAGGAGGCTTAGTTCCTCTGTCCCCCTGGAAAACAGCCGGCAATTATTACAGCGATCTGTTTTGTACCTCCTATTCCCTTTCTAAAAGCCTTACAAAAGGAACACAAACTAACATGTAAGAAGGTATGTCTGCCCAGCGTCTAAGCTACCGTGATACATCAAGACATAGAAAGGCACGATGCACCACATGATAGAGAGATATGAAGAGAAAATAAGTAAAGAAAGAGAAGGAGGAAGGGGCAATAGCTCTGTGAACTACTATGTGCTGTCAGTAATAGTCCCCCGGAGAGCAACAGCTAATCTGGGTGTGTTTATTTCAAACTTGGCTCAGCTCTTTGTTGCCATACTGTATTTGTGACTCACTTATTATAGAAACTGTCTTCTTTCCCTACAGGGAGGCTTAGGGTAATTAAAGAAACAATGTCAAGAGGAAAAGAAGCTGTCGTCCTTTTTCATAATTTCCTCCCCTCCACATGCACGAGGGGTAACAATCACAAGAGGTCCTCTTTAGTCTCCGTCACTCAGATTCATATGCACACGCGCAGGTGTCTGAATCATGTTGCCTCTTCGTCCGTTGAGAGTTTTAACCTTGTTCTGCTAAACGATAACATCTGCAAATAGCCAATTTACGGCTACACTCTGTGCTCTGTGTGTGTGTGTGCTCTGTGTGTGTGGTCAGTTCTGGGCTTTCGCAGGAGGCAGCTATTATCACTTTCCCACAAATCACGTTATTGCTGAAGTGAAGGATCTTTTCATTGTTGATTAATTGACAGCGCTGTGTTTGTGCGTCTGTCCGTGCATTTTGGTCTGTCAGCGCACTGACAACGCCGCACCGATGCGATCAGAGACAGAAACTCAGCAGGTGAGACTTTCCAGATGAAGAGATGCTGTTTTCCTCTCTCGGGAGGGAGTCTTTTTTTTTCATGGCAAGATGGGAGAGAAGCGCTCTAATTATCTCTGATGCCGGCCCGCCGCTGGCACACTTCCCCTAAAGATTCTGACAGCGCTCTGAAGAAGCTCAGAATGTGTGTCTGTCCTCCCACTGAGAGGGATAAGAAAAAGGATTATAATCTCTAAGAATAAGGCGACTGTTAAAGTAATCGTACTTCTGGGCTTAAAATCCCTCCATGAGCTTTAAAGTAAGAACCACTCAAGGACGGCCTGGCTACTCCACTCCACTCCACTCCACTCCATGCTCTGACATAGGATGTGTTTGAAATCATTCCATTTTCTTTCCCTTTTCCTCTCCCTTGATGCTTTGCTCAGGTAATTAAGGCTTCGTTAAGCAAAGAGGGTTGAACAGTGTGTTAATTAGCAGCTCTGTTGAGCCGCCACCTCATGTGACACCCCGGGCCGGTGCTTCACCTGAGGCGGCAGGGTTGCCACAGCGACCGCAAGTTCAACAGGGTGAAAAAATTCCCAAACGAGGTGAGAAGGAGTCGGAAATCTGCACACATAGAGCTTTGTTTTATTACAGCTAGTTCATTCCACTGTAATTATTGCACAAGAAAGATCTGTACAGTTCAGTTTTCAGACCCGAGGGGTGTAATTATAAATGTGTTCAATAAAGACAGTGTAATACACTGTATAGAGTATCTGACTTTGTGTTTGTTTAAATTTAAGCCTTTTGGTGCAAAAATAGAATTAATTATAATGCAAATTTGGCTGGATAGCTTAAATATAGTTAAAGTTAACTAAAATAAAATATTTTGAATGAAAGTCTTGATTTGGAGTGTTTCTTTAAATTAATCTATATTTTATATTTATAGTAAAAATTAAAAAAAAAATGACGTTATTCTAAGGAGAAATAAATTATTATAAATACATTACTTATTCATAACTCTACATTTTTATGTGTATATATTTTATTAGTATGTATATATTTTAATTATATTGTGTAAAAGTACAAGCTGTAATGTAATTGCATTAAAAACCATTATAAAAGCTCAAATATCTAATTTTTACAATGTTTTTTTTAAAAAAAAACATTATGTAAAATTTAAATAAATGAATAAAATAGAAAATATTTATATTATTTATCCTAAATATATTACAAAGGTGGTTTTAGCTTTTGGGTTGGTTCTGAGTGCAATAAAATGATAGAACATTTAGTAAGATATATTATACATATAAAAATATATATTATTATTTGATTGTAACAAAAATAAAAATACATACAGAAATAAAATATAAAATCTATGTTATATTTTATGTGTATTTATTTTTACATTTATTAATGATACCCAATTACTACCTTAAATTTTCTTAGAACAAACCTTCCTTTTTCTACAGATGACCCATGAGACCACAGTGTAGCATGACTGCATGATTGATTGCTTGACATCTTGTGTACACACATCCAGATAAGCGCTCAGGGTTTTACTGAGCTCCGACGTGTTTGGACATCGTCACGATTGACGGACATTAATGAAGTCGATGCTTGTTGACTTGTTTGCTTAAATTTAGGGCTTGTGTAAATCTATCGGTTGCCCTAGAGCACGTAAATAACGTGTGTATTGATTTGCAGAGTGATATGAACTCTGGTTTCATACCCTGGATTCCTCTTCCTCACACCTTTAACAGAAACCCAGGTTTCTATTAGATTTTAATGTTAGCATAAAGGCCTCTGGTTTTTAAAGCACTGAGCCATAAACATGCATCAGTATGGAAACAATGCCATAGAGAAGCTATCCGTCACGGCAGCCGGCTTTAAAATGATTTAAAGATTATTAGATTCCCTGCCGGGAAAGGGCCATTATTATTATTATTCTCTACTTTTTTTTAACTTTTGTCTGTTGATGTTTATAAGATTGATGATAAATTGCGTTCCCATTTTTAACAAGGGAAAGCAAGCTTTTATCCAAGGTTGTAAGATTGAGACGTATAACCCCGGGGGCTGTCATGTAATCCGGTTAAATAGTGAGGTGATTTCCATGATTTGGACGTTTTGTCCAGACAAAAAAAGAAATGCGCGAAGTAGCAAAATAAGGGAATGCAGCTGACTCGATTTTTTATGCTTTGTAGACTGCATAAATTCTGCTGATAGCAAGTATTGGATGAAAATGACACAAATACTTGGAAAAGATATCCATCCTGAAGAAAGTATCAGATCACTGGGGGGACAGCGAGCAGTCTGTCAGGGCTAAATGCAAAACAGATAGAATTTGTCCGAGTGTAACAAGGTGTATATTATATTTACATAGAGGCAATCTAGTTTAAGTAAGTTTTTAAGATGCAGGATTCATAGTCTGACTGGAGGGTGGCTTAGGGCATATTCTTCTCTCATCCTGTTTCCAGTCTAAAGACGGGTTGTAGAATGATTTCCATCTTTAAATTGTTTGTAGTGCGTGTAGCCAATGAACTGTAATGGAGTGGTACCCAAAACACTCCCTGTCTTGTGCCCAGAGTCCCCTGGGATAGACATCAGGTTTTTAGTTTCCCTTTGTACTATACATGCCGCAGAAAATGGAGGGGTGGATGGTTGGATAGATGAACGAATAGTCTGACCGACTCCTATATTGTTCAGTACTGATTTAAACCTTTCAGTGATTAAATGTACACTTAAATGTACCCCTGGCTATTACATCCGTATGTCTTTTCCGATTTGGCCTTACTTAAAAAGGCTTTTAAATAAATTGCTGAGCAATGATGTAGGGATTTGTACTTTCGGACAACAAAATGATTGGTGAGTTCAGACAATTATTTCAAGTGCGGAGATCTGGGGTGCAGTTCATTCCACAGGTGTTCAGTAAGGTTAAGTCAGAGTTACGGCTCTGTGCCGAACACCAATCATACCACAAAATGTCTTCATGGAGTTCAGGGGATTTGAGCACAGAGACATTAAAGGAATAACTTTTGGACATATAATGTACTTGCAAGTCAGAATTAATAATCTTGGTTTTATAAATATTCCTTAAAACATCTTTGTTAATAACTTACATGAAAAATATAATACGTATAATATCTAATACATGTTTTTAATACAGTAAAGCAACACAGCAATGCAACAGACACTGCCTACTTTAGATTTATTTCCAAATCAGGAAAGTTGTAAGTTATTTTTTGTATATACTGCTGTTTGTTGGTTGGCTTACATACAGTATATGCCTTTATATGTCATAATCCTGTGCATGGGCTTCAACAGTTTGACTGAGAGAAAATGGCGTCAGAAAACTGAAAAACTGCAGCACGGGAAATGGGGGAGGGGAGCCGTTTGTGTACTAATGTAAGATGCACAAATGCACACAGATAATGTTTGCTTTGGAATCATTCCAACTAGCTTAACTGGCTAGTACAGCTAGGCCAGCCGGGGATTATAGGCCAGCTCAATCGCTCATACCTCAATCTGAAATTTTCCACAGGTTACCATTACCGACCATTTTTTTTTGCTCTGTTTTCTGTCTTTTGGTCCTGCTATTTTCTAAGTGTTCTTTGTGACCTTTGACATCCTGCTATAGAAAAGCTGCTAGAAATCATCTTTCCGTTGCAGACCCACATTTATTCCTGATGTGCTCTTATCAGTTAACCTTCAGCATGTTTTTTGAGGATTGTGCATTGCTTCACTGTTAAATCTCTGTGGATTTAACAAAACAAAACAAAAGTCCGCCAACTCAAAAAATGCAAATGTAACCCTGGGCACATTTCACATTTCTGATTTTAGTGAAATAGCTGAAATGATTATTTCTGTCTTTGTTTTCCTGCTGGAGTGCTTTTCTATAAATCATTTTTGATTGTGACTTTTTTTTGTTTACTTAATTTCAACAAAAGAAACTGAGCTAGTACACTTCATTTTTTAACAAAATGATACACGTAATTTACAATTTACAATTTACACATGTACAGCATTTGGCAACTTCGCCTTTAACATCATTTCCAAATCTTACACTTCTCCACTTTTCCTGGCTTACAAGATTTTGTCATTTAGCCACAATAATATTGAGGAGATCAGACAGTAATGTTGGGTGAGGAGGTCTGGTGGGTTTGGGCCATGTCTTCATCCAACATCATCTCACATCTGTAAAGTCTATCATTTTTTTTTTAATTGAAAAAAAAAAACAGAAATAAAAGGTAGATATTTAAAATATATGCTGGGCCAAAAGGGATTTTTCCTAATAACACAATTTCATGATGTCCAGCTCTCTATTTAAATGAATGCATTTGTGTGAGAGTGGTGATTTTGACTGCTTTGTACAAAAGCTGATATTTTTCTCATTGTTTATTGACCTCTATGTGTTTATTTGACACCGTACAGTCGACACTGATGGATTTGATCTAAAACGGATCATACGGTTTGGTGAAACGTGTAACTTTTAACTGTGTGCACTGTAATTGAAGCACAAAGTCGCAAACTGGCAGATAATCTATCTTTTTTGACGTATTTAAGCAAAATTTGTTTAGTTAGTTACATTAAAATACAACTATACAGATAAGCATTTAACCTAATTTAATTGGTGTAACAGCTTGGAGTAACTAGTTTATGCTATAAATTAGATTGATATGCACGGATATTTTGCGGGACAGGGGCTCAAGTGAAAAAAGTGCACTTCTCTTATTCATTCTCTTTATTTTAAACAGAACCTTAAATAAATGAACACAACTTTGATTTACTTACCAATTTATGTATTCTAATTTTCTCACATTCATCCAATTGTTTCATGTTTCATTTTTTAAACAATGTCTACAAAATAATCTGTTCACATTATTGCATGAGTCAAAGATGTTAGCAAGACAAATTAACTATATTTGTCTCTTAAATAATTAGCTGTAAATTTGAAGCACAGGCAGCTAAGCTCTTTTTTTTTACTTCCACACCAAGTCAAACACAACTGGAAAGGGATTGAGGGCTTCCCTTCTGCTGCTCGTTGCTTGTCTATAATATCAATGTGTGTTACACTGATATGCTGTGTGTCATGAAATTTCCTGACCTGATATTTAGATTTTTGATTAGTTTGACAGGAAAAGCTGTGCGCAAACAGAAACATGCTGGTTTGCATAAAATTATGTAAAGATCCACTTGGGTCTTTCTGCATGCGGGAAATGATCAGCTCTTCTGGATAAGCAGAGCTAAGGGGTGCAGCTGCACTAGTATTTTCTGCTGTTTACCCTAGCATCAACCCCAAAGCCCTAAAGCTGCTCTAATGCACATACATACCCAACCAAGACAATACCACACCCATGGGTACTCGCTCTCATCAATTATCCGAGACCTGAATATAAGAAATGTGGGAATTATCATTTATAATAGTCTTTTACTTTCTTATTGTTTGAGATCTTAGTTGCTGACACTGAAGAATATGCTCATGGCGCGCGCTCGGTGGAAAGCGGAGCAGCATGAAGTCAGGAGAGAGCCGAGAATGCAGCAGAAAGGGGGAATGTTTGATGAAAAGAATGGAAAGTAGCTAAAAGGAGATGGAGAGATGCTGCAACATGGTGCAGAGTGAGAAAGGATGTGTGGGCAGTAAAAAGATAAATAAACTAAATAAACTGGCACAGAACTGACACCAGGGCACCAAGCTTCTGGCTGGACTCACGGCTTTACTGCTGCTTAGAAACACAAAGAACATGACCCAGGCTAAGACGGTGTGTGTGTGTGTGTGTGTGTGTGTGTAAGAATGAGATAGAGAGATAGAGAGAGAGCGAGAGAGAGAGAGAAAGGGAATGCACTGATGTGGTGTAGGCAGAGGTTAGAGAAAAATACAGAGGATGCCAAGATAGATAGAAAACGTGTGTGGGGGTTGCATTTGATACGACAGACAGACAGACAGACAGACAGAGAGATACTGTAGATAGATAGAAAGAATGTGTATTAAAGCTTGTTTTATGTCCAAAAACCTAACAATTAAGCATTGTAAGGACATTTGTCTGGTGTCATAATTATACTGCTTTTAGACAAAAGAAGAAAGAAACATTTATCGAATAATTTGCTGAATACATTAATAAATGTTGTCAACAGCGGGTGCACAGAAAGATAATAAGACAAAGGCTTGTGTGTGCTTGAAAAAGACGGAATCATCCACCTGCCCGATTAGTCTGATTCTCTGTTTATCTGCCCTGTGAGAAACGCTGACCATTTTATTTTTTTTATTGTGTCTCTCGTTTCCTGTTTAGTCACTTTGCACTTCCGCTCAGTGCTAGTTGTGCCATGTGGTCTCCTGCTCTTACTCTTTTTCTCTCTCTATCTTATCTCTTTCTTTTTTCCTCTGTTCCCTCTACAGTCACCCCTATTGTTTCTCCCTCTTTCCCTGTACCCCCCGCCACTCTCTTTGAGAATAAGACGTTCTGCTTTATTTGTTCAACCTCCGACTTTGGGTATCGCATTCGCCCCCTATCAAAAGAGAGTCATTAGAATCGCTTATCAGGTTGACTCTCATCTGAGCCTTTGACTGATTTGCTTTTTCTACCTCTTTATGGAACTGTCACGAATAAAAGATGAGTGTCATTTGCCGAGGTGGCACGGCACGCACGGTGATGATAGATCGTTCATATTTATCTGTGGCAGGGGGCGACTGCTCGCGAGGAGGCCTTCAGTTCTGTGTGACGTGCCGTATGGTATGAATATTCTCAGCCCCGGGTGGCTGAGGACGATCCGGGTGTGAACTCGCTCTGAAATCCGTGCGCTTCTCCAAAATGTGCATTTTTACTGAGTAATTAACCATGGATGTGGTTCTGGACTGGGAGCAAGGCAGGAAGGGGGGGCCTGGTCAAACATGATTAGAGGAGATTTGGGTGAAATAATCCCCATGAATAAGCCGCTTGGAGAGAGAATTTGCTTGCATCAGGGAAGCTTTGCATCCAGCTCCACTTTTGTCAGTCTCCTATCCACCCGGTGCCCTCATGGCTTCTCTACCACCTGCCTAAATGGCTTTCCCCCCTGGCTTCTCCACACCAAGAAGAGGCAGATTTCCAACCAGCTGCTCTTTCTGTCTGAAGAGACTGATGGAGGCACAGTGCATTCCTTGTCTTCTGAGTGCTAGTAAAGATTAGCCATGTGCCAACGGCAGGTCTTTATCACTTATTAGGCTTCGTCCACATGTATAGGGATTATTAAAAACAGACATTTTTAGCTTTCTTTCTAAAAATATCCTTTAAACATGAACAGTACTTTCAGTGCTTTGTCCACAAAAATAGGGGATTATGTCATTTATCTTTTATATATATATGATATAACTTTTCTGATACAGAAAATTCGGAGGTTTCTTGTTAATATGACAGGCTTTTTTGTGTATATGATTAAGGTTTTATTATTTTTTAAATTATGATTTGATTTGGTTTTTTTATGGCTTGTAATGTAAAATGTATGGATTTTAATGTGAAAATTGTAAACACAGTACTTTTTCTTTATGCTATACCAACCAGTCACTGATTATTTAACTGTATTAGCATGCTCCACTAATGTTTTTTAATATTATTACATATTGTGTTACATTATTACATAATAATTAACAGGTCTACTGAAGTACTGCAAAACTGTACCTGGGATATGTAATGTAGTCTAAAGGTGAAATGTCATTAAAATTTACATAAACAGAATTTGGCAGACGTCCTTATGCAGAGCGACTTACAACAATATCTTATATACAATTGAGCAATTTGGGGTTAAGGGCGTTTCTCAGGGGCCCAACTGGCAATGCTGTAAATAAAACCCCAATTCTTCCAATTAGCAGTCCAACACCTTAACTATTGGATTACTACTGCATTGCTAAATGTCCTTAATCTAAGTAATATATTTTTCTTTTTTTAAAAATGATGCAATAAAAGCATCATTAGACACCGTTGTCAAAAGTCCACACAATTTTTTTATAGATTACAAAATTACAAGATTTCTGCAGATTTTTTTTTTCCATACAGGCTTCCAAAAACACACAGCCTACGAACAACCCATCAGTCCCCTAGTGTGACTTAGATCTATGCTGCTGACATGTTACAAAATCCCTGTTAACCTTTGACCACACACACATTAGAGTCAAAGATTTCATTATCATCCAATCATGCTGCATGGCTGGGTGAAAAATGCTTTATATTTTCTGCTTGACACGGATCTCATAACAATTTAAACAGGTAATTGGATTCCACGTACGCAGCCCGAACATTGAAACACAAGTTCATACCTCAGCACACACACAAACATACACTCACTCGAATTCACACAGAGCTACAAGAGTAAAGTACCTTTGATTTTGCAGGGAAGTGTGTCACATTAGCATATGCGAATAATATGAATCCGTACAAATTTAAAAATCACTTTATTTTGGTAATAGTTGACAGGACATTCTGTCAGGATTTATTTCTCATAATGTATTTAGCAGGGCTCAAAGTCTCTGTTTAGCCACAGGGGCGCCGCTAGCAATTTTGGGCCCTATTAAAGAATATAGGCCCTCTACCACACCCGTTCCACACTGTTCCACATTGTTTCACTACTAATAAAACAGATCTCTGTGGGCCCTGAAGTGTCTGGGCCCTTAGTCCTAACTTTCCCTAATTTAAAGGCACCCCTGTTTAGCCAGACTAGCAGTCAGGGTGTAGCATTGCTAGTCAAACGATAAGCTGGACAAAAATTAGTTAAAACATTTTGTTAGATGGCTGGCAGAGCTGTTAAATTTTTATAAGTACGTTTAGCGTTAAAAAAGACTATATAGATATAAGAATGCATTAGATGCACTAGCAGCAGTAGATGCATTGCTAATCTCAGCTGTTAGCTAATGTACAGATTAGCTTCGGTATAGAGGTTAGCATAGCCATTTTGGGAATATTTGACTGATGTATACAAATTCTAATGTATACAAATTTTGTTTAGTTTGTTAAAAGGATGCTTGTTGTCAGGTCTATAGAAACAAGGCAGATATTACAGGACGTTTACTGTCATCAATGTTATCAACAACTGCTTGTTTTTAAGCAGCTTTATTTGATTTATCATTTAATTAAACTCTCCTCAAAATGAGGTAAAGTGCAAGATCTTAAAATGTTTAATCTAATAAAAAGGTAGCCAGCACAATTGAACAGGCTGAATCATCCTTTTTTCCGTTCAATGTTAAAGCAAACAGAGATCAGTGAAGAGATGACGAAGCTCGGTTTTAAATGTCACAGGAGACTTTTACTTTAGCTGAGAAAATAAACTGTTGTGGATGTTTTATTCCTCACATAATAAACACCTAATACTTAGACAAGGTGCAACTACTGTCACTTATTTGGTTACAAATGTAAAGGGAAAGTAAATAAATTTTGCGTTCGCTTTACGTCTATCAGTTTGAAATGATCGCTATATAAAATATGTAAAGTTATATCACATTTACATTTACAGCATTTGGCAGACACCCTTATTCAGAGCGACTTACATTTATCTCTATTTTATAACTGCAATTGAGCGTTAAGGGTCTTGCTCAGGAGCCCAACAGTGGTAACTTTGTCGTGCTGGAAATCAACCTCCGATCTTCCAATTAGCAGTCCAACACCTTCATCACTGCGCTATCACTTCATTATCATTATCATTATTCAGAACTGGGATGATATAGAGATGAGGCTTTCTTTGTTATGTCTAAGCAATAGTTTAAGCAAGTTATCACAGATTTGTCAATAATTAACATTATAATAACACCATAACCGTGAGTGTGACATTACTTTTATAAAACAGTTTTAATAAAGAGAGTGAATAACAACTTTCAGACACAATATGGCTATTATACGTTTCGCTATGTCGACTGTGAACTATGGCTACAAATAACTGTTTTTAAGTATATTATATGTTTGTATTTACACATCATGTTAGAAAGTCATAATTATAACATTTAAGTCACTTTGGTTAGAGTGAGATAGAGTTTTTTTTCTCATAATCAGGAAGTGGTAGTGCAGTGGTTAAGGTGTTGGACTTGGAATTGGAAGATTAGAGCTTTGATAGGGTTGTCACTGCTGGGCCCACTGAGCAAGGCCCCTAATTGCCCAGTTGTATAAATGAAATAGAAAAATGTAAGTCAGTCTGGATAAAGGCGTCTTCCGAATGTAAATGTCAGGACTCTTGCTGGGTGCATTGCCCTGCCCAGCCACCGGAGGGCAACTGTGACTTTCTGCGCCCATGTGTAAACCATTTGCTCCATGATTGTTTATGTTGCCTGTGTCTTGTCATGTGAGTCTCCCCGTCCTGTCATTGGTTGATTGTTCTCTTATTGTGTTCAGGTGTTTCTTGTTTATTAATTGTTTCCCCTAATTACTTTGTGTATTTATACCACTGTGTTTCAGTTAGTCTTGGTCTTGCTTTGTTGCTTATCATAGTTGATGTCCATGTCGACGTTTTCAGGTTATGTGTTGCTACTTTCATGTAGGTTTTTTTGTTGTTTTTTTTGTTTTACCTTTGATTGTTGTCACTGTAAATAAATAACTGCAGTTGCATCTAAACTAATCTTCCGACTTGTGACAGTATATACACAATATATATACTGAAATGACAAATTCATCCTCAACTACAGAAGCTCCATCCATTTTCGCTCTTTTATCACTGAGAGTCAGAAATGGAACGAAGAACTAGAGCTTTCCATTCAGAATCACGATTTTGGGGTGTAACTTGGTGATGATAAACATAGAATCAAATATTAAGACATTGTGCTACACATTGTATTTTAATAGTGTGATCAATAATGTAGTGTGGTGTGTAGTTGTAAGTATGTAGCCAGTAGTGCATTCACATTTTTGCTGATAAGATACAAAAAACAAACACAATCCAGTTTCTGAAGAAGTTTAAATTTCAGAAATTGATGTAAGAAAGGTGTTTACAGTCTACCAAACAATTATTAAATAATTCTCAATGCCGTTAATGATTTAGGCTTCTTTATTTTTGAAAGTGTTAACTATTCCCAAAAAACTCTGGTTCATAGTGTGAGTGTTTCCTTGCAGTAGTGATGCAGGGTGTAGCTCACAGATGGTCTCACACCACTTTTCTCAATTAGTTCCCAGCAGAGGCCAGCCAAGAGGTGACCACTCACTTATCATTCTCAGTCAAAACCTAGTGTTACGTTGACTTTAATGATTAATAGCCAGCAAATCGAAAAGCCTTCTAATGCGACTGCCTGTAAAGCTGAGGATATATGATAATAGCTTTATAGTATATGTATATTGATGTCTTGGTGTAAAATTCTGTTTGGCTGCTTGTCTGGTTTCTTTGGGCTTTCAGGAAAGAGAATAATTACACGCAAGTTGTGTAAAGTTGCATCATGTTTCTCTCGTAAGTTTGTAACAGTCAAGCTGGATGAGGTAAGAGTCTTTTTGCAGGAAAGCAGCTGTCATACCCGACTTGGACTTTAATATAGAACATGGCTGTGAACCTACCTACCAACCTACCGAGCTGCAGCTCTGAAAATTAGTTAAAAAAATAAAAAAATGATTGTAAATTGCTCTTATAATGGCATCTTTTATGTGACTGAAATAAAAATGTAAAAGTTCTTGAGCTAGACCCACAGGTGAACCCCCTGATCATCTCCACTATTTGAAAGACCATGGCATACTTTGATTGTACATGGATTTTGTAACAAAGCAGCTATATTACATATTACTCTCTTTGTCTCGCTGCTTGACTGCATAGAGATGATTTGTGTAGTGGCTCAGTTCCAGTGTTGTCCTTTGCTATGTCTCACAGTCCCAGACTTTTGGCATTCAGTACCAATCTTACTTCATCGCTTGATTTGAACAGGCTTACTGCATTATTTAGAAGACAAACAATAGCTCCTGTTGCTGCTTAAAGACTTGGAGAATTTTCATTTCCATGCAGATTGAAGGTCAGCCCATAGCTGGGAGGTTTTATACTGTATAAAAAGCATGGCAGAGCGAGGCGGGGCAATGGGAAAGGGGATTGCCAGGGGCAAATTGAATGATGATGGCTTAAATGAGCGTGTCTGCTCATAAACGGCTACTTGGTAGACGAATGTGATGTTAATCAATTATAAATACAAAGGAAGACATGGTGTTACTGTAATTAGAAAGTGAAGCATACAAACTTCAAGTACATTCAGTCAAGAACATTTAACCCATAAACACTTTCATGACTGCAGACATAATTTTTTTTCTGTTGCCTCTGAACAATGTAAAATAGTCACTTAATAAACCAACTTTCACACAATAATTTATAGATTTTATTAATTTGAGTGGCAACAAAATATACAGTTTGATGATATAGTGTATACTTAGTTTGGTAATAAGCAATAACTTTATTAGTCCATAAAAAGGTGATGAGTTTTTCCTGGAATGTGAAAGAAAACAACAGAACAAAAATGGAAAAACACATGGTCGTTTGTCTGTGTGTGGCCCCACGTTGGAGTGGTGACCTGTCCAGGGTGTATCCATGCCTTTTGCCAAATGACAGTTGGGATAGACTCCAGCACATCCCCGTGACCCTGATTATGAATAAGCGGGTATAAACAATGGATGGATGGATGGATGGATGGATGGAGTTACTGTAGACTTTGTGTTTGCTCCAAACAGTCCAGTGTGCTTTATATTCTTTTACCAACAAGACTAAATTTGGTTAAAGTGCACTGTATTCTAACCACAAAAAAGAACATTTTGCCCGGTCACCGGCTTCTGCTATTTTTAAATATGATGTTTTGTCCCTCCCGTGGGCTGATTAGACATTAAATTGTTCATCGTATTAATTCCTCGAAATCTGGGCATCAATAGTAATCGGGGTACTGTTTTTCACATACTATGAATCAGGACATACTGTTTTATGTTTACTATATAGTAGGAAAGTATATAATTTTGGACAGTTTCTGTATAAATATGCATTGTGCTGCTGCCAAGTCATGATCTGGTTGAAAAATAGCATTGATGCAGGGGGACAGTTGTCCCTATTAAAGTTAGTATAAAGGGTATTTTTCTTTTCAGTTTTTAAAATAATTATTATCCACGTTAAATCAGCTTATTATGGACTTGTAATTACAGAGTCCATAGTGCTAAATTTACACTGATGAGTAAACCAAACATTTATTTCAGCACAGTATTTATCCAACCACCAGATGGCATGGAAACTAGAATGTCCTGTCTGATACACTAGATTGGTATTAAACTTGGGATCGGTGATTGTCAGTGTTGGGCATGATAGTTATGGGTACTAGTTACTTATCATTATTACGAGGAAAAGTATTGCGTCTATTGCGTTATTTCAAAAAAAGGCAAATCTTTAACTAACTTGGATGTCCCTTATATTTATCAGGGTTATTAGGTGAGTAAATTGGACACTAAATAAAAGAAATTTTTATAAAACATTGTACATTAATCTACACTGTTTTTATGATGTGGCGACATTTGACGATGTGAGGTGCATCATTAGATTAGAATTACTTGCAGCTGAAGTGGAAAGACTCTTTCTTTTTACACTTTACCTAAAAAGCAAGGCCATTAACCCTTGATTTAGGATTTTAAAAGTCACTTTCTTTATGATGAGGAAGAAAACAAACTTGGCTTAACACGTAATCTAGTAGAAAATGATTTCTACTTTTTTTTCTGCTATGATTTAAAAAAAAATATAAAATCATAATTATAAAAAATAATATAAAAGTAATATGCTATTCCGTTCCGTTCAGTTATTAATTGGCTACCATTTTTTCATTTTACCTTTTACACGTATGCACGAATCAGTGGGCGCGACAATACAGACAGCGATGTCAAAGCAGACGTTAATTTTCTTCTCCGGAGGCGGCGCGTATCCGCGCTATTACATCATAATAGTAGAACTTTTCATAACCTGTCGTTTTGGCCGACTGCCTTCGATACAAGCTGTTTTTAGAGCAACGACAAAGTTTTGAGTTCTGAAACTTACAGGATGTGAAATAGATGTCCAAATATCGAGGGAATTTTGATTTCTTAGTGCCTGACCCCTTTAAATTACAGCTACACTTTAATGCACTTTCTCCTCTCTAGTAAGTTGAGCGTAAATAAGTAAGCCCTAATGGACTGCGTGTCAAAATGCTAAGCATGTCTGAGATACACAACGTCCCCAGCCACCTGTACTGCATTTCATACCGCATTTCGCTACCGCGTTTCAATACACCAGAGCTTTAATAAGTTTTGCGCGCTATGGATTAGCTTATCGCCTCTGGGGAAGCTGCGGTAATAATTTCTGCCTACTGCAGAAAACTTTCTTCTGACTGATTGCTGATGACTTTTTCAGGGCACTGACATACCATGCTATTTATTTATTCTGAAAAAAAAAATGCATTGTCCATGTATCTCTTCCACACACTCTCTCTCTTTTTTTATCTGCATCCTCCCCCCTATCTTTCTTTCTCTCTGGAGATGTGATAATACCCTCATCAGCAAATGTATGTGATTATCTCAGAGGGCTGCTGATTCTTTATCTATTTTTTTTGTCATCAGTATGACAGAAGTAGGACAGTCCTCTGAGTAGTGTGCACAGTGGGGCCCGCCCATGTCGCCTGGTGTCTGGCCTTTTTAAAAGTTAATTAACAACAAAAAAACCCAACTAGCCTCATTTAACTTTCTTATTTTGAATAAACTTAAATAAGAACGGTTCAAAGCAAATTCTGGACACACACTCACCAAACTATTTATTTGGTGTGCTGCGCGTATGTGTGTGTGTGTGTGTGTGTGTGTGTATGAGAGAGAGAATTTGTTTCACTCATTTTCTATATCAGATGATATTACACATCATCAAATCTTCTTCCTGGTACATCATCATTTCAGAATCGTATTAAAGAGCTGCTTGTTTTTATTTTGTTCTCTTTTCACGCTCATCCGAGACTCGATTCTTCCAGCGTGAAACAAGACATTAAGGCAACACAGAAGTCATTACTTTTTCCGCAGAATCATCTGTTTCCTGCAGTGCCTGATTCATTCGGCCTGTGTGCTGTTTATCTAAGACGCTGCTGTGCTGACTGAGCGGCTGTATGTTTGCCACCTCTGCCTGAGGATGAAAACAAAACTGTGGTTATGCTCTACTTAAAAAATACAGTGTCATCACTGGTGTGCAGTCAGGACCAGCAAGGCCTTCTCTCTTTTCTGCTTAAACACTGTCAGAAGCACTGACCTACATTTACAATTCTAATATTTGTTCTATGAAATTGTATTAATTTATTCCCAACAGTTTATTCTCTTCATTTCATAGCGTTTCTCTCTTTTGCACTGCTGCTAGTATGTGTATATGGATGTCAGAGTTTTTTGTCCAATCAGATTTCAGTTTCTATGTGCTGCCATGTTAATATAATCTTCCAAATTCTTAAGAATCAGTAGTGCTGCCTATGTAACTTAAACTATATTAGCAGTAGCAGTTTGCTAATTGGTTAAAGACTGTTTCTTTAGCCAATCAGATTTCAAATTCGCCCCCCAGGGTCAGATAGCTGGCCCATGATAAAATCACCATTTTTCCGTCCTCTGATTGGTGGATCACAGTAAGACTGTTACAGCCAAGCACAAACTAACAAAACACGTCTGTACAGTTCAATTAGAATTTTTTCAGTGGTTGATGGAGGAGAAGAAAATGACTTGGTCTTAGAAATACTTAAAAATCTGTTTTCAAGGCGGACTTTTCCAAAAAAAGCTAGACATCGTAATGAGAGATCGACTAACCCTGAAGCTAACCTAACGTTATGATTGTAAACGAGAGAGGCTGGAATTTCAGAAGAGTACACTGTAACAGTATAAAACTGTTATTCAGTGCTGTAAAGTAATAGCGATAGTAAGAACCTGTGTTACAGATCAGCTAGAAAGTGTGTCATTCTTCAATTATTAAAAAATGTAAACATTTACAAATTGCCATTATGTGACAGGAATAAAACATTCAGGATGTGCTGTTATAATGTCTGTATACCATCCTTACAGTAAAAATTAGGGCTGTGTACAATACGCTACATATCACTATACATCGGTCACGATACAATATATCACGATATATTGCAATACAATACAATAAAAAAATGTTAAACAAATAAATAAAAACACAACAAAGACAATAACTGTTTAACAATGTTTGTCAGTGACAACTACAGGAGCGAAGGAGGAAGTTGGGCTTTAATTAATATAAATCTGTTTTAAATGTAATTTAAATATGTATCGATACTGAAGGTTACAATATGAATAGACTATTGTGAGAAAAATATTGCGATAGTTTGGTGTATCAATATTTTTACACAGCCCTAATCAGTAATTATAATCATGGCCACTACCTGTCAAGATTAATTTACTTATTTCTCGTCTTCTTTCTCTTTTTTTCTTTTTTCTTTCTTTTTTTTTTTGCTTTTTCATTTACTCATTTATCTTGTTTTTGTTTTATCATTATGGTTATCATGCCCATAGTTTTCCTTTTCCTTTTTTCCTTTTTTTCTTCTACTTTTTTCCTAATAATCATCATCATAGCCATCATCTTCACCTTCTCTTTCATTTGTCTTTTTTTAAAATCTTTTTCTTCTACTTTTTCCCATCATCATCATCGTCATCATTATCATCATTCTTCCTCCTCTTCCATTGTATGGACCATTGTACAAAGAAAATAAACCTATATTAAAAAGAATCACGCTTTAGAGCTGCTATTTTCACCTGCTTTATGCTGATTAGGGAACATGATCGAAATAAAGAAAAAAAAAAAGGTATTCATGTTGGTCTGAATAACAGACGAACACCTGCATGCGCCTCTGCTTATTATCTCTGTGCTGCTTCTTCTTCATAATTACATAATGACCCTCTACACAGCACTGGAGAAATACCTTTACACTGTCTCAGGGTTCGATTTATCCCCCCTTCTTCTACTTCCTCCCCTTTCTCCTCTTTCATCTCTTCACATCGTGCTGTGGAATGAGATTTGTTTGAGAATCAGCCTCCATTTTTCTAGGAGCGTAAATAAAGATGTCGATCGGGACAGTGCGAGGAGCTGATTTAAATAATTGAACGTGTAGCGTTTAGATGGCAGCAAACGGGCGGCGCAGTCACTGGATGTGGCGCAATTAAGCTGGGCAAACAATGCGACAGGGCGGGCTCTTCTCAACACCTCTCAATGCCTCACTAATTACCTTAGCGCTTAAGTCGATGCTTCCGCAGCAGCCCCATCTGCACCCCATGTCAGGGCGTTAGGGGGTTTCCTGCCGGCCCGTAAAGCAACACGCTGGGTCCTATTCACATTCGTATCATGGTGTTTAGTGCCTCTGCTCCCTCCATTTCTTCTCATTCTTTTCTCCATGCTTTCATAGAAGCTCGTGAAGCAGTCTTGAATAAAACCTCAGTACAAAGTCCAGTCTGTATTTCCAAACACTTTTTCACCTGCATCAGATCTATGGAGCTAAACAAGCACTTCGGTTCCATGTATCAGTTTTATTGATAAATATTGAACTGTAGCTAATTATTCAGTAATTATACTTAGTGATGAGCGAATCTGGATTCATCTGGTAGAACCTACAGGACTGTAAGGAGGGTTTAGGGCTCTGAAAAAGTTTAAACATTCTTTGATAGCCGGCGCCGTGGTGTAGTGGGTTCGGATTCGGCTTGGGTCCTTTCCGGTCCCAATAACCCCCATCCCTCTGTCTTATCAATACAAAAACATTCTTTGACATTTCTGCTTTAAAAACATTTTTAATAATCTAACTATGGTTACACTGCATACAGCACAAACTGTGCTACAATAATATCTTTTTAAAATCAACAAAAACAAGGCCAGAAAGCACACAGTGAACATCTGTTGACAAGACTGTTGAGTACTGAATGCGGTAGACCAGAGTTTTTTTCTACACAATGGTGTAAACACAATGGTTTAAACTAAATTTCATGAAAGAATGAATTGATTTAGTCTTTGTAAGACAATTTTGGGTTCGAAAGTCCGTATATAAAGAGCAGCACGGTGTTGATGATTAGCACTGTTGCCTAACAAAAGGTCATAGGTTTGCATCATGTGGACTTTGCATGGTCTTCCGTTTGTTTGAGTAGGTTTACTTCGAGTTGTCCGGTTTCCCCCTACAGTCCAAAAACATGTATGTAAGGTTAATTGGTGAGACTAATTTGCCCATAGGAGTGAGTGTGAGTGTGTGAAGTTGTTTGCCTGTGATGGACTGGCGACCTGTCCAGGGTTTAAACCCTGCTTTTTCGCCTAATGACAGCTGAAACTCCAGCAGATCCCAGTGAACCTAATTAGGAATAAGCGAGTATAGACAATGAATGGATGTCCATATATGAGGGAGTGTCATTGGTCATGAATATTGATGTAATTCTCACCTGAGGAAACAAAGACCCTCCCCTAATAGACCATCAGCCTCCTTAGAAGTAAGAATGAGAGAAGTCAAGTCTTTTCGTTTTGCTTTTAACAAATAACCTGATTCTTTATATGACACAGGATTTACAAATCTGTATCTTCATTTACCTTGTATCTTTCCAACAAGTTATTTTGTTTCTAACAACAACATAAATAAACACACCATTCAGTCGTACTAAGTAGTTGTAACCAGTAACTGTAGGAACGAGTAGCTAAGTGAGTTGTTTCGAAAGGTTCTTGAATGGTCAGAAATAAAAGAAACGCATGCAGATTCATCAATCTTTACCAGAGATTGTAGGGGGAGTGATGGCTTAAGTGGTTAAGTTGTTGGACTGATACCAGAAAGACAGGGGTTCTATTCCCAGCAACACCAAACCACCACTTTGGACCCCTGAGCAAGACCCTTAACCCCCAAATGCTCGTTGTATAAAAGAGATAAAGTAATTGTAAAAATAAATGAATTCTAGGGATTTGATGAATGCCCACTATTGGAAGGTCCATGGTAAGAGCAGAATCCTTACTGACTCAAGTAACTCAAATGACTCCTGAGACTGTGATCTGTTCAGTGAGTGATTCAGTAGGAATCGAGTCCATAAATGGATTTCTTATCTCCAATTTCAACCAGACTGGTTACTGTGGTTTAGGTTGAGGTTTAGTAAATATGCATGTTAATGGGACAAAACGATCACATAGTAGGTCTATTTCTCTCTTTTTCTCTGTCTCTTTTTCTCTCTCTTTCTTTCTTATATTTTTTCTCTCTCTCACATTAACTATAAATTATATATATATATATATATATATATATATATATATATATATATATATATATATATATATAATATATAAAGATATATAGATATAAATATAAATTCATAACACAATGATTTAAAAAAAATGGAAGAAAATCAGTACATCTCTCTCTCTCTCTCTCTCTCTCTCTCTCTCTCTCTCTTTCTCTCTCTCTCTCTCTCTCTCTCTTCTTTCTCTCTCTCTTGCCTTGTCTACATTACCTCTTTTCCTGTTCTGTATCTTTTTTTTTTTTTTTACAAAAATGCGCATTAAGAGTGAACCTGGTGAAAGAATAATTGCAGGGATGTAATTGGACCTTGAGGATCACTGCTGTACCTTCACTCAATGATTATAGTAGATATATAGATACTAGATAACTCTAGTATCAGGATAAAAGATTTCCTTGAAAGAATTGTACTAGAAACAGACTACAAAATTCTACAAAATAACAGTTCTTGCTAAATTTTAAAATATAGTTCATTAAAAAATGGCAAGAAAAATGGCTTAGAAAAAAAGTTATTCAATTTCTTCTAATTCAAGCGTCTCCACTATGGACAGGTGAAGGAATTTGTTTGTGTCCAGATTTGGTTTCAAATGTTGCTGAGCATGTTTACAGGAATCTTCCCTCTTCTGCCCTTTTTACTGTTCTGCCCCCTTGCGGATGAGCTGTTCGCTGCTCCAGCAGTGCTTTAGAAAGTGTGTAAGCTGTGTATTCACCCACACACCTGCGTTCATGCTTTCGGAGGTGTGTAGAATACGAAACACTCCAGTCTTTAAGGTGAAGTCATTTGAAAGGGTTGTTATGATTCACATATTCGGGTCAGATACATGAATGAAAGCTGTAATCTTGATACATTAACTGCTTTACTACAGTTCAGTCTATTTTCCCGGTGTATTCATTTAAGGACAAAAATTCCAGCACTTCCACCCCCTCACTTTGTCCCTTAGTGTCCTTTTATCAGCCAACATTCCTCTTTCAAGCTCTTTCTTTCTTCACCTGCCTTACTTTTTCACTTCTTTTTACTATCTCTCTCTCTCTCTCTCTCTCTCTCTCTCTCTCTCTCTATCTGTCTCTCTGTCTTCATAATTTCTTTCAGAACTTTATTAATTATACCTCCTACACTCGCTTTTTTCTTTATTTATTATTCTTTCTTTCTTTCTTTCTTTCTTTCTTTCTTTCTCTCTCTCTCTTTCTTCTTCTCTCTCCTTCTCTGTCTCTGTTGCTTTCGCTTAGTAGTTTTTTGTCTTTTTTCCCCCCTAATTCAGTCGTACTCTACTCTTCTCCTCAACATTTCTTTTTCTTTTTTTGTCAAATGCCTTATCCTTCACTTTTTATCCTCCTTTGTCCTTCTCCCAAAATTTTTACTCAACCATTCTTAACCGATCCTATTGCATTCCCCCCCCTTCTTTTCTCTCATCCGTCTTTACATCCATTCCTTTCTATCTCTCTTTTCTCTTTACTTTTCTTTTCCATGTTTCTTCCTTACTTCCTCGTAACAACTCACTCTTTCTCGACTCTCGTATCTCATATCTCACCCCCCCACCCAGCAGTTACGTGAGCCGTGTATCTCCAGCACCACTCTAACACACCAAAGTCATCAGAAAATATGTTTATTTTTTTTTCAATCGTAAAGCTGAGCATCATCAAGATGCCCTTTATTACTGACTACTGATTCTTTTTTTATCAGGGAGCAAGAAGAAAAATGGGAACTGAGGAAATGTCAGGAATAATAGCAAGCACCTGCCTCATCGCTTATCTAATAGCATCGGCATGAGGAAATGCATGAGTCGCTATTTGACAGTTAGGAGTTTGATTGTGGGTGACAGGACATGTGTCATGGAGGTGTGTCTGTGCGTACCGGACACACACACACACACACACACACACACAGCCATCTGGCTAGCTGGTTTATTTGGTTGTGAACGCTGTGTATGTGTTTCCCGGCTGAAATGCTGCACATTCTTATGGTTCTGTGATTGACAGCTCAGCCTCAGGGCTCTGTATCTGTCACTGCTGTTTGTTAGAGATGCTCCGCTGGGACTGGAATATCGTCCAATAATTACCATCCTGCTCCATCCCTCTATCCCGCCCACACGTTCTTCCGGGCTGCCAGAGCGTCGCGTGATGTTATTCAGGCTTTACGGAAGAGAAGAGCTTCATTTTGACACTAATTGGGTAGTTTTTCTAACAGAATGTGCCATTAGTGCAGCTTTGAGATGAGGATGAACCTTTTACAGTGATGCATTAAGTAGCAGTGTAAACACAGGAAATGTGCCACTTAATGCTCCTTATTCTCACCCGCTTGCTCTCTCTCTCTCTCTCTCTCTCTCTCTCTCTCTTTCCTTCTCTCTTTCTCTCTATCCCTTACATCTCCTTCTTTCTCTAATCAATCTCTATTCTCTGTCTATGGTTGCACTTTTCCTCCTTTTTCCACTGTCTCAACCATTTATTCCTTCTTTCTTTTTTGTTTCTTTCTTTCATTCTTTTTATTAATTTCCTATGCTTACACTATAATGATACATTTACTACAGATTAATAATTTTGTAATTAATTTCTTATTCCCCCTACTTTTCTTGTCTCTCTTTTAGTCCTGCGAGATGATTTTCGGCAGAACCCTCAGGATGTGGTGATAGCAGTAGGAGAATCAGCTACGTTGGAGTGTCAGGCTCCCCGGGGCCACCCGGAGCCCACCACTTTCTGGAGAAAAGATAAAGCTCGCCTGGACTTGAAAGACGACAGGATTACTGTGCGTGGCAGGATCACGTCACACATGTCTCAACTTACTGCAACACTATGTGTCATATCATATTCAATGCATTACATTATTCTATAATAAATTATAAACGAAGATTACCACAGTCTTTACCACTATAGTACGTCACTAACTCTACTACTGTTTTAACAGGTTTACTACCCCTAATATACTAATGTAAACTAATGTTTTAATATTGCTTAATATTATTATTGCTAATGTTTTAATATTAAAAAAATATTATACTTGACATAGGTAAATTAACCTTTATGCAAGTAAATAACTAAATGAGTAAAAAATCAAGTATCTACGAATGTAATTAAAATAAATTGAAAAAAAGTATAAAAGTTATTATAAGAACAGCTGCCAAATGCCGTAAAGTAAGTAAATAAACAAGTAAATAAAAAAGATAGTAAATGATAAATAAAGGGGTAAAAATATAAGTAGGTAACTAGTAAAGTTGGTAAAAAAATGAACTAAGTAACTAAGAACATAAGTAAATTGTAAAATAGTAACCAGGTTAAAAGATGAAATAAATAAATAAATAAGCATATGAAAGTAAGTTAATAAAATATTGAATAAATAAATTAGTAAGAATGTGAATAAGTATTTTGTAAGTTAGTGGAAAAATTAACTAAGTAACTAAAAAAGTTGTAAAATAGTGTAAAATAGTAATTCAGTTAAGCTTACTAAAGTAAGAATGTAGATAAATAAATAATTGAATAAATAAAATAAATAAATAAATAAATAACTTTTACCTTTATAAGTAGTTCTCTTAATAAACCAGTTGATAGAAAAGTAAGTACATTTAGTTAAAATATTACTAAAATAAAAAAGTAGATAAATAAATAAATAAGCATAAGAAACTAGGTTATTGATATAAGTAAGTAACCATGATTGACCATGATTGACTTAAAGCTTTATATGCTTTCCAAAATAAATGGGTTTATAAAATAATTAAGTAAGTACAGTTAAGTAACGAGGGATTTTTACCCTTTTCATTGGTAAAGAGATTCTTAGGCATATTATACCTTCTAACTTTTATAGACGTTCCTTGCTAAACTCTTTCTCTCTCTCTCTCTCTCTCTCTCTCTCTCTCTCTGTGAGATAGTTCAGCTGTCACTCCTATTTAGGAGTTTAAACACAAGCAACTTGACTCTTCATTTAGATTTTAGATTTTACTTTAAACTCCAAACTTTCGTAACATCTGTAACGAACAGCTTTGAAGGATTTCTATCTTAATAAATTACATACCTTGATGTAGGAATCTGTTGTTTAGATTCGAGGTGGAAAGTTGACCATCTCCAACACCCGGAAAAGTGACGGTGGGATGTACGTGTGTGTGGCAGCTAACATGGTGGGGGAGAGAGAGAGTGAGATGGCTCAAATCTCTGTGTTTGGTAAGCATTTTTATAGTTATATTATGTACAGTTGTTTCAGATTTTACCACATGTGAAGGTGTATAACGTCTGTGTGTGTTGCAGAGCGGCCAACGTTCGTGCGCAGGCCTGTGAACCAGGTGGCGCTAGTGGATGAGAGCGTAGAGTTCAGGTGCCAGGTGCAGGGAGATCCCCTTCCGTCACTACGCTGGAGAAAGGACGAGGTTGAGATTCCCCGCACCAGGTAAGGGAATACCCAACACAGCTTCCCACCTTTCACACTTATCTGCACCAGCGTGCTTTTAATTCCTCGCCCCCTGTGTAAGACTGTTGGGCGACTCAGCGACACGTCCAGATTAAGATGCTAAGCTCGAGAACGGAATGCAAATCAGCGCTCAGCGCAGTGGCAGTGTTACACTGTGCATCTTAAGAGGCTGGTGGTTTTTACTGTACAGTTTTGGCAGGAGCACAAATCCAGAGATGAATACATATCAGGATTACTGAGGCAAATGTCAGCATTGTAACGTAACTGCTAATGTGTGATAGAGATTAGAGCCATCACGTTTCTTAAAAAAAAGTGTATTCCAGTGTAAAAAAAGTGTATTCCAGTGTAAAAAAAGTGTATTTCTGAGCACTTAAACAGACTAAAATGGATTTAAATAGTATCGTTTTATTCTCACACATACAGTGCCCATATTAGCAGTAGTGTTAATTAGGATTGATTCAAATAAGATTATACTGTATATTAAGATTTTATTGACTCTAACTTAGACCATTTTAACTAATTTCTTACTGTTTGTATGCTCATTTTTAGATTTTTAGATTTTATTGTAAATTAACCTTTCATTTTGTCCACATGTCTCTGTGCAATTATCTTATTTATAGGATTATAATGCACTGTTCAGACAGGACTTTCATTGGCTCGCTTGATGCATTTGAAATCGTGTACAACCCAAGTACAGTATGTACTACATTGAGGTTACATTCAAGGTAGTACGTACTTTTAGACCGTTAATAAGATATGTTCTATATAGTATGATTATAAGTTGTTTGAGTAAATTTGAATAAAATGTTGATATTTTGATATTGTGACATACGTCGTCAAAACAGTTGGATAAAATTAACTTTAATGCTGTTAAACGAGTGCAATTTAACAAGAATAAGAATAAGTATAATGCAAGAATAAGATTTACTTTTCTGAAAGCTGGTGGTCTGCACCGTGGTGTAGTGGATTATGGTGCCAACACCCACATGCGCAAGTTGTTGTGCTCCTGCGACCAGGGTTCGGTTCCCGGCTCTTCTGGTCTCAACTCTTGCTCTATCGCCCTATTTCATCCTACTAATAATAAATGCCCAAAAAAAGTACTTAAAGCTACTTCGCCTCAATGTTTTCTACCATTTTTTTGCCAGACCTGTCTTTTCTATGGGCTAATGGGATAGTAATGCATACTTCAGAATCCAGGTGGAACTACTAGGACATCCGAGAACTTTTTTTCGTGTAATTTTTTTTTCGCTTCAGAATTAAGATATACTACTTACCTGGCATTTGATTTTGGATACTATATAATAGAGAAGTATCAATTTTGGATGCAGCCCCTATTGCTATTACTAGCAACACCTGTAAACGTGATTTATTCACGTGATTTAATCAGCCAATCAGGTATCATCAGTACCGTACATACAATAATACAGTTCATATTGGTAATGTTCGAATATGAGACATGTAAAAGAGAAACTGAACATTAAAACAGAGCATAGCAGCTAAAATATTTGTCGATCTATTTGGCACTTAAATACGAGAACAACATATAAAATTCGTAGGTTTGCGTTGGTGTATGTGTGTGTTTATACACCAATTCCAAAAGTTAAAAAAAACAGGAAGTACAAAACCTTTAAAGAAATATATGCAGGCTAAACATTTCCAGTGCTTTGCCTTGTGTCGTTTTTCCTTCCTTCCATCTTTGTTCCAGCATTTCAACCCCCACACACTGTTCCATATCCTCCTTAGAACAAAGACCGTAGCTAGATAAACGATGGAGGACATCTCCTGAATATGCGTCCACCGCTTGCAGCGGCTTTCGTTTCCGAACGCCTCACACAGCAGTCCACTAGAACTCTTCATTGTATGAAATCATAATTGCGCACTGCTTTCCGGTGCCTGTGCAGTAAATTGGCACAGCGCTGCAGTGTTTGCTGCACATTCAGCTCATCAATCTGGACTACGACCTCCGATTTACATCTCATTACATTACATTAACGAAGAAAGACGGCCGTCCTGCGCGGCAGAATGAAATCAACTCGAATTCCATTAACCCTCCATCAGTATGTTTTACAGCCAGACAAATCAGGGAGAAAAATCTTCTTTGTGAGCTTTAACAGCACGGTATTTAATGCCAGATTTGATTTGAAACAAAGTGTGGTTACCGTTGAGAAGCCGGGATGGGGCTCGACAATAAAACACTGGAAGTTTATATATTGTCACATGGATCTACTTGTTTATAATAATTTAAAACATAAATGTACTCAATTTTTATTAAATATTAATTAATGATTAGAAGGCAAGAGTAGGGGTGCGGTGGGGGAATCTGTGTTGAAAATCTGAGGTTGAAGGTTCGATTCTCACCTTTGCCCTGTGTCTGCAGGATGTATGTCCTTCCTGTGCTTTAAATAATTTTTTGTCCCTCTAGTCCAAAGACATCCTTTGTGGGCTGTACACATATAAACTGTCTATAGTGTGGAAATTGATGTGTGTGTGTGTGTGTGTGTGTGTGTGTGCGATTTATCCCCAATGGGATAAACCCCAGTCTCTACATTACCCTGTATAGAGGTACACAAAATAAATCGATAAATGGAATTATTAGACTATAAATAATTATGTATTTCATTTTTTTATTATTTACATTAATGGGAAATAATACAATATTCAAATTTAAGCATTTTTAAAATTTTATTATTTTTAAAAAACAACAAATAATAAGTATTTAGATGTGGCATCTGACAGTGATGTGGCATCTGCTGGGAGTGTAAAAGTATTGTAAAGTGCTGAGTCGTGTATAAGTCTCCTTTGGGATCTCTGTTTACTTCTTTAGCCACTAAATAAGTCCATTTGAAGACCCCTTTTGGTCCTTTCTGCTTTTTTTCTCCACACCTTTACCCCTCCAGGTCCTCTCTAAGGAGACACCTATGATTGACACATACTTAAATTTCAGACTAAGTGGAAACCATTAAACAAATAATCTCACGTTTATTCTAAACGCCTCATTCTCTTCTTAACACACCTCATGATTCGCTTACATGCTCTGACCTCATCAGATTTAAAAAGACTTGTGATCGAAAAGCTTTGCTGGATCTGCAGCTGTTTTATATTTATAACTCTGACATTTTGGTCGGACGCCAAACTTACATTAGGGGTGCAGTGGTGTCTCAAATGGTTTAGGCGCCCAGTTGTCTCTTGGAAGACCAGGGTTAAAGCTCCACCGCCGCCAGTCTGGGGCGCTGTATCATAGCTGACTCTGCGCTCTGACCCTAATTTTCTAAGCTGGGATATGCAAAGAACCAAATTTCACTGTGCTGTAGAGTTTGTGTGCCAAATAAAGACGTTTACATTTAACTCATTTTTGCTTATCCAAATGAGTCAAAAGTTGACAACTTAGTGGTGCTGGGAATTGAACCCACGATCTTCCACCAACCAGCACCCAACACCACTCAGCTACCACTTTCTGGAAGCACTGGGCATCAAATAGTATGGCAGTGTATTGCAGAGCGCTGGCACACACATTCAACCATAAATAAAGAATGTTATGAATTTTGATCAACTTAGAATTTTGCAGTCCATCCTGTTTCTCAAATATGCTGACTTTGGTTGAGTCCAGTCATGGAGGACAGTTATTCGTCAATAAAACTTGCTGGAAACATGTTCAAAGATGTGCCCCAGATTCACAGGACCCTTAGAAGAGATCCTTCTATTCTTCGGATAAACGCAAACACACACACTCCAAATACAGTGGGTTATTCTTCATAAATATTGAAATAGAAGAACAGGAAAGGTTCCGGCTGAAAGCACCTTTCATTTTAGCGTGGCTTTGATGCTTGCATAATTGACACCCTTTCTCTCCACTTTACCAAATCATCTTCAGTATGGACTCTTTCAAGGGCTGCAAAAAGGCATTTTGTTCATCCAAAAGTGCTTCACCAGCCCATTATTCTTTGTTTACTGTTTTTTTCGTAAAACTGCCTCATTCTAATTGTTGTTTTTCTCTAGGGCCCCCAAGCTCCTGCTGTGCTTTAACATAAGAGCGGTTAAACTTTTAGCACGTGAATGTTTTTGAAGACCTGTTTCCGTTGTTCCTTCCAGGTATGAGATGAAATACGAAAAGGACGACTTTGTGCTGAGAATTAAGAAAGTGTCTTCCGGGGACCAGGGAAGCTTTACGTGCGTTGCGGAAAACCGAGTGGGCAAAGTGGAAGCATCGTCTACGCTTACAGTCAGGGGTGAGTAACCTTCATACTGTGTCCATAGCCAGTCTGGTACATGCTGTAAAGATGGTTGGAATTTGATTTGATTATTCGTCTTATCTTGGTCCTGGAATGGAAAGATTTATCTTAGGGCACCGTTTTCATATATCTTATTTTTATCCAAGATTACATTACATTGACAACTTCTTATTAAAGAGTACAGACTCTGTTCCTAAACCCTATATTCCTCCATTCGATTCCATTTTTACGTCTTACAATTCTATTCTGTAAAATAAATAAACAAATAAATCCCAAGCAACTCAGTGGATGCTCATAAATTTGAGTCAGACAGTTGATGCATCATTACGCACCCAACATCCTATAATTAACAAAATCAATATAATGTCTTACAAAACTAATTAAATATCAAGCTTGCTGAATTTATTGCCATTATAGAGACAAGACGAGACGAGGAATAGGCAATAAGTGCAGTCCTGGAGTGCTCACACATTACTGATGACGAGAGTGCACCCGCAGACAGAAAACACATTTGTTGTAATTTATGTCAGCTAGATAATTATTTTCAGCAATGAGATGTGTTAATTTGATAGGTTCCGGTGACACATTTCACCAGTGAATGTACAAAAAAAGATGTCTTCTGAGGACCTTATATGCTTTAAGATGATGGTTAAAAAAAAACCCCATACCACACTTCTGGAAAGTTTTAAAAGAAGTATGATTTTATGTAAAGACCTTCATTTAAACCAATTACAACACACTCTGTGTGTTGACAGCATATTACTGCTTTTTAAAAAATTTAATCATAAAATGGAAATTATTCCTTAAATAATATACAATGTAAAATATATACATATATTTCATATGTTAAGTCAATTACCCTGATTTTGTCCTGCAGCAAAACTGAACTTTTCAGACTGTAACAAGCTACAAACCCAAAGAAAATTATTTTCAGATTTGAAAAATAGTGTTTATGTATTTATTTTTTTTAATATTTAGCTTGCTACAGTTAAAGAACTAAACTGATTCAGCAGTTTAAGAAAGTTCTCTTCTGCAATTTGCTATTTTTAAACTTTTTTTTAGCAGTCCTGTCCCTCAGGCACCTTTCCACATACCACTCCAACCCTGGTTTTTCCAGGTACTCCCTTGCCACTTACATGCAATTATCCAATCAGCAAATCATGTGGCAGCAATGCAGTGCACACAGAGATTAGGAGCTTCAGTTCACATCCGAATTGAAGAATAAATGATTTTAATCTCAGACTGTTATAAACAATATTTGCTCTATAAGCATTTCAGTTACGGTGTTAGAAACACCTTGTTGATTGGCGAGTAGGGCTGGGACGATAAACAATATTGTATCGAATCACGATAAAATTCATTGTTAAGACTGATGATAAGATTTAGATCTTTTATATGGATTTTATGGCTTCAACCTGTTAACATTCCACCGTCCTCCCACTCAAGTCATTAAGCCATCAAATTCCAGCATAATCATGTGGTTGCTAGGTAAAAGATCCAAGCAAATTCAATGAAATATAAAGTCCAGTTTATATGTCGATAAACATTGACAAATGCTCAGAAGCTGAGCTTAAAATGCACCTCTGAATCGTGACGTCTGTGCTAACACAAGGCAAATACTCCACAAAACAACAAAATGGCCACCGCACTTGACTTATATGTCATGCCATTTCAAACATGGTGTTTAGAAACAGTTTTCAAAATAAAAGCACTGATTCATTACACCAAACAAACAGCTTTTATCACAGGGGGTAAGATTGTGCTAATTTTAGTAAGTTGTCTTAAGCCAGATGTTTAATATTTTTTTTCTTAATAAACTATACTTAACTAAACTTAATTTATGAACCCTTTCATTTTTGTGTCTTTAGTCATTGTTAGGATACTTTTTTAAAGCTGGCAGTATTAAGAATTTATATTTTTTAAATACCCATCTATCTATCTATCTATCTATCTATCTATCTATCTATCTATCTATCTATCTATCTATCTATCTATCTATCTATCATTATTAATCAATTTGAAAAAAACATATATATTGACATTGCATTTTTGCCATATTGCCCAGCCCTATTGGAAAGATTGATGGAGAATTGCCAGTTCCAATTTACAAGAAGTCCAAAATAACCCAAATCTATAGAGAGAAGAAAAGCATTTCATAATGCACAAAACATCTAAGCCTAATTTAGAAAAGCTTTGGCAGTAGCCCATATCAGGTTCCACTCCTATAAACCGAGAACAGAAAGCTGATGCCCCTGTGAGCACAGGATCACCAATAAGTGATTGGCTGATTGTATAATTCCATGAATGAACAGCTGGACAGCCCAGTATACTTTAAAAGATATTTACTGTTTACTTGTTTGAAATGGAAGTTTTTATAAAGCTGACCAATTTACCATTATTTTGGAGGATAAGAAAAACATGTGGTTTTGCCCGAAAGCTTTATTCTACCAACAGCAGGCTTTCTAACCCACATTTTCAGTGTAATATTACCAAAGCCTCTCCAAGGAGGAGGCCGCACTGTTTACGTGCCTCTCTGTTGGATCCGAGGCTGTCAGGATCATCTCCCTCTGTGTCATTTTCTGACCAGTGGGAGTCTTGTGATACCCAAACATACATATAAACCTCAAGCCAAGCATGGACGGCTGGAACTGACCTCCCGCTAAGTTCAAGAAATGAGGAACTTAATGACAGTGTAAAGCTTGGTCTCACACTCCAGTCTGTTCCAAAAGTACTATATTCCTGGCACACCGTTAGACACCAGGTGAGGTGGGGTACAGGGGAAAGAATAGCAAGATGGGACACATCGATACGACATTTGAGAGCTCGGCTTTAGTAATATTTGTAGCCGTCTAGCCACAGCTTGCATTTCAGAAATGTCTAGGATGTTGCATTAATGGCAGCCTGCTGTTGTTGTTGTTAACTTCTCCCCAGAATTTGTAAGGTTCAAGATGTGTCCTAAATTTATTCGTGAACCCGACATCTGAATGTGTTTTCTTCCTTCTTCGGTTGTTGTCACCCTTTCATCCACTCACCCCTTTCTGCCCTCATTGCTCATTGATCACCAGCTCATCATGGTAAGTACCACCCCATACCATGCGTTCTCTGTTTGATTAGTATTCAATTACACATAAAAGATAACAGTGACCCAACTGAGCGCATGGCTTTGGACACATTTCCTCCCAAATACATTTGATTCCATTAAGTAAAGCAGAAATAAATTCGCAACCTAGCTGTGTTAGAGGCTGTGTGAAATTTAGGTATCTTTTTCCTGAACTTTCCACCTCACCCCAGGAGGCATTAGTAAACACGGCGTGTTTTCCACCTTTTCAAACCGATGTATGCTGCATGGAAATTAGAAACGCATGCTTTCCAACACCTCAGCTTTTGCATTAAACATGACCATACCTTTGCTTTTGCATTCCATTCAGTGAAAATGCAACCACCTGTTTTTTTCATGTCTGCAATGATACCTATCTGACCTTTCACCTCAGAGGCACCTCAGTTTGTTGTAAGGCCCCGGGACCAGATTGTAATGCAGGGGCGAACTGCTACCTTTCCGTGCGAGGCCAAGGGAAACCCGCAGCCTGCCGTGTTCTGGCAGAGAGAGGGGAGCAAGGTCAGTGTTCTCAACAGCGTTTGCATATTCATGTTAGATTTCTGTGTTTGTCTGTGGGTGTTTATTCTGCGATCTGTAAATCTGTGCTTACAGACAGAACCGACTTATACTCAACCTCAGTAAATCCAGTGAGCTGGCCATGGTTTTTCTTTGATTATTTTGAGGAACAGTTGGCTCAATTAAGCAATTAATTGGCTAAATGAATAGTCAGATTTTACCTTCAGAGTAATGAAGTGGTCATCATTCGTCCGTCGCTAAACTCAGTGGGGGTCGTTTGTCATCTCAAAACTTATTAATTTACTCAATTCAAGTCATTAGAGCTAATTGAATCTGGCTAATGCCATTCCTCTCTCGACACTTGGGTAGATTTGAGGGTCTGAATGAAGGAAAATCTCATTAGAGGCAAGGGGAGATAAGAGATCTCAAGGCTGTGAGTGGGTGGTGAAGTCTGGCTCAGTACGCTGGCTTGTGCCCAAGGGCAAGACGGGCAGCTGAGCAACTCTCAGTTCAGATGTTAATTACCGACCAGCTTCTGTATGAAGTAATGATCGCACTGTAGGCCTCTGTGCATCTGTGCAACTTTAACACCTATAAACAGCAGTATTTGTTAAATATTGGATTATTAAGTGGTTTAAAAGTTGTACTTTAAACAGTCTATAAGTATAGCAGAGGGCTGGTACTGTACACCTGCTGGCTGGTATACCTTGTGTGTGTTAGTTTGGAAAAAGAAGGCATGTCTAGTATACCTGTTTTTATAAGTAAATATGTTGGTTACCATTAGGTTGGTCAATATTATCAGCATTGTGGCCTGTATGCTGGTCAAATTTAGGGAAGGCTTTACGGCTTTCAAGATGATCAGTTCCAGAAATGAAGCTATGGCCTTCAAAAAAATCAGTTTTAGAGGAGGGTGTGTGGCCTTTCTATTGGTCGGTTCTAGGGAAGAAAGCATGACCTGCAAGCTGGTTGAATCTGGCGAAAAAAGGTGTGGGTTGTAAGCAGGGCTGGGTAACCTATGTTTCTTAAGTTACTTTGTCCTGCTTGTTTTCCGACTACCCTAATTACATGGCTCTGGAAGATACCATTTCAGAAGATACCAGCAGTAATCAGCAGTAGATAGGGCAGGGATAGCTGGAAAACAAAGCAGAACAAAAGTATCTTAAGAAAAAAGGGTTGCCCATATGGGGAAAGAAGCAGATCAAACTTGACTATTGAAAATATTACTTCTTACAGTCCAGTAATTGAATGTCGGTATTGTTAAATGCATGCTGTTTTAGAAATCCATATTTTTTTCACCCTGCGTCCGATGAAATGTTTATTTTTTCCCATTGACCTTAGGACCTGCTTTTTCCTAATCAGCCTGCTCAGGCAGGAAGTCGCTTCTCAGTGGCTCAGAATGGAGATCTGAGTATCACTTTGGTCCAGCGATCAGACGCCGGCTATTACATCTGCCAGGCTCTCACAGTGGCTGGCAGCATCCTAGCCAAGGCCCAGCTGGAGGTGTCTGATGGTGAGTGTGTTGAATTTTTAACTCAAATGGAAACATTTACTCCATGAATTTACAAGTAGTTTTTCTAAAGTTTTTACAATTCTAGGCAATTCTGGTGCTTGGGTATTACTTATTCACTCTCATTAATCATCTTTAAAGTTACATCCATATTGTAGAACAATACAGAAACAATTATTGCAGTAATGTGGCAGTAATATCTAGCAGGGGACATCTGGATATGCATTACTTTCAAAAGATTTCAACACACGCTCCGCAGTACAGGCATACACACATCCGGTGGTGCACCTGTTTTTTTGTGGGCTTAGAAAAAATGAATAAATTCGCTACACATTTTTTTGTGTTTCACTTTAAGTACAATATTGAGGGCATGTAGCAAACTAAAGTTCATTTTGGACGTGACGGTTTTAGACAGTCATCCACTTTATGGTGCGTCTCCTGAGAGACTTCAGAAGCAATCCTTAACAAAACCTCATCAACCCTTTCTTCTGGCTTAAAGGGGAAAAGACTTTGGATGGTCTGAAAAAAGCGAGTGAAGCCCATAAAGTGTGACGCTGGGGCTGCTGATGGAGAGACTCACATTTACACCCACTTCTTCTCTCAAAGAGTATCATTATCTTAAGTGCTGTGGCGCCGCCAGTTGGGAGCCGTATTCTGCTTCCTTTCCATTTTGTCTTGGCCTGCTCACGCAGACATTATTGAATTAACATCTGCTCAAGGCCCTCTCTGCAGAAGGAGCGCATTACCCTCGAAGCAGCGACTGCCGGGTTGCCTTGCATATCAATTGAGGGGAAGAGGACGAATAAAGTGAGAGAGGTCAGGAAAGAAAGGAAGGAGAGACGGGAAGTAGTGCCGGAAGAAGAAGCGAGAAAGGAGGAAAGATCAGATTGCAATGATGGAGATGCAGTTCTTTTTTTTTCCTGCATTGTGGGCTCAATTATGTAAATAAATGTACTGTACTATATATAAAAATACTGTTACGGGTAAAGGACGTCTGGAAGTTTTTAACCCCATATGCCAACATAGGTTCACTTTACTAAGAGAACAATAAAACCTATTTATAATAAGTCTGAAAGTACTTTCTGTACTATTATAATCAACAGATTGATCAAATTATGACTTTAATTGTAGGGAACATGTTTATAATTACTACGCTGGTAAAACATGTTTACATTACTTTGGCAAATAATGGAAAATAATAGAACAATTTTGGTTTGCTATAACTGATGTGGTTTTCTAGTACGCTTTTCTTTTTTCATGTGAATGTTTGCAAAGAAAATGTATTGATTATCATCAATTTAGTTCCCCAATTATGTAATTTTTTAAAAGAATTTGTGATTGTGCTAAAAAAAAGTAAAGTTTCAGATTAAAAACTTTTCTCAAAATCATACGATTTTGTGACTATATACAATTTTTTGGACAATCCGCATATATTTTTTAAAAATTTGATCCATATCAGATATTTGCATTTACACTATACACGGCAAAACAACCCAAGGTAGACGTACTGACTGGAAAAGGAAGAAAATCGATGTGAAAATCAATAAACACAATAAACAGAGACGAAATAATTATTCAGTATTTTGCTGTGTGCTTCTAACTTTTGGTCAACAGTTTGGAAAAAAGACATAAATATGTTAGTATGCTGACGAGTTGTCGATAATCTTTTACCTGCAGTTTACGACATAATTACATAAAAATAAATGAGCTTCGAAGGACTCAAGTGTTATTAATTTTCTAAGATATTAATAAAATTCATTTTTATTGAATTTTATTAAACTGCTTCTTAGATTTTTTGGTCTTTTTCTAGTAAAGTAATCCACAGTCATTTTTTTCTGTTCTATTACACCTACGCTACAGATGTCTACAGTGGCTAGACATTAAGCTGAAAATAACTGAAGTCATGATGGTTTGGTGCATGTGATGGAAAGCTTTCCTATTAGTCATTGAGCCCATATATCATTGTAATGCATATGATTAATGTCAGGCTAGGAAATAAATAAAGATTGGTAGTGCTTTGGTTGTAAGATTTACAAAGATATAAAAATGATGTGTGTGTGTGTGTGTGTGTGTGTGTGAAACCCTCCTTCTTAATAAATATACACGAAAACCTAATTTAGACGAAGAATAGCGGGAAAATGAAGAAACGGGGGTGTGAAAGTGTCACAAGGTGCAGCCAAAAAGACTTTAATTAGCCTCTCCGGCAAGCCATTTGTAATCCATGCTAGCGATAGCATGCCAAAAACTCACACAATGAAAGGTGTTGTTTATTTATTTATTTTTGCCTGTCAGCCCGCAAGAACAAGTGTTCAATTTACGTACACATTTATCATTAAGGCACAAAATGCTGCCGGTAAGTGCCTGCTCTCCTGCAAGGTCAGAAGAAGCTCTGAAGGAAATTGTTATGTATTTAATCCACGTGTTTGCTTTCTCTTCAACAGCTCTTAAAGACCGCCCACCACCCATTATTCAGCACGGGCCAACTAATCAGACAGTAGCAGTGGGTACCCTGACGGTTCTGGGGTGTAGGGCATCTGGAGAACCTGAACCCACGGTCACTTGGCTAAAAGATGGACTGAGTCTGCTGGCTATAGAACCTCGAATGTCCCTTCTGGAGGCAGGAAGTCTGCAGATCCAGAATGTTAAGGTGTGTCCTTTGTGATTAGTACAGGATTTACTATATAGACACATTGTAAATATTTACTATATATACAGTCAAGCCTGAAATTATTCATACCCCTGGCAAATTCTGACTTAAAGTTACTTTTATTCAACCAGCAAGGTTTTCTGACACAGGCTTCTCCCAAAAGATAATAAGGCGATGTACAAGAGGCATCATTGAGGAAAAAATATTTCTCAGCTTTTATTTACATTTGAACAAAAAGTGGCATGTCCAAAATTATTCATACCCTTCTCAATAATCAATAGAAAAGCCTTTATTGGCTATTACAGCAATCAAATGCTTCCTATAATTGCTGACCAGCTTTTTGCATGTCTCCACTGGTATTTTTGCATATATGTCGACACGCTTACCAATAGGCTACCACATCATATTACACAAATTTCTGCCTTTGAGGGTCCTTAAGTGTTTGTCAGTTGAAACATTACAGCTGCAATCTTCAGCCAATAAAGTTCAGTGTAATGTTATCCTAACAGATGTGAAAACATTCAGATAAAATATTATTAATATTCAGATAAATATGCATAATAAGTCAACCCAGTGGTTCCCATACTGGGGACGCAGCCCCTTAGAAAGGCACAGAGTTTTACATTTATGACATTTGGAAGACGTCCTTATTCAAAGCGACTTATATTTATGTTATTTTATACAATTGTGGTGAAGGGCCTTGCTTAGAAGCCCAGTGGTGGTGTTGAGAATTGAACTCCGGTCTTCCAGGTATCACTCACACCTTACCACTTCCCCATTAATAAGGGGGAAAGCCTAGTGTGAAGTCATCAGATTTTTAAGGGGATGCAACAAAATTTTAAAAGAGAATATGGACAAAATATGTTCTGCGGCAGTGTTCAGCGTGCAGGTTACACCGCCATCACTGCACAGTGTGATGCTCCCCTTAATATTCTGCTTTAGTTGAGTTGCTTAAACCCCATTTTTTATTTCTGTGGTTAGGCAAAAAAAAGTTTGGAAAGCACTGCCCTAACCACTGAACTACCACTTAGCAACAGTTATTGTAAAGTCACGTGACTGACCTGCTCGTAGACATATCCTTTAAACATCAGTTGTATTATTACTATTAACTCACTGCTATAAATCCCACACTCTTTGTAGACACGGTCATTACATCATTCCTATAAACTCATGCCGCACTTTCTATGCATTACAGCTTTGCTACGTAGAACACATATTATGTCTGATCATTGCATTATTTTGCTTTTTATGAACCATTAACAGGGTGAAAGTGAGAAAATTAAATTCAATTAAAAATTCCTGGCTTGTCATAGCGAGGAATATGAAAGGTATGACAGAAAGTAAGGGAAGAGCAGAGAAGGAAGGATACTTCTCTCCCGGTGATGTCAGACAGGCATGATTTAGATGGACAAGTGCATTCAGTTTAAAGATGAATAAAGTGTATTGATTTTCTAATAAATTGCTAAATGCTGCAGACATCTTAAGCTCAGCTTTGACAGAATCTGGGCTCTTCCACAAGGACAGCTCTTTATGGCAGATTAAAGCCGAACACACACACATACACACACAACACTGAAACGAATATGAAATGCCCACACAGCTCTTACCTGAATGCTTATCTCCCTGTGAATGTCAATTTTACTTAAATCACTTGTGTCTGAATCAGCTTAATGGAATGGTGGCAAACATGGAGAGGAAAGCCGGTATCTTGTGGCACTCTAAGCACAGTGGATAAGGAATGTAGAGGAATAAAAAAAAGAGATAAAGGACTAAAAAAGGCAAAAGAAAAACAACAAAAAAGCTCTTAGTACGTGCTATTGTTAGGGAAATGAGCACTAATTAAAATATTGTGTCGCTGCATCAGGGTAGCTGTATTAGTGATGTACTGGTGCGGAGTTCTAAATGAAATTTATTAACTGCATTAATGTCAGCACTTTAGCGAGTCACATGGTGTCACTTGCTTTTTTCCGCTGCTCCTTTAGGGAAGCCATCGAAGGTTAATGCATTTTTTTCACAGTTATATTTGTGCAGCGGGGGAATATACAATACAGCAGTTGATTATATTAATTAAATGTGCTAGGATGAAGATGTGGAGTGAGCTGGGGATAAACTAAAAGACTTAAGCCCTGCTGCAGCACTTTATTTAAAAGGAAAAAAAAAGGACAGGCAAATCACCCTAAAAAAAAATTAAATCACGTCTTTTAACAATGTAAATAAATAATAAGACAGTATGACAATATTATTGCTTTGTTAATGTTACACATCCATCAATAGCTAATTTCTGCTTGTGACTATAGCTGATTTTTATTTCGATAAAAAAAAAAAAACATTCTGAGATACCCTGTGGTTTTTACTTTCATTTTCTGCATTAAGTAAATCAATATATTCAATCAGATTTAAGAAAAATGTTTAACAAATGTTACTTTCCCAGAAAGTACGCTTTTGTGGGGCCAACTTTAAATTAAAGTACATTTAAAAAAATGTGTATTGACGAAAGCCTCATGATACGATACATATCACGATACATGCATCATGATACAATATATTACGATATATAACATTACATTACATATTGCAAAAAATATTTTTTAAAGTAAAAGCTAACAATACATCCAATCCAAAGTCAGTGATGCCCTTTTTCCCGTTATTTTTGCTTTTGAGACAATGAGTGTATGTATCAGCGGCATCTACAGGAGCGGAGGAGGAAATCGACACACACTGAGGGTTGTAACTGAATATTAATGTGAACATAAAACTTAATTTAAATATATATTGATATTGGAGGTTAGAATATCGATACACTATCATTAAAATATATATTGTGGTAGTTATTTGTGTCGATATTTTTACACAGCCCTATGATTTGGTGTGTGAAAGTAATTGATTAGAATTAAACTAGTGATAGCTGAAGTAAGTGATAGAAATACTTGAAACTTAAGTTGATAGGAACGCAACAGTGGGAAATATTTCTTTTTATTTTTATACATTGTTTTGTCAAGGATGAAATATTTTTAAATCAAAGCCTGTCAGTGTGGAAATGTTTTTATCATTGTGTAGCATTGTGTATGATGTTTGTGTATATATACAGCTCTCAAATGTTTTTCTGCTGATGTTCTTCCCCAGCTCTCAGACTCAGGTCTGTACACCTGCTTGGCCACCAGCTCAAGTGGAGAGACTTCGTGGAGCGCCTTCTTAGACGTCAGAGGTTCTTATCTTATATCAGAAGAATCCTTTTACTAGAACATTCCATTCTCGACTTTTCTCACACTCTTTCTGTTTCTGCACTCTTCCTTTCTCTGTCAGAGTCTGCCGAGCTCACAGACTCTGTATCCCACAACGCCAGTCTCCCAGGGCCACCGTCCAAGCCTGAGGTCACAGATGTCACCAAGAGCAGTGTGTCTCTTTCATGGCATCCTGGATCTGAAGACGCTTCCCTTGTGTCTGCCTATGTCATAGAGGCTTTTGGGTATGTGTGTACTGGTTGAATCAGGTCCTGGTATTCTGTACCCAGTGCCCTTCACGCTTATAACACAGACGAGGTCGGTTAACCGGGCACCAGGGTTGCCCTCAGTGAGCGCCAGCGGTGATGGATTTAGCGGCTTATTTGTTGGGAAAGTGCTGGGGCTGTGCCATGCTTGAGCATCGCTGCCCAGTATGTGATTTGGCTCGTTGTGTTTAGTCAATATTCAGCTGCCTGAGGCTTGTGCAGTGGAGTAAATTTTAGGTCATGCAAAGGGCTTATATTATTTGAGAATGGAAGTTTTTAGAGCTGTGGGTAAAATATTTTACTTGATTCTACTTTTGTTCATGTGAGAAGTTAGCAAAACACAACCGAACCATATTTAGTGTCAGATTTTCTTTTTAAAGCTTAAGAAGTGTTGCTGAAGATATTATTTTCTTTGCAAAGCTAAATTTATCAAGAGCAACTTAGATATACATTCTTATTTAAAAGTTAAGGGCCTTGCTTAAGAGCCCAGCAGTGGCAAGTTTTGGGACCAGGAATCAAACCCACGATTATCCAACACCTTAACCACTGAGCATTATAACAGTGTTATAAATAAATGGGGTTATTTTCTCCAGTAACTGCATTATTTATAATTATATTATAATATAATATAATATCATAATAAAATAAAATATATATGTATAATCATAATTATTAAACATACATAATACATAAATAATTTTTCAGACAATTTACAACAAATGGTAAAATTACATTACCTTTATACAGTTAAGATGGTTTAGGGCCTTGCCCAGGGGCCCATCGATGGAAGTCTGGTAATGCTGGGAAACCGAACCTATATATATATATATATATATATATATATATATATATATATATATATATATATATATATATATATATATATATATATATATAAACTCCCACCCATTGTATCAAATAGCAGCCCAAATTTGATCAACCTCAACCAGTCCAGTTTATTTTTGGTCTGACGTGAACAAACCTGCCCAATCTGGCAACACTGCTCAAAACAGAAACAGCCATCTAAAATGTCTTGATTTGAGAAAGCAAGATAGCCCATACCATCTAGTAGTATGTGTTTGAGAAGTGGAAAACATGTATGTTTCAGGATTTGGTAGCCCTTTGAGTAGTCTGAGTAAGTTTCAGTAACCCAAGCTCAAGATCAGACTCGACAGTTTGTTTCTTCTTAATTTTACATAATATAAATGTGATTGAATCTCAGTTTTTTTTAAACGGTTGGTTCCTACTTTTTGTATGTCATCATACAATCTGTCAAAAATTTTTTGCCTATTTACGACCACCATGTACGACTTTTACACATCATCAGTAGCACATTACCATGTGCTACTGATGGATAGCAAAACGCCCTTGCAGCTTTTTGCTAGCTGAAGCAGCCTTGACTGATTGCATATGGTCCAAGAATCTAATTTTCACTACAACAAAGCTGTAAAAAAACAAATTGTCCACACTTGAGGTGCTGCAACACTAGCTTAAACCCTTGATAGCAGAAATCGGCATACTGCCCACAATAATATCAGCATAAAACCCCAGAGCATCTGCCTAGAGCAGCCATGTGAGACGTGTGTGTGCTGTTTTTTTCTGAGCAGTGAGTTTATTGCATCTTTTCTCTGTTTGCAGCCAGCTGGTGAGTAACAGCTGGCAGACTGTAGCTGATCACGTAAGAGACACGCAGTACACCGTCAGAGACCTCCGACCAAACACTGTCTACGTCTTCATCATCAGGGCGGTGAACGCGCAGGGGGTGGGAGACCCGAGTGCCATGTCTGAGCCTGTCCGCACCCAGGGTAACATACACTCTACCCAATCTGGCATGGGGAATGCTTTAATTCCAGATGTAGTGTAATGATCTGATTACATTTTCTGTGTTTCTATAAAATTTTGGACAGGGTTTTGTACTCATCAGTGTATTTGTTTCATGTGTGTGTCAGATATCAGTCCAGCTGTGCAAGGTGTCGATCATCGTCAAGTGCAGAAGGAGCTGGGTGAGGTCATTGTCACCATGCACAGTCCCATAGTGCTCAGCGCTACTTCTGTCAGAGTGACGTGGGCAGTAAGTTTACCTTCTTACACTACCAAACTGTAATCAATAACTGTGAGGGGCAGTGGTGGCTTAAATGGTTATGGTGATATGTTGTTGATTGAAAAACCAGAAAGACCTGGTTCAAGCCCGACCACCTCCAGTCTGCCACTCTTGGCTCCTTGAACAAGACTTTTAAGCCTTTCTTTAAAACCGATTATGTGTGGATCTTTATTTCCTAAAAGAGTGTTGTGATATTATACTTCAGGCTAAAACTCTGAATATAGATTTTTTATACTATTGACTCATAATTCTGCGGTGATATTTGAATGTTATAGAAGTACACCAGCATCGACTAATGCATATTTGCTATAAATAAGTCTCTATTTGACACCCAACTGTGCTGAAGCCATCTGTGGCTAATGGGCAAGGGAACAAAATGAGCCACTCTCCGGGTGGGAGAGATGATATTACTGTGTCTGTCCTGTTAATCACCGCAACACTTGCCAATTGTAGGTCTGTGGGATCTAATGTATACAGAAAAAGACAAATTGAACTAAGTGTTACGCTTTTCTTCTATATGCATAACCAGAAGTTTAAGATATCCCCGTAGTGTGTGAATCGATACACTTGATTCTTCTTTTTCTTCCGGCTGTTCCCTTTCAGGGGTCGCCACAGCGAATCATCTGTCATCCACCTAACCCTATTCTTTACATCCTCCTCACTCACACCCACTAACTTCATGTCCTCGTTTATCGCATCCAAATACTTCCTCTTTGGTCCTCCTTTTTGCCTTCTGCCTGGCAGCTTTATTTCTAACATCCTACCAATATATTCACTATCTCTCCTCTGTACATGTCCAAACTACCTCAATCCGGCTTCCCTGACTTTCTGCCCAAAACATCTAACATGAGCCGTCCCCCTGATGAACTCGTTCCTAATCCTGTCCAACCTCGTCACTCCCGATTAATAATTTAACTTTTCTAATTAATTACAAATTATTTTTCAGTAAGCCATACATATGACTTGCACAGTAACTTTGCAAAAATTGCAGTAGTTTTATGACAGAATGTTTTAGAACAAACTTTCCCAGGTTTATGCTCAGCTGGAGTTTAGAGAAAATAAAGTGAAACCAGGTGGAGCGGGAGTGTGGGGACAGCTGGAGTTTTGCTAATCTCAGACCATTTAGGTTGATGTTTGATTTTGGACAAATCTGTTTTTTTTGATAACAAATAGATCACTGTTAGCTCTGTAAGCTGAACTCCTGCTTTCTGGAAGCTGCATGCGGTCAGCTTTTTATCTGCTGCTCACTCTGCTTTTTTTTGGCAAAGTGTTGAGCTGCCTTGTCACACATGGACACACACGCACACACACACACGCACACACACAAAAGACTGTCCTACTGTGCTTGTGAAGAACCTAATATTTTCCAAAAGCTGTGAAAGCTGTCATTTACTCTTGTATCATTTTGAGGACATTTGGTCCCCACTAAGATATTTTGTGTGTGTGTATTACATACATACACACACATACACACACACACACACAAATGTCCTACTACCCTTGGAAGGTCCATATTGTTTTTTCAAAAGCTGTGAAACCTGTCAAACCCTTTTACATCATTTTTCAGGATGGTCCCAATTTGGTCCCATTGATATATTTTACCGTGCTCGCACACACACACACACAGACACACACACACACACAAAAATATCCTACTATCCTTGGAAGGCACATATTGTTTTCCAAAAGCTGTGAAACCTGTCAAACACTATTGAGTAATTTTGACAATATTTGGTCCCCACTAAAATAATAAAAACACACACGCACAAATACACAAAACTGCCCAGTTATGCTTATGAGGACCTTAATACTTTTACGGACATTTGGTCCCCACTTATAATATGCTCATACACACTGACACACACACAAATGTCCCAGTATCCTTGGAAGGTCCATATTGTTTTCCAAAAGCTGTGAAACCTGTCAAACACTCTTTCATCATTTTTCAGGATACTCGGTCCCCATTGATATGTTTTACGGTGCTTGCACCTACACACCACTCACACACACACACACACACACACACACACACAGACAAATCTACACACACACACACACACACACACACACACACAAATACACAGAGACTTACCTATTGTGTTTGTGAGGACCTTATTGTTTTAAAAAAACGTCCAGAAACTTTTGTATCATTTTGAGGACATTTGGTCCCCACTAATATAATTTGCTCTGCTTTCTCTCCCTCTCTCTCTCTCTCTCTCTCTCTCTCTCTCTCTTTCTCGCTCTTTCTCTCACCCACACAAAGACTGCCCTATTGTGGTTGTGGGGACCTTAATGTTTTTTTAAAAAGCTGTCAGATGCTCTCACATTATTTTAAGGATATTTCATCCCCACTAAGTTGATATACCCTGCTCACACACACACACACACACACACCATATGCTGCTGTTCTTTATTGTGTAAATGCTGATTTAATACTGCTACTTGCCTGAATATTGTTTTGTTTATTTGTCTTCTGGGTGACTGATGAGTGCAATTATTGGCACATTCTAAATTATTGGCACATTCTAAATTACACAAATTAAGCCATAAATATGAGCACAAATGATGTGGTAGTTCTATCCATATCATCGTTGTCTGATCAGGAGCGAAAACCTCAGTATACCATTGGATTTCCAAAAGATGCCTTTTGAGTTTAAATTTCCGAAGCCCATGTAAATGTTTAGTTTTTCACTCTGCCTGCCTGCTAGTTATTCATTTCTGAAAGATGACGCATCCAACAATTGATTGCTTTCCCCATCCCCTGCTGCTCGTTTAAACTAATGTCATAATGCATTTTTTTTTACTCCAACGCTTGATTTGCTGATGACAAAAAAACCCCAAAAACTGCAGCGCAAACTTGCATTAGCTGTTATTATGCCACGAATGACTAAAGCATTATTTGGAAGCATTTGTCACTGGAATGTTTGCAAACCATCAAAATCCATCAGCAGGACATTAAGCAGCTAATGATGGAGGCAGCTGAAAGACGACGTGCGAAATGTTTAGTCCTTGCTAACAGCATATTGCTTGTTTATTCTTACATAACACCCTTAGAATGACACTGTTTACTTTATTTTATTGCTTTATCCGATCTTGTACCTGCTTCTCCTACATACCAGACAAACCCTGCTTTATTGCCCGCCTCCTAAAGGGCAGATCAATGTGTGCTGTTCTTTATTAGAATGGCTATCTGCACTAAGTGAGGCTTTCGGATCTCGTGCACATTTCAGTAATGAAATGCATCACACAGCCATGTGTGCGCACACACACACACACACATACAGTTACATGTGGGGGATGAACAAACCATACCATGCTGATTTATTTGGACTTGAGCTGATGGTAAACAGCTCCTTTATTTCAGCTGTAAAAGCTTGAGCTTGCTTTTACCCCTGTTAACAGGCCATTACGGTGAGTTATGTCTCCTCCCATAATAGAATGAATTTCCACCGCACCTCTCCATGGTCACGTGATAGATTTTGCGATAGGACCATCTCATTGTGTTTAATGCACTAGTCTTGTAAAGGTTTAAAAGAGCTACCACAGTTCATTTGTCACCATTGCTTTTACAGCTCCCCCCCCATCTTGTTATCTGAAAACAGTCAGCGGGGGCGCGAGAGCGGAGGTAGCTAATCCCGACGCACTGCAGACAGCTTGGCTCTTGTAAAAAAAACAGTTCTCATATTTGTTCTTTTCTCATTTCTTCTTTAGGTTGAAAAACCTTCCCAGTTCATCCAAGGATACCGTGTTCTGTACAGGCAAACCTCGGGCCTGCCTTCTCCGGGAGCCTGGCAGATCCAGGACCTCAAGGCTCCATCAGAGCGTGACGTCACATTACATGAGCTTAAAAAGGGCGTGGTGTATGAGATAAAGGTTCGTCCTTTCTTCAACGAGTTTCAGGGAGCCGATAGCGAATCCATCACTGCACGTACTTTGGAGGAAGGTAAACAGAAGCATTTCTGGAGATTTGTTTAACTTTTCTCTATGTAACACGTTTGTATCAATGTATTCATAAATACGTTAGAAAATAATTTGAATATTTTTATATATACCTTTTAATTAAAAAAAAAATCCAAACTTACGAAGAAATTAGTCACCTGCCACTTAAGTCTCCATAATAAATTACTAAGTTGTTTTCTTAGTACAAATTTTTTCCCCGTATTTTTATTATTATGCATGACTGTTTCTTTAATAGTTACAAGTAAAATGTATATGTGCGATTTTGTATTTGGCCATATTTACTTTCCATCTGCTTGCAATTCATTTTTTCCCTATTAAACTGGTTCTGATTACATCTGTGAGTCCCCAAACATACGGCCAAACACAATTTTAGCATTTTGCTTGTATAGCAGAATAATCTAGTGAGAGGTGTGTGTTTTCCATGTGCCAGACTCTGAGGCTTTGTCTCTGCTGATACACACTCTGGGACACACAGCATTTCTTTTTGCTTTGACACACTCTGTCTGAGATCCAAACCTTCACAGTCACTCTGCCTGCCATATCATTGTCAAGCACCATCAGCCGGCTGAGTCTGCATCCTAATATCCTCCCCTCTCTCTCTCTCTCTCTCTCTCTCGCTCTCTCTCTCTCTCTCTCTCTCGCTGTCTCCCCTTTTCACTTTACTCTGGTTGTACTTTTTTGTCACTCTCTCTCACACACACATACACACACACACACAGTGATGGAGATATTTATTGGAGATCACACAGTTCATGTTGAGCTCCTATCCATTAGCACAATTAGTGCCACGGTGGCTTTGCTTTAATGAGTTCCGCAATAGTCCTCTCTCCATTTCCTGGAAAAAGAAAAGATTTAAGCTGCTTGGACTGCCAGAAGCCAAATAATGACATATCCTCAACGTCTTTGACAGAGAAATTAAATTTCCAGTCAAATTCAGTTATACTGTCATCAGAAAAGGCCACATGATATTATGTGTTTCAGTCCATCATTGTGCACGGTGTTGTTGTAAGGTTAAACACCAGCTAATACCCAGAATGTACCTGAGGGCTTGTTGTTGCAGTTGCTCTGCATCTTTCTATCTTAACCCATTCTTTTACATAGCTCAACCTCACTATTTTTCCTTTTCTTCTTCTTCTTTTACTCTTCCTTACTCTCGGCTCCTCCCCTTTCTTGCACACTGTATAAAGTGTATCCTCTTTTTTTTAGTCATTTGACTTTTTCTCATCCCTCTTTCTTACTTCCTCCCTCTACCTCCAATTCTTTATTTCACTTTATTATTGATTCCTCTCCATTTCTCTTTTTCTGATCTTTTCTCTCACCATCTCCTTCTTATAACATTAAAACCACCGTCAAGTGAATTCAATTATATCGATTATCTTGTTGCAGTAGTAGGGGTGGTATTTGTTAGAAAGCAAGACAACTGTCAGATCTTAAAGTTAATGTAATTGGCAGCAGGAAATAGGTTTCTTTAACTTTGGGCCAAATTGGACGATTGAATCAGTGCATCTTTAAAACAGCAGATTTTGTCTTAGTATGCAGTCTACCAGAAGTGGTCCATGAAAGGACAACAGGTGAGCCAGTAAGTTATAGATCCATTAATTGATGTGTGTGGAAATGCTCACCCATCTGGTCCGATTTCACAAAACTACTGGTGCACAAATTGCTAAAAAAAACTTTCATGCTGATGCCCTACAGTGGACACATAGCATTAAATCTGGACCATAAAGCCATGTAAGAAGATGACCTGGTCTAAAAAGTAACATTTTCAGACTAGAAGATGAAGGAAAGAAGCCAAGTAGGTGAATGGAAGTCTGATGCTCTGGTCAATATTCCGCTTGTAAATCTTAGGTACTGGAATTAATATGGACTCGGTACAGCCCTTCGGTGGCAGCGTTATTCTTTTAATCTCTGCCACACCTCAAACTCTTTTCAGAAGCATGTCAAAGAGTTCGAGTTGTAGAATTTTTCCAGAAATTTTTCAGCTCTTAATCAAATAGTGCATCTTTGGGATATGCTGGACAAACAAGTCTGATCCGTGGACTTACAAGTACTTACAGGAATTAAAAGATCCTGCCTCGTTGCCAAATCCCACAATATCTCTCACTCTCTCATGCACCCTCTCACCTTCTCTTTCTCTCTTGTCCTTGTCCCTGTGGAATGGAGACAGAGGGCAGTGTGTTGTAAGATTGCCACAGAACAATCCGTTCTCCTACACCATACCGGGTCACATTACTGCCAGTGATAAATCACATAGTCAGTGGGCTTATTAGCATCACTTTCATTACCGTACATCAGAATAGAGTGTGCTAATCAAGCTCAAATATGCATAACACTCTGCTTCAGCATTTACCACGACTGCCTGCCTTTTAATATGAGTAGAGCATCACACAGAGAACTTAAGCTTCCTGTTGATCCAGAGCCAAGCTTGACTGAGTGTCATGGAGAACAGCTTTCTTGGCTGCCTTGTCATTCCTTATAACCCGATTAGGACTGTTAAACACACTGCGGTGTGTTTTTGATTGATGTAAAGAAGCTTACTGTTGTAAGTTGCATAGAAATGATTTGCAAGCACAAATAAGACCTATATAATTTATCCCACATGACAGTTGCTTCTTTAGTGACACTTTCCTAAAGCACTAAACTTAGCCTAGAGAGCATTATATTACTTTACGACTATTCCTTCAAGATAGAGTGCAATTAAAAGTGCAATTGGAATTAAAATCAATATGTTGTACATTTATTTAAACCCAGACACACTTTTGATTCTACATAGTCGCCTGATTCACAGCCACATTTCAAATAATGCTTATTTCAATATGAAATTAAACAATATCTCTAAGGCACATCAACTCAGATTAAAACTAAATTAGGACTATGGTCTCAGGTTGGCAGGTTTAGGACAAGTTGATGGTTTATAAACTTTCTACTAAACATCAATTGGACCACTGATGCAAATAAAAGAAAAGTAAAAATTACTACAGATTGAATAAGATACTAAATTTATAACCAGTAATAATGTGATGTCTTCTTTGAGCATCAAAACAATTTGACAAAAAATGAGTTTTATGATAAGAGCTAATAGGGGAATTCTGCAACTACAGGCACTTTAACATTACTGTAAGTTACTATACAATCTTCTTTATCATATTTTTAATGCATATTTTATGTAGTATATATTCTGGACTCAGGATTTTCCCTTTATTTAATCAGATCCAACGTTACTAGTAACTGACTATTTTATTCTTATCATTCCATACTATTTAACTCTTATTTGAATAATAATATTACTAGTTCCGTAAAATTTGGGCTACTCTACGCACAACTGATTAATAGACAATTCCTGTTAACTATTTTGGCTGTTTACAGTCTGTAAATTTTACAGTATTTACTCTTTAGTATAACCATAAAACACTGACCAATAATTATTTTAGACTCCTGGTACTTTTAATCTGGAACCCAGTATTGTTCTTTTCAGCAATAATCATTTAATGTAATACATGAAATATCATTTAGTTATTCTTCATTGCTAATAAAATGATAATAACATGAAATTGTTAAATAGTATATTCGTTAAAAAGCATGATAAGTGATTATCTATGCTAATTTGTGTTGCGGTATGAACTCGCCATTTTTTATGCTTATGTAGGCAAAAATTGCACAAAGGCTTAAAACTATTAATCTGTTCATCCAGGCAAGTTAAACACAAGTGCAAAAAAAGATACTTGCATAAAGGGTACAATAAATTATCAAGAGTCAATTTTTTAAACATTGTTAATGTTGCCCTACTTTAATATAAATAGGCTATTTTACCCAACTATGTATGAAATACCACAACCTGAATGATTTGATCCATAACAAACAATAAACAACTCATTTATGGAATGTGAATCTGGTTATGTGTCATTGCAGGTAACATCGTTTAATTAATTGAATCAATAAGACGGCTTAGAAATTTAATTAAACATTAGATTAATCAAATTTATCACAACTATATGCATTAGAAAGGACAGGGGGTTCATTAGAAGTGGTCTGCATGATCAGGCCATTTTTTAAGGAAATAAAATATATTTTTGTATCATTTTTACACAGTTTTCTTATGTTTTATGTGATATCGCTGAGGTTACATTTACATTTTCATTTATATTTGTCTTATCGAACCGAACTGACAGAAATGCTTTAAAATCCCGGTTCACCGGGTCACAGACTAAAAATACCAACTACCAAGAGAAAGTTGAATCCTTAGAAGAATCGTATTGATTATTAATGTCTGCCTTTTTTTTACCCTGAGGTTATCCAGTCTGTCTTTCATGTGGCAGCAAGTTCAGGTTCATTTGTAATACAGTACGTGCAGATGTTGGTGACAGTTTGTATAGTCGAATGCTTAGGTGAAGCTTCAGTAATAAAGATTTAAACAAAAAAAGGCAAACAGAAGCAGCAAAAATATGATATTATAAATTTATACCGTATAGCATGTGTATAATTCTGTTTGATGTATGTTAACATATTCGGGCAGATACGCAAATGTGCAACATTAAGGTGTGCAAAAGTATGGGAAGTGGTAGCACAGCGGTTAAGGTGTTGAACTGCCAATTGAAAGATCAGGGTTTGATTCCCAGCACCACCAAGTTACCTCTGCTGGACCCCTGAGCCTCTTAACCCCTTAACCTCCAATTGCTTAGTTGTATAAAAGAGATAAATGTAAGTCGCTCTGGATTTGGGCTTCCAAATGCTGTAAATGCAATAGATCTGAGTTTTAGTATGTTAACAGCTATTGTGCAAGTACATGCTAATAGTATTAATAATTGTGCAGAACAAGCCATTAAGTTGCAGAATACTTGCAGGGTTGTGGTAGCTCAGTGGTTAAGGTGATGGAATGGGAAGATCATGGGTTCGGATGACCAAGCAGCCTCCAGTGGACCTCTAACCCTCCAACTGCTCAAATGGATAAAACAAATAATTGTAAGTCGTTCCATATAAAGACGTCTACAAAAAGGCAGAAATGTAAATATAAATAATTCGTATTATAAGTTTATCTGCTCTCACTGGTCTTGAACAGCTGCTACACCTGACAGTCAGGTATCTGGTGATAAATGGGTGGGGCAAAGTTCTTGAGCCTCTAAAAGAAGTAGTGCCACTGATGAGTCACTTTACATTTACTTTTAAAGTATTTGGCAGATGCCCTTATCCAGAGCTTATTTTTCTACACATCTTAGCAAATGGGGGTAAGGGCCTTGCTCAGGAGCCCAACAGTGGCAACTTGGTGGTGCTGGAAATCGAACCCCAATCTTTCAGGTATTAGTCCAACACCTTAACCACTAAGCCACCACTTCTAGTAGCTTTGACTACTAATGGGGTGTACTGGGACCAGGATAAATCATCAGAGCAATAAATACACTCATTCAAGATATATTAGAGTCCAATTGGGTCTCCAACGGGACAGTGAGTGCACTGTGGGTAAATTTTCTGATCTACATTAATGCTATTAAGAATTTTATTTGAACATTGAACAAAAGGTTATGTTTTTTGCAGACTTTCTAGTTTTAGTGAGTTGCACAAGCTGTAGCCTTAGATTTCACAACTGGACTGGTGTTGTTGTTACTATGTGCTTGAACACCAATCTAACCATTCCCTGCTAAAGCTTTTTTTTTTATTAACAGAACTGCTCCATGTTTTTAAACCAATTTGTTGAGAATTTTGTATATAAAAATCACAAAAGATCTACGGGTTTCTGAAATACTCAATCCTGCCCGACTTGCACCAACAAATATGCTAGCTTAATCTCACTAAGAGCACATTTTCCTCCAGCACTATTGCTCAATGCGAACACATTAACTGTAGCAGAGGAACCTTATAAAAAATTGTGCTGCTTCCACGCAATCGAAACAATGCATGAATGAACAGGTGGAGGTGGAGAGGGTTTTTAATAAAGTGGCCGGTGACTGTTTATTTAAGAGTTCAATAGAGTAAAATTAGGTTTTCTTGGATGTAAGATTTTTCACATCAATTTAATGATCCAACACCAAAAAAAAAAAAAATGAAATGTTGCCCCTTATCGCAAAGATACAGCCTGGAGAGAGCATTTACTGTGTGAGATATTTAAGAGAAAGTGAGTGTAATATCAGGATACACTCCAGGAAAGAGAGAAGAGGGGGGGAAAGTGTCAGTGGGAAAAAGAAAAACTGAGAAGGTAGGAAAAGAGGGAGAGATGTAGAGAAGGGCAGGGGGAGGGTGAGAATACTGTAAGGAAGGTAATTACCGTGAATGCGTTGACTCAGAGCTGTATCCGGTTTGGCTGATGCAGAGTGTGTGTGCTCTATGAAGTGTAGGCTGTGATAGCAATGGCAACGGTGCAGGACTAACAAAGTCAGGATTAGGGCTCAGAGCTGGTCACACCTCATCTCCTGCTGCTTTTTCTACTAAAAAAACCCACCTCATATTTTCTGTTAGAGATTATTTAAGGCCCCTTAAACAGTGCGTCAAGTAGCTGTGTAGCATTTACTTTTCTGGCATTTGGCAGATGCTGGCTCTGTCCGTTCTTAAGTACGTTTTTATGGTTTGGTTCAGGCCCAGTTCTATAGAACCATAGAAGGGTGGGCAGACAGATATCCCAGATGGGCAATTTTTGAAGGTAGGGTTGAGGAGATAGATAGTAAAATTTAACGAATTAAATAATTGAGTAGCAAAATTATTATTGTACTAATGTTGGATTTGTTAAGAAGACAAGATAGATAGATAGATAGATAGATAGATAGATAGATAGAGAGAGAGCTGAGAAGAGTGAAATTCTGTCCTACTACATCCGCCATTTTAATATTGACACCCTACATACAAGACACATCACAGCAGCGCAAATGCAACGTTATATACTGTTTAACTTAACAGGGAAGTTGGAACGCAGTAGCTAAAATGTAAGACTGCTGTTTGGAAGATCTGAGTTTGATTCCCAGCACCGCTAAATTGCCACCGCTGGGCCCCTGAGCAAGACACTAATGGCTAATTTCTATAAAAAAGAAATTTCCTGTCTCTCCCGTGGCCTTATGGGGGGTGGTAATGTGTACATTGTATGCATACTTCAAAATCTGAGCAGGAATAGTAGATCATACGGTAACTTTTGCGTACTGTAATTCACATAATTGAGATTCAGACATACTACTAACCTTGCATACTCAGTTTCATAGTATAGATGCGATTCCTGACAGAGCTGTACTTATCCAGAGTGACCAACATTTTTCTAATTTTTTATCCCTTACAGTTAAGGGCCTTACTCAGGGGCCCAGCAGTGTCATTTCATTGGTGCTGGGAATTAAACCCTGGGGTCTTCTGATTAGCTGCCCAACATCGTTGAGTACTACTGAGCTACAGTACCACCTGCTATGCACATATTCATCTATATAGATGTGCTCAATGATATACAGTGCATCTGTGTGGGAATTGTGTGACATTTAAAAGCATTGGAAATGCTGCATGCGTACCCAGCACTCATAGTGAGTTAAATGTCTCGGTATGGCAGAGTACCTGTTTTCTCCAATAATGTTGTACTTAGCTATAGTCAACAAGGGTTTTTCCAATAGTTATTTGTCAAAGGGCTCATAGTTTGACTGACTGGGTCATTTAAGAAAGCCATTAAAAAGCCATTTAGGTTCCTGGAGGCTTGTGAGTGGGTGTTGGATTCTTTTTGTGTGTGTGGGTTTGCTGTAATAAGGACAATGATCAGTGATATGTTCTGAACTGGGCAGCCCCCAGTGCTCCTCCGCAGCAGGTGACGGTGCAGATAGTGGGCAGTGAGAACAGCACGTCTATCAGCATTTCCTGGGATCCGCCGCCCACAGAACACCAAAACGGAATAATCCAGGAATACAAGGTGGGTTTGAAAAAAGTCTTCTAGTCTCCTGGTAATCACACACACACAAGGCTGTATAGCAAGTCAGCAGTTTAATTACTTGCAATATTTGCTAAGGAAAAATTGATTGTATTCAAAGCTGGATTAAGCAGAAGCTCCAGGCAGTTTTCCACACTTTCTGTTTAGATTATACAAATCACCAGTGTGATGTTCAGGCATCGGAAAGTCCCAGACTTTTTAAAGAGTTTGCAGTAACTTCTAAATCACTTTTATATAATGAGCTCTAGGTAAAAACGGGGATAAAAAATGCAAACTAAAGGAAGCCATTTCCAAAATTTATAGTCATATTTATTATAAGAGCAACAGAACATTTAAATAGAATAAATACCAGACTTGTACCATGATATACACTATAATTTAAAAGATCTATTGAAATATACATATACTATATATGTCATTAGGGTCTATACTAAAGGACACTGCTATTATTTTACTACTAGTTTATTTCTGGCTATAATTTTTAATTAGTTTTTTGTTATAGCCTCTTGCTTTCTTATTTGAAATCATAAAAAAGCAATTAATTCAGAAAATGCTAATAAGTCTAACGAAGCTAAACTGCTAAATTAAGAGGATCATTTTTTTATTACTATGTTATAGGCCATATAATTACACCGGTAATAAATGATTTTAAATTGTAAAATTTATTTTAAAACAGCAATATTTTTGTTGTCACACAATTAGTGTGTTTATGTATCTTTATATATAATTTTGGTGAAAATACAAAAGATTTTATATTTATTTATTTATTTTTGGCAAAATTTAAGCCAATATAAGGATTTTTACACTCTTGTCTTTTTACTCATGTCCTATCTCGGTTCTCTTAAACAATTTCCTGGTGCCTGCACTTATTTCGTGTCCTTTCACACGTCTCCTCATTTCCTTAACTTCCCTTTCTCTGTCAGATCTGGTGCCTGGGAAACGAAAGCCGCTTCCACGTTAACAAGACAGTAGACGCAGCCATTCGCTCGGTGGTGGTTGGTGGTCTGCAGGCGGGTGTGCAGTACAGAGTGGAGGTGGCAGCGGGCACCAGCGCAGGCGTCGGAGTAAAAAGTGAACCACAGGCTGTTGTGATTGGTAAGATCATGTGACTGTGATGGCATTTTTGGCAACCTGGGGTAGATTTGTTAAAGACAGAGCACGACACCTATTTTGTCCTATAATGTGAATGAAACTGAGTCGGTGGCTTTGCTGCGTGGCAGAGGAAGGTGAATTATGAGGATATTATTCTGGATAATATAATTCCCCCAGCTCCAGTGCATGGTGATAGAATCAGATAGAATTCAGTTGAGGTATAGAGGCAGGCAAATGGCACTGCGGGCAGTTCTGAATCAGGGACCTGATATAACAACAGGAAGCAAATTACTGATGTTTTGATAATTATTGAATATAAGGATTAAATAGCATGTGAAAGGCTTAGCAAAATGATAGTTAAAAAGCTATAAATAATGAAATATATACTTAATAACACTAGAATAAAAAAGTTACTGAAATTCGAAAGAAGAAAAAAAAAAACTGAAAGAAGAAAGAAGGGAAGGAAGGAGGATTAATAAAGAAATGCAGAATAAAAATAAGGAAGGAAAATGAGAAAAAAAAAGAAAAGAAGGAAGAAAAGATGGATGAATTGAGAAGGAAGAAAGGAAGGATGGATGGATGGATGGATGGATGGATGGATGGAGGAAATGAAAGAAAGAAAAGAAGGATTTATAAGAATAGAGAAAGAAATATGGAAGGAAATGGAAAAGAAAAAGGAGGGAGGGAAAAACAGATTAAGAAGAAAGAAAGAAAAGGAAGGAGGGAAAATGAAACAAAAAAGTGGAAAGGAGAAATAAAAGGAAGGAAGGGAGGAAGGAAGGAAGAAAGAAAGGAAGAGAAGGAATAAATAAAGGATGGAAGGAAGGAAGTGAGGAAAAAAGGGAGAAAAAAGGGAAGGAAGGAAAGATGGATTAAGAAGAAAAGGAGGAAGGATTAAGAAGAAAAGGAGAAAAGACAGTAGGAAAGAAAATAAGGATGGAAGGAACAAAGGAGACAAAACAAAACAACAAAAGTTGACATTTAAAATAAAAGCAAGAAAATAAGAAAGGCAGGAAAAAAAAGAAAGAAAGAAAAAAGCCGCCTCACTGTATAGGGGGTTCACTGCTGGACTGAACAAACACAGTCATTACTGCATGCCGGCTCAGATAATGATTTATAAATTCGTCATTATTTGCAGAAAAAAAACCCCAGAGAAAAACCGCTGAAGAATAAGTACCACCCTGTGAGTTTACTTTTCAAAGCTGAGCGCTGTCTCTTCTTTTTTTAAGCAAGCAATGATATAAAAATCTATAAGATTTTCATTTAATACACTGTCCAGTGTCGTTCGGCAGAACACTGTCGGCTGTATCAATAATGCTCTCCAATAAACGCAGACTGTCTTATTGCTACGGCTTATCACCTTATCACATTTTATCAAGCTCGCTGATGTATGAGGCCAGATAAATACAGCCAGAATCAATACTATCGACGTGCCGCGCTCTCCTCTTTTTCCATGGCTTTTGACTGCCTGGGCTAGAAACACTCTCATGCAGCCAACCGAGATGGCTGTGCTGTGAAGCCATAATGATGGTGTTTTTTGGGGTGTTGCTCACGTTGCGAGCCTTTGAATTTCATTTCACAGACATGTAACTGCACTAGCAAATCAAACCCTGATAGAGTCCATGTGTCAATCTCCAGCCCTTCAGCTCAAACCTGTGAGTAACTGGTGGTCCTATGCTTCAAAAATACACCTTCAGTTTCTCTTTCACTTTGTGTGTTGTTCTCCAGTACCTCTTTGCTTCATTTGCTTGTTATGGTGTTACACAGTTGTACAACAATCTTATTAGCAAAAAATAGATTTTCCCTCGCGCTTTTAATTGGTGTCTCTTATCTGCCGCTGGGATGCGACTGATTTGATTAGATTTGATTTGATATGGTGCCTGCTGTGATGGCAATCTTTAAAAAAAATTGTAAATAATTGCATGGAATCATAGTAAAATATGAAATGTGTTTTTTCGCTTGTTTACGCAACTAGGTACCGAGTTACAGGATGTAATGACTGGAGACGAGGGCAGCGGGAGCATCACAGACGTTTTGAAGCAGCCGGCTTTCATCGCAGGACTCGGGGGAGCATGCTGGATCGTGCTTATGGGCTTCAGTGCTTGGCTCTACTGGAGGAGGAAGAAGAGGAAAGGCCTGAGCAACTACGCAGGTGAGAAGTCATGCGTCATACCTGACGCATACGCTGATCCCTAGAGACGAGTCACGGGTATGATATGGCAACGCTAGCAAAAAAGGAATAACTTTGTACCGCCAATTTTAGCTTTCATTTCTCATTGTACGGCTGAAAGGAAAAAAATGCATGGTAAGCTGGTGGTCATGATTATACGAAACAGAAACTAAGATCTAAACCATTACTATTTTATTAAGTAAAGCTGGTGTGTGCACACTTGCATAAGCCGCTACATGTGCCCTTACTCCGATGCATTACATCTGTGCCTCAACCTTGAACACAATCCCATCTAAACCAGCACTCTCATTTAGAAATGAAACGCTGTCACGCTACATATATTAAACAACTGTGACTCATATTGTTCCTACATTAGCTCTAGGTACAGTCTTCAGTCTCTGAAATGTAATTTGGTATTCCCCCAGGGGGGTAATTATGGCACGTAGCCGTGGATTACACTCATTATAATATGTATTGTCATCGTCACGGTCCGATGACTTACTGTAGGTGCATGCCGTGTTTATTGTCTTATTCAATAGCCCTTTGCTTTATCCATTACCTGGGCTTCAATCCTGAGACAGATTTATTCAGATCATGCTAGGAAGCTTGTGTGTCTGTCTTGCTCATGCGCTTGCATACTCACATGCACACCGGCTAGTGCCCCATAATCCAAGTTCTGCTCAAATCAAGTGTGTGAAATACATGAATATCATTGTCACTTCAAGCATCGTATGCATCATGTGTCAGTCATCTCAGACTTTCCTCATATGCATTTTATTCTTGTATATCTGTACCGGATCCTAATTCTCTTTTTTTGTTCTCTGTGTGTGTTTTGTTTTTTTTTGTTTCACAGTCCAGTCGTTCACCTTCACCCGTGCAGGTACTGGTCATTTGTCGCATCCCTTTCTAACTTCCGACGGGTTTGATGGCACCGTAGGCAGTAAGCCATCCAGTTTTGTAAGATGTTCATTAAAATGTTGATGTTATTAAACCAAGCAGTGTTTTGAGTTGGATTGTCTTTTGCTTTACCCCACCCCCCACCTCCACCCTGCTGCCCTTCACGTTCTGCCATCTCTTCCTGGCTGCTGGCCATGCAGTGACGTTCCAACATGGAGACAGAGGCTTGATGGGAAGTGGAAGGTGAGTGATGCGTGTATTGACATTTAGATCTGAACATGTAAACAAAATGAGAATAAAGGAAGCAAGGATGCGGCCAGGAGTTTATTGTTCTGCTCGATTGCCTGGTAATGTGCTTTAACCTTGGGCAAAAGGATCATGGCGTATGACTCAATTTCATGATTCAGCGTTCATTTTTAGATCAGCTGCACTTTTAGAGCAGTACACTGAAGAACGGAGAGACTCTCTGCTAAAAGTGCCGAAGTTAACGGCCTGGCAGACAGGAACCTGATGGATGTTCCGATACTCGTGTTTCTCCGTGCCAAAGCAACGCCTAAGTTGATGTATCGATTGATTGGCTAATAAATCTCCACTGGCTGGAATTAACCGAAACAATTAATGTGTCAGGTCTGCTTTTTTATTCCTCCATTCATCGTCAAGACCTGGCTACGAACGGCTCTTCCACGAGCCGGTGATGGATCTCCTTGTCGAAAGAAGCTCAAGAGGATGTGAAAAGATAATTATCCAAGAGAAAGTGTCCCTCATAAGCACTCTTACTTTTACACACACACACACACACACACACACAGCTCTAGGCACTTGTCTACCCCCCTGACTTGTAAGTTCATAGAGCACTTTTTAAATACCGCTGGTTAGTGTCCCAATAGAAGATTAAAGCAGAGGCCACTGTAGAGGTGAGGATCTTCTTTAGCTGGATTAGCCTACCTGAAAGGGCAGAACTAGCCATGAGGCCAAAACAAACACGGGAAAAATGCCTGTTGTGTAGGCACATGCTAATGAGAATGAGATGCATATGAGTGTGTGTTAGTCTGGCACGAAACAGCACATATTAAGCTCAGATGTGTTCCCATATTAAGTCCCCATGTGCTGCTCTCAGTTCTTAGGGGAACACTTTTTCCTGGCTACTGCTTTTATTAGACAAAAGGTAAACCAAATCGTGTGTACAAGCCGCCTCACTAACTTCATCTTCCGCTCTCGGACCACAAATTACCAAAATTCTAAATGTCCCCCTGTCTGTAATGTACGAGTGAAAAATGTTCATGTGCCTTTCCCTGTCGTGTTTTTTTTTTATCATATGCATCAAAATTCTACATCAGCTTTTTTTTGCTGAATTGGTAGTTGCCAGCCAATGAGCATCCACCCCTCTAGTTACCATGGAGACTGGTAACCTCTTCATCCCCAAATGAAGGTGGAAACACTTGCTGTAGGGGGTTTTAATATTCCACCATGCGCTTACTATCGGCTTCTCTCTCTCTCTCTCTCTCTCGGGTGAAGGGGTGGGGGTGGGGGGGGCAAAAAACTCAGTAGCAGATTTATAGACTTGTCACTGTTTTATGTCTTTTTGTTTGTGTCTTTATTATTTTCACTGCCCAGGGCGGTGTACTTGGGGAACAAGCTTTTGCAGCAATCTGGTGCTGATGCAGTCTAAAAAATAAAAAAAAAAACAGTTTGTGAATGTTATTCTTTGTGTCTCTTATTCACCTTTTGGGTAACATGCTGAACATAAGCTTATATATATGCATGTCTTCTATTTCTTTCTTCTTCATCCTAGTCGCCCTGGTCTATTGAAAGCCGGTGACCCTGGTCTCCCTTGGCTAGCTGACTCCTGGCCGTCCACCAGCCTTCCTGCCAACAGTGGTTTGGGCGCTGCGAAAGACCTCACCAACTTTGGTCGGGGAGGTAAGCTCTCATGAGGCTAACACTAAAGCAAAGGAAATAGCCTGAAAGATATGATCACTAAAACTACAAAGCCCACAGGAGAGATGGAAGGTCAGAGGATCAGGCCCCAGAGCACACCCTGTCTATTTTTTTCTGAATTCATGCATGAGGATGATGAATATTTCAGCAAGCACAGAATCTCTCAGTAGTGAAAATGACAAATGATCACACACACTACCATAGATACTCTTTCAGTCCAGTTGTCCTTCATGTGTCTCATCCATTTTATTCATGTGTGCCTAATAACAATAGGTAGGATAAAAAAATCTTTTAAAATATCCTGTTGTTACCAGGCGAACTCATGGGATTACAATGCCTATAAAAAGATTTCAATTTTTTTCAGTTTGCAGCAAAAAAAACATGCATCTTATTCAGATTGTTGACACTCTAATCGCAAATTACTCTAGGATATGTGTGTAAAAGTTCAAATAGCAGCAAATTAATACATTAATTAACAATAATAACCAACTAACTCTTTTTGATTACTTCATTGGACCAGTATTGTATGGAATCCACTGAATATTTTCCACATGATTTCCTGAAGAAAATATTTTTCACTGCTGGAGGAAAAAAAACCCTTTTTAATGAAAGCCGGCTTAATGGTTTAGATATACCATTTAAGTCGTTAGATGCTGATGGAAAAACAGTTAAAGAAAACCATTATGCCGCTTCGCATTTTCAGCATGACTGTGTTTTGGGGCTTCCCTAGGTAACACTATACTACGGAGACTAAAAAAAAAATACAAACAAACAACAAATTGTTAAAAATACCAACCAATACCGATGGAAAGCATCTGGATTTCCCAACTTCATTATACCTCAAAGCATATTGGATGACGGTGGTTAAGGAATGCCACCAGAATGCCTGCAGCAACGCCGTAGGAGTTACAGTTCTCTTTTAAGCTGATGAATAGAAGTTCTTAGGAAACTAATATAAATCAAACATTATAAATCTGGTTTGTGCAAAACGATGGCATGTGACAATACTTTGTTTACAACAGGGGTGAATAATACATCCCATCATGTTTGGAATTTGCCTGAAGGCATGTGTTGCTCCTCTACAATTTGTCTTGGTCTGTTAACTTTTCAGCTTCAGTACTTCAGCAGAAATCGAACACTGCACATCACATCTCTACTGTGAAGCATGCTGGTGGTAACATTGTGCTTCTGAGATATTATCCACCTCTGCAAAAAGTCATATGAGAAAAACTAATTAGATTTAAATGAAAAATAAATGGAATGGGGTATTTGAAAATCCTAGAGGTAAATATACTACAAGTGTACAAGAGAACAGCGGCAAACAGATTAATGTCCTGTGGGGGGTCAGAATCAAATATCTTCCCACAACAGTCCTATGCAGTATTAAATTATGGGTTGTGGTGGTGGCTGGTGGGTAAATATAATCATTTGCTTGTCTGTGCTGTAGGGAGACAGGTCCATCACCCAAATAATATCGTTCCACTGATAGATGGGGTGGAGACGGGCTGACAAACTCCTTGTTTTGTCACACGGGTAGAGTGAATATCAGAATAGAACAACTTGTATGATGTTTTTTTACCTAATTAAATGACCAATAAATATTTAATAGTTCCCTGTTAATGGTTTCATACTAATAATTCTAAAGAGTGAATACTGCCTCTAGGCAATTTACATGAGCTTGCTGACGGATACCTGCTTAGGCATGTGCTAAAATGTGTGTGTAATAGACGCATTTGAATCTCAGAGATCTCTACGGTTCAAGTTGGCCCGAGCTGAAGGTCAGCTCAGCATGTGTGTCCATCTTTCACAGCCGTCACACCACCACCCTATTGTGCATCCTATGTCATCTGATAATTAATCTGCTAGCTAATCACTTTTATTCATCTCACCTCATTTAAGCCAGGGGAAGTGTGTGGAACCGCAACAGCAGGGTGCGCTAATAAGCTTCACACTGACCTTAAGCGCTGCTACTGTCCCTCTCCTTGTCGCTTTTTCTTTAATCTCTCCATCTTTCACGCTCTCAGACGTGCTGCCTGCTGGTGCCGGTGAAAAGACCGGCACCATGTTGTCGGACGGTGCCATCTACAGCAGCATCGACTTTGCTGGCAAGGCGGGCTACAGTAGCCCAGGCAGAGGAAACCATGCCAGCCCCTATGCCACCACACAGATCCTGCAGTCTAACAGCTTCCACGAGCTGGCAGTAGATCGTCCAGAGCCGCGCTGGAAGGCCTCACTGCGAACACAGCATGAAATGCCCAGCCTGGGCTACTCACTCACGGAAAACCGCTCCTGTGCCAACGGTATACACAAAGCTCCCTTTTTACTTTCATTCTCGGTCTTGCTGTGCCGGAGGAAACTAAACGAAAACATTTTTCGCATTAAAGCTAATCTTCTAATCGTCTTACAGCTCTGAGCTGTCGGGACTCCGGGAAATGTTAAAAATTAAAAGAACACTGCGGTTCAATAAGGGTGGCTCGATACTACTTTTTTATGTCTGATATCAATATGGACACCATGAATATGAGGATCTGCTGATACCGATACTGATCCAATACCATCTTTGTGTGTGTTTTCCGGTCTGTCAAAAACACTGATTGTTCCTGCTGTGTTGATTGTATTTAAAGTGTGGTTTAAAGGATTTGGATAAAAAGAATTTAAGCTGTCGGAAGAAAGGTGACATAATTAGCTTTGACAACATTTTTTATTCTTTAAAAATTAATGTCCCGTCCACCGTTGGCAGGCTGAGCATTTGGTACATAGGCCTTAAACTTAATACCACCACTATCACAATGCCATACTATACTATACTATACAACAACACAATATAACAAGGCGTAACATTACAGAGAGTAAAACATTTTGCAGAGAGGTTAAATATTACTTTTATCAAAGCAAGAAAGCCAGTTAAGACAATTCCAAACCTCTACACTACAAATGCAACTATGCCACATACATCATCTGGAACAGTTCAGAATCAATATTCGATTATTCATCTAATAAAAGACAAAAACATAAAAATATTAATAAAATACATCATACATTAAAAGGCACTTGTTTGGAAGTGGCAGACTTTTTTTTTCAGAGCTGAGACAAGCTAGTTAGCATTCGATCGCTCATCAGGATGACTACTTTTTTTTGGGAAATGGATTTTCAAGTATGTCCCAGACCAATTGTCTCAGAAAAAAATTCTAATTTACTGTATTAATGTGTGCAGATCGATCCAGATGTGTTTTGCTAGTCTAACTTTGCTGTAACAGTTTTGCTCTGATCAACCAATCAGAGGACGTAAAAAAGATGATGTTATTGTGATGTTACAGTAAGGTGAATTTGAATTCTAATTGGTTAAAGATATAGACCAATTGCTAATATAGTTTAAATTACATGGGTAGCACTACTAATTCTGAAGGCCCTGGGCAGATTAGATTGACATGGCACCACATAGAGACTGAAATCTGATTTGACAAAAAAAATCTAACATCGACGTACTGGAAGCAGTGCGGCCAAGAGAAACACTACGAAATGAAGAGAGTAAACTGTTGGAAATAAATTAATTAAAATTCCTGGAACAAATATTAGAATGTAGGTAGTGTTTAGGCCAGAGAGAAAGTCTTACTGGCCCTGACTATTGCCGCCCACAGTATTCTGACGCCATCTTAGGATAAGATCCAATATCGGATCGGATTAAACTTCTACGATATCTAATCCAGTAATTTTTGGCCAGTATTGGACTAATACTGATATCAAGTACTGTTACATCTCTGCCCTTGTATTTTTTCATATCAGATTTGCAGTGCATGCATGCATGTGGCCGGTGGTCAGTGACGATAGCCTTTAGCACTGTCTAAGGCTTATCTCTGAAAATGTCCTCTAATTTACTCGACTGCGTGACTAATTGGAAGCGTGAAACACACTTTATCCTGGGACATCTAATCTAATATATAGGGCCATGAAAGGGAAAGGACCGCAGGGAAATAAAGAGAACAAGACAATAAAGTCTTGAAAGCAAAAAAAAATAACTTTAGGTAAGAAAAAATTAAAGAAGGTAGACAGAAAGTCATGCACCCAGATCAAGAGGGATATAATATAATATAATATTTACATCTTTGCAGAAAACGCACCCAGAGGATATCATCCTTAATCGTTTTTTTCTTTTTTTTAAATGTGTGTTTTGCTTGCAAGCCTTGGGAGTTTTGTAGCCTAGAAATGTCAGAAAGTTACAGCCCGATGCGGTGGATTAATTTGATTAGTGGAGGCAGGGATTCCTCTGTGTTTTGACCCGTAGACATGAAATTAGTGTGCTGTCGCCATGAGTACAGCTGGATCATTGGGCAGCACCCATGCCCGCTCTCATCTCATCTACTGTGTGTTTAAAAAAGGAGGCAAAGTGTAAGCTTAGGAAGATGTGTGCTGCAAATGACAGTATGAACAGGAGGGAAAGGCATGGCAAGAAAGCGCTTTGTGCTCTATCAAAGGCAAAGCCAAAGTGAAGAAGAGAGAAAGCAAAATAATGAGAGGAGAAAAGGCAGAACAGGTGTTGGGGGGAAAAAACCTCCTCCAGCCAGTCTCCTAGTCCATGGAGGAATGAGACCTGCTCATTAGGCCCTTTAGAGGCTACCGTTTTTCTTCTTGTGTTCTGAAAGACATATGTGATGGGGAACAGACTTTCAGCTCAACTCTGACCTTCAACCTCCACAATTAGTTCTCTGCCACCGTTTCATCCTCTTGTAGATGACAGCTGTAAATTTTGCATCACGGTGGTGGACAGCATCTGGTTTTACTTTCTGAATTTGAGCTTGCTTTATTTATAATAACAATTCTAATGATGCCCTCTCTGCTGCCTTCTTTTTAGCAGGAAAGAACGGGAAAAAGAAGAAATCAAAAGCAGGGGGTAAAACAGCCAAGCCTAATGGCTCCTGCTGGGCTAACTTGCCCCTTCCTCCACCACCCATGAATCCTTTACCAGGGACAGAGATGGACCATTATGCCCCTGAGCATCGATCTGAAGGAGGGTAAGATTAACACACACACACGTGCTTACAAATTTTCAATGTATGACCCCTGGTTGTAAAATGACATCACTGTTTTGAGCTCCTCCAAAAACACATATGCAAATGTTTGGGTTTTTTTTCTTTGATAGTAAATATGTATATAGACCTTGCCATAAGACCATAAAGTCATACAACCTGCGAACTTTCCTGGAAAGATCACCTTGGACATCTCAACACTGAAGTAAGTAAAACGCCTGAAATGTAAAGTTAATTAGAATGTCTCGTTTATTTAATTAAGTAGTGTGTGCGTCCAATTAGATTTTCAGCTTGTTATGTCTTGGTTGTAATGTATTTGATGTTTCACAATTTCTAATCATACTAAATAAACTAATTGTAATTCTGGTTGTAATATTTTAGTTCCTTCAGTACCAGTACTTGTAATTGTTCCTGTATATTAGCAATAAAATAGTTAACTGTTTCGTTTTATCCGGGTTTTATATGTTTGAACAAATATATGCTTGTTGCAATGCAGACAGTGTTTGTGGAATGTTTTGGAGGATGGTTATAAAGGACAGCAGTGAATGTTAGATGGTGCATTGTTTAGGGACGAGTGTTAATGTTCTGGAATGTGTGGAAGGTCGGTTGGCGGTGCTGGGTTGTCTATTTCTTTTAGACTTGTGTGGAATGTATGACATCAATATGGATTATTTACATTTAAAAATATGTATAATTGAACATATGCTAACACTTACAATTATTATTTTCATTTCAGAATGACAGCAACGAGAGGTGATTCCTGGAATGTGGATGATGTCGTTAATGGTGATTAAAATGAAGAGAGTGATGTTTATATATATAATTTCATGTAATAAAATGCTTTTGGGACTACCATTGCGAGTGAACAATGAACACTGGTTCGTTTACAAGTTTTCAGTCTTTTGTATATTGAACCATTTTTGTCAGTATTTAATTTTTAATAAATTCTGATTCATAAAATGTGACTGTTGAGTGATTATTATTATTATTATTATTATTATTATTTATATTTACTGTTATGGTGCTATTCATGCAATCCAGACCCTAAAGGAATCCTTAGTTCTAAGAGTGTGATCCTTTTGAGTGTGAGTTAAAAACAACCCTTACCCTAACCCTAACCCTAAGATATATAGCATACAGATATAAAAGATATCTATCTATCTATCTATCTATCTATCTATCTATCTATCTATCTATCTATCTCTCTCTCTCTTATATATATATATATATGTCTTTTTTGAAAGACCTGTTCTACATGAACCCTAATTAGCAATATATATATATCTTTGCTATTAAATGGCAAACACAATGTATCTGTTTCTCAATGAAACCACTTGAGACAAAGAAACAGCAGTGTTGTTTTAACTTTACACCAGGGTGCCCCTAGATAGCTTCTCTTGTACACCAAAATGTGCTGAGCCCCAACTACACAACCCAGCTGCCTTCGCAGTCAAAATGCTTAGAGCAGCAAAGCAGAGCAAGCAGGGAGCTTAATGAGCATTATGTTTCTTCTTCAGCACTGCTGAGTGAGCTGATCTCTTTTGTTCCACCTTTGTTAAGGCTAAGGCTACTTAAATTAGTCCTGGGTTTTTTTCCCACCTACTCTTACTTATCTTCAGAGTTATGTCAAACTCTAAATCCATTCATTTATCAATGACACAGGTATGAAAGCGACACCTGGGCAACACCTCTTCCTGTTCAGTCATACTTACACCAGGGCATGGAGGATGAGCTGGAGGAGGAAGAACGAGTGCCCACTCCACCCTTGAGGGGTGTGGCGTCATCTCCAGCAGCTTTGCCCTATGGTCAGAGTTCTTCTGGCTCGCTGGGGTCTTCACATCACGAGGAAATGCAGTCTATGCTTCAGGCCCACCTGGACGAGCTTACCCGTGCCTACCAGTACGAGGTGGCCAAGCAAAGCTGGTGAGCAAGATATTAAATATATAGTATATAAATATTAAATGTGCATATACATAAAATATATATCTTTAAGATCAATTAAGCAACAGCCAAATATTTTAAACTGTTTGCAGTGTGACCAGAATCATTTTAACGCTTCCGTTACACATAAATTTTGTTCTGATCGCTCATGTTGAATGATAATTTTTAGGATAAAGCATGTAGTCTGTGTCGATGTAATTTATCCACACTCGATAAATAGTACTCATCAATCATCTTGACATATTAGACATCATTCAAACATTTCATTTTGACTACTGAAAAAAAAAGATCTGAATACGGTTGCACATGTGCACTTGAAAAGAACAATCATCGTCTTTGATGGCAAATATATTGCAGCATCACAAGACTCAAATTATGCTGCCGGAAATGTATTTCCTCCCATAATGAGACATTTATTTACCATTCAGAAATACACCTGCTTATGGGCACAAGTGCGCTCCAATCAGGATATTTTGCATATCAATATAACATCTTCAGCATATCATTACCTGTTATTTAGTTTCTGTAGGAAGGGAAACGTGAGACTTCACCTTACTTTTCAGAGCTCCAAAAAAATAGCTTCATTGATTACAGTTAGAATGTGTGGTGGGAGAATCTTGTTGTGATAGTAAGAGTGGGGTGGACTAAAGCTCCCGGGGTAATGACTAGCTTGCTGTTGCTGGCGTCTTTGACAACAGGAGAAAAAGCTGGTAATTACGCATCGAGACACTACATGTCTGAGGCACAGCGAGGCTGACATGCGGGCAGCTGTGCTGAAGATTACAGACATGTAACTGACAGACCAGCCCATCGCCTCACTCTAACCCCCACAAACACACACCAACCCAATTACCAGCCCATTGTGAAAGGCTTCAAATAGAATTAGTGCTATCTGCTCTAAACATTCTCCACATGGATGAAGGTTTGACTTAAAACACTGTATGGACACAGAGAAGCTTGTCATAGACTCAACTGTATGAGGTATTGGACCTCATTAAAACAGTATTTCTAGAATTCTGAGAAATAACATTTGCCCCAAGGTCTAAACCTGTGGTTGGTTATGCTGTCACCTGACGGGTTTCCATCCTAATGTGAAGTGAATCTTCCCCAAATGCTTATTAGGTGCGTTTTCATCAATTGTTCAAGCAACTGACGATGGCATTGGTAACCTAGTAGCCAACATTAAATAAAACAAGGCAAGCATAATGGTACGGAAACAGCCGATTAGACACATGGGTTTAATATCAGATTAATGTCAGAATTTATTTGGCAAATCTGATTCCATCTACCAGTTTTTGCATTAATACTTTTTCACACAAATCAGAAACTATCTCAAGCGAGCATAATAACTTTTTTGGCAAATAAAAGAATTTTTTTTATTTGCCATTTCCATTAATCGTTTCTGATGTGATACTTCAAAAAACACAGGTCCCACCATTCCTCAAGCTATGGTTGTGGAACCACAAGGCTTTGCCATTCTCTAAATTGGTAAAGTTAATGCTAATTTAGTACTTTTCCATAATTAGACATGCTATAATTGGCCCAGATGCCCAAATACCACTCTTCATGAATACTTAAATCATAGTGGATGGTAGGGATTGCTGCCCTAATACCCTTATTATTTTGTCATTGGGTAAAAATAGTTTTTTACCCTTGGTTGTTTTTGCACTAAATTGTCATGTAAACATTTGTATTATGTAGTAAGAAAAAAACATCCTTGGCCTGTATCTTTTTATAAGTGAAAGACAGCAAATCACTGCTGTCACACTGACATTGATTTGAAAATATTGCCTTACGATGATTAGCTATATTCTTATTGCTTAGATTTCTAGGGCTAGTCATGATAAGTGGAAAACATAGTGAGGTACCACCCTTATGGACTTTTTGGATTGCAGGCTCAAAGTGTCCACACGCTATCAATAATTACTTATGTCGTTGGGTGAAAAAAAGGTAACTTACCAACCTTCCTTGATATTTTCTTTTCGTCATTGGCTAAAAAAGATTCTGTGTTCATATGGGAAGAGACAGATGGCACAGTGCCATCCTTTCCATGGTTGACGATGCTGTCATAACATATGAAAAATGGCATGCCGTTTTTTTTGTCTTCCCCATGTGACTTAACTGCACGGTTGGTAGTTTTGATAAATTCAGACATTAGCAGCAAGCTTGTGGGAATAGACACACCCACAGCAGTGGCAATTAGCAGAGAAAATCTGACAAAAACATACAGGTTTGACATTATAGTACAATTCAAATCAAAGATGTATTACTTTTGTATTGCTTTTAGGCATCTGAAAAGCAGCTCCCATCCACCCAAGACCCCTGCCCCTCCCATGGGCTACATGTCCAGTACATTAGGATCTGACATCTTGACTGAAGGAGAGGATGAAGAGGGAGACGGTAAAGGCTATGAGTTGTCCCGACAGCTCTGTGGGATAGACTATTCCCCTGGACGCAGCCTGGAAACCGTGGAAGGAGCGATCACAGGTGAACAGAACTATTGAATCACACACTCGAACAGTCACAACCGCCAGCATCAGCCGCCCAAGAAATTGCATTAATTCTTTTGGGAAACGAGGCTGCGTACGCTTGCCGTAACAAATACTGAAGTTACAGTCACATTTTATTTTTGGATTCTGACAGCTGGGTGTAAAATTCATTTTTTCTCCCACCAAAATCAAATTACACATTATTCAAAGTAAAATGCTATTGATTTCCATTTTTCTCCAAAACATTATCCTTGTCTTAGATGGACTATTAGTAGATTTTTCCTATGCTGAGACATTTTCATGAATAGTTAACGAGGGACTAAAACAAAAAGTGCTTGCTTTCCCATCACAGTGAAATTCCTATTAAGGAAAAAAAGGAATGCTGTTTTAGTCACTAAAGGCATTCAGGTTAGATGGAAGCAATCATTCCTATTTGACATCTCATTTGAGCTCTTTAATTTCCAAGTCAAAACTGGATGGATGATTGAAGGGTTTTTCACCGTGCAGCCCCCACCGCCTCCCTTTCTCCTAACCCACTGAAGGCACTCGCACTGTACAACACTTCCAAATAAATAAGTGTCAAAGTAATTCAGTTCTAAAGTCAATTCAAAACTACACTATGGTCACTTGCATCAATTGCAGTGTTTACAAGTACAACATCCTTCTTGTCAGCTTAAAATGTTTTTTTTAAATGTGGTTTTAGGATCATAACCCGATCTCAAACCCCAGATTGATATTTTATTTCAGGAATTATGCAGCTGTGTAATCACCAAACCTCATGCATTAAAAAATAAAAAGCATGGCATAGTGTAGTGGATTTATGATGATAGGTTAGATAGAGAGGAGGGGCACCTTTAGCTTTCATACAAGTCTCTAGCAATGATAGAATTGTTCACCTCCTTGCTTTGACACTAGGCATGATCTATGGGGTATATGAATCTGATTTAGCACTTTTCTCGACTTGAATTTTGCAGCCTTGCTCGGATTGCATACACTGCACCTTTGTCTCCCTCTAAAGGTCTTTTTATACTGCTGCCCATCCAACCCCCCTCCTTTAAATATTGACCTTGCAGGACTTTGGCAAAGTAGAACCTGGTTTGACTTTGTCAGTTTTTACATTACCAACAGACAGTGAGATCATTTTTTGCTGTCCAACAGGGAAAAACCGCTGCAGTGTTGGGACCCGAGCAATATGGCAAAGCACCAAGCACTCGGAACTTGGCATGCTCGTTGCAGCACTGCATGCTTATTATCTGCTTGTTAGGATGATTTGAAGAGACACCCTAGTAGATGTGCTTTACTTCATTAATTGCGCTGTGCTCCATAGGACACTCTTACTCGCATCGAACCCAGACAAGCAGCAGCTCCATTGAAGGGGGACTACTAGCGACTCAGAGCCTTGGCCATCAACGGGTATCACAGCCTTCACAAAAACTACGAGTAGAAACCCCAGGGACTGAGCTTCACAGGAGAGATGACATAGCTGATGGTAAGAAACAGCTATAGGGTTAGATATGCTGCTCAGGTCAATATGGGCTTCCCTGAGGGATTTGGTGAATTTTTTACAGTAATTCTGTTCAGGGATGAGAACTTACAGCAAATCAAAACATTTAATATTAGTTTGTGTACGCTTTATATCTTATTTGGAAAGCCAGGACCCAATCAAGTTAACCTGGGAAAAAGAATGTCAAAATATTAATGTAAAGATTCATAGAAACATATTTCAATTGCATGTAAATGTTTTCATTTTAAACCTGGTGGCTAAGTGACCTCACAGCAGGAAAGTCCCAGGTTCGTATCCCTGGCGGGGTCTTTCTGTGTGGAGTTTGCAAGTTCTCCCGTCCTTGTATGGGTTTTACTCCGGGTTGTCTGGTTTCACCCCACTGTTGAAAAACATGTATGTTAGGTTAATTGGTGATTCTAAATTGCCCATAAAAGTGAGTGTGAGTGTGTGTGTGTGTGTGTGTGTGGTTGTTTGTCTGTATGTGGCCCTGTGATGGACTGGCGAACAGATTCCTGTGATCCTGATTAAGAATAAGCGGGTATAGACTATAGATGGATGGATGGATGTTTACATTAAATTCCTATTTAAATTTATACATTTTTACCATCATTGAAATACACTAAGTAATGATGGGAATATAAGGGACAGTATTTTTATCCAATGCAGTACTAGTAATCAGTGTATTCTGTCTCTTGTGCAGTGCGAAATCCCTCCACAGAGCCACTTCACAGCGTCGGTGCCCGACTACACACCTCCTGGGGTTCTGTAGGCTCTGATGCTCCTGAAGAGTGTGTGGTGTCTACGCTGGAGCGGCAGCACGCAGCAAACTGGAACTCCAGAGGCACGCTGGGATGCGTCTCACAGCGACGGTCCAGCACGGATCAGAGGGACGCTGCAGGACGAGCATCGGGCAGCGCGGACGCCAACTACGGTCATCTATGTGAGCGAAGTTAATTTTTATTTGACAAGATTTAGCGCCTCGGTGTGCAATGACATGACAAATTCACATTAGCATTCAGTTCATTTAACAGTCTCCCTGATTTGTTCTTTCATTTTGTCAGTCTTCATTGTGGGAAATTATTAGATACAATTATTGTTAAGCTAGGCACGCTATATTGTCAAAAGTTTGTGGACGCTGTACCAGCACATCCACTTAAAGTGTGTGTTCCTGTTGTTACAAAGTTGGAAACACACATTTGTCTAAAATATGTTGCATCAGTGTCTAAACACTCTAATATTATTGCGAACAAAATGGCACAGCTACACTCCAAAAAGGAAAAAAGCTAAGAAGTGTGGAGGTAAAAATAAGAATAAATATGGAACAGGAACAGGTTTTAAAAAAAGCACATATGAAGTATATGATGGTCAGGTGTCATAATAATTGCCCATATGGTGTTAATAGTTTTAGATAAATACCTTCAACCCTGATGAGTCTACAATATACCCCTCACATTAAAATATAAAGTTAAATACTTTCGAGATCTTATTATTTTGGCATTTATTTCTAATTATAATTCATCTCATGCTAGACACATCCTTTATCTCAAGTCATCCCTTATACTGAAGATAAGTGATTCAGGAGACGCTCAGATAATGTTGGGGGCGTTGGAAATCTGGTGGTGCTTAAAGGGCGTTTGAACGCAAGTGTTGGGCGCTATAGAAACAGGTGTGTTATGCAGTTTTTCTGGAAGTTTGCCAAGTTTCTCCAAGACATAATTAGCATAGCTGAAAAAAAAAATGCTTCTAGTATAACGTGAATTAATTACTCCCCTTACTTTCATTACTATTAATGAACAATAGGAGCGAATCAATAGGCAAAATTCTCTCACAAATGTGCTTACAAACTAAACATTTGTGTATTTATTCAGTATTTTATGCTAATCTGCCTTTAAGTTTTTAAATGTCTTTGTTCTTAAATAATATGTTTTATCCTTTTTTATTACTAATAACAAATAAGAGTCTGATTAAATGATGGCTTATGAGAGGAAACATCCAGTTTGTGTGCATGGGATGTGGGTTGGGGTACTGGGGACCGTAAGGGGTTTCAACTTAACTTAGATGGTGTTCGTCCAAAATATGTCTAGAACCAGTGATGTAGGTTAAATGATGTTTATTCTGGTGTTTAAGACATTCTCTTAGCTATAGTTTTGATTAACTAATTTGTTTTACAATTATTATTTTATAAACCCCATGTATACAGAACACAGGATTTTGCCAAGAAGAATGTGATCCTGGATTAACATTCTTTGTTGATGCTGGATCAACATTTCAATCAACCATCTGATGTCACCAGTGTGTCGACCAAACCCGCCTTAATCCACTTTTAAATCTTTCCCCATTTTTGCCCACAAACACACTGAAAAACTTTAACTGAGTAGATGCTGACGAATAGCTTATTGGCTGAGACTAGTAATTCATTAATTCTGGTACAATTTACTGTTAATGACGATTTCCAGATTAACACTGAATCACAACATGAAATTAGACAAACTTTAGTAAAATAATTTATAATAGTTCAGGGACAATATTGTTGAATTCAGACTGTATAAATTATAATGATCATTAATAAACATTAAAAAAATAGACAGTAAATCATAAACAAACACTAATGAACAATTCAACAATCAAAAGCAATAATTTTTTATTCATTCATTCATCTTCTATTAAGGTTTTCTATTAAAGTCTGTCCCAGCCGTCTCTGAAAGGGTGAAAGGCAGGGGGGGTACACCCTGGATAGGTCGCCACTCACTCACACTCACCTATAGAAAATTAATAATCACTAATCAATCTAACATACATGTTTTTGGGCTGCGGGAGGAAACCGGAGAGCCCGGAGTAAACCCATGTAAGCATGGGGACAACATGCAAACTCCACACAGAAAGGCCCAGGGAATCGAACCCGGGACCTTCTTGCTGTGAGGCAACAGTGCTAACCACATGCACACACACACATCTGTTTTGAGGGTTAGCCTTTTATGCAATTGTTTAGTATAGCATATAATGTATTACATATGTCATTTAAGTATTTCATTTTTTTTTATTTAATAAATACATTTACATAATACAACATTTTAATTTACAAGAATTAAAAGAATTAAAAATGGATTGTTGCAGGTTTAGTCAACACACACTGATGACATCAGATGGTTATTGATTAAAATGTTGGTCCAAGATTAATAAAGGCGTTAAAACCAGGATCACATCCTACTTGTATACAGTGCTGTGCAAAAAGTCATTAACACATGCAAAGAGCTGCTGTAGAGCACAGATGCCTATAAAAAGAGACATTTCTCACAAAAACAGTTTGTAGGATGGTAAAACAAATATAATCTAAAAAATGTTTTCGTTTTTTTTTTGTACTTAACTAATAGGGTTCACGTTATGATGGAGAATGTGTCACAGTCCTTCTGAGGAATTTTAATGTTACTCTTCCTCTTTCTGTTTGCCTAGAAAACCCTGCAGCCTTTATGATTGCTTTGTTTACTGACATTGAAACATTTTCTATAACATTTGATTTATTTTTTAAAAAGAAATGTGCGGAATGATAAAATGTTTTTTTGGGGTGGGGGGGGGTTGACGAACAAAATAAGTACAGCGAATGCCAACGCTTTCTCATGAAACTGTAATTTCTCAAAGTTTGTGTGGAAAAAGGTTCTTTGCTTCCTGTTTCTTTATTTTTAATGATATTCTGACATTGACTGATGACTTCAGTTATAACTTGCAGCCCTGTTACGCAAACACTAAATTATTCATTTCAAGCAAATCATTAGACTGTTTTTAACCTCCTTATGTCATTAGCTTGTAGGTTAGTTGGCATATTTGATTAGAATGTGCTAAAAATGACTCAAAAATTACTTTAAAGTTACTTATTGATGCACTGATGCAGTGGATGCATGTTTTCTTGATTTTAAAGTTCTAGTAACACATGCTAAATTGCGCCCTAATCCTGAAATTATAGAAACAGAACTATTAGTAACAATGTCACGATTTCATATGTTATTGTCCTGTGGTACCAGCGTGACATCACAGCCCTGCTTGGAGTTGTCCGAAATGCATTAACCTCCATTTATCTGTGCTTCAGAGTGCCGGGTCTAAGAGACAAGCCAGACTACTTACTGCCCACGCGACTGAAAGCGAGGACAAGCGAGAGCAGAAGAGATTCATTGTTCCCCCTTGCAATGTGTTCTTCCCCCTCCGGGAGATAACTTCCCACCCCCACCCTAACCCGGTGTTACACGAGGCAATTTTTTTACCTCAGAGACCAACACTGAACTGTGAAACTAATGTACAGACACGCAGTCTCCCGATGGTGTTCAGCTTGCGGTTTGCTTCTTTGTCTTTTTTGTGACTTAATGTGACGTAACGTCACACGACCAACAAAATGCGCATCACTTGGAAAAAAAAAAAAAACAACAGGAAAGATGTTATGGCTTTGCTTGTTTTGTTTTTTTAAATCCGAAATGTAAATCATACAAAAAAAGGGATGTGTATTTCTTGTAAATAGCTTTTTTTTAATTTGATGTTGCTTTGCTATGCAAACCAAATTTTTTTATATTAATTTTTTTGTCTCTTAATTGTCTTTATAATAATATGAATGGATAAAATGTGGTGTAATAATTCTTTGATTTCTGTAAATGAACCGATTTCTAAGTTGTTATAATGAATTGTTTGATTTGCACATTCTTCGGTGATAAGCACAAAAAAACTTCAGCACCTGCTGACGTGGACAGCGAAAGATAAAGCTACGGATGTGCTAGCGTGTATGTTTGTACAGTACGAGGCTAAAACAGAGATTTAGGACGGAAGTGTCCGCAGATACAGATGTATTATGAATTGTTGCGAGGGGATTTATGCTCGGATGATGGCAGAGAATCCTAATCAAGCATACAGGACTAATAAATGCCAGCTGAGCGGGTCTAATGCAATTGCCTGCCCATAGTTATTTGTGTCAGATGTTGAATGGACAGAATGCTCTATTGCAGTCTTTTGTGAATGTTTTTTTATTTTTAATCTGTTCTTCTGAACATCTCAACTATTTACAGACACTCACGCATCCGACTCACTGCAAGATGTTTTTATATCTATACAGTATATACAGTATATATCTATATCCATTATATATCACCAAGCCACAATGTGACTTTTTTCCTCCTTAACCTTAATTATCCAAATCCTAAAAAAAAAACAATAGTTACACTGGATCATCTTCCACATAAAGGAAAACCTTAATCAAGGTAACAGTTGACAGCTGCTGGTGCTCGACCCCGAGCAGGTGTGTTTAACCTGCGCAAATGGAAGTGGGGTAAAGCAGGTGGGCTGAAATGTTGATAAGGGGGGGGTATACTGGACTGAAAAGGAACGATGCCCTTGAAATTGCCTCTTCCCCCGTTCCCATGCTTTTTTTTTTGGCATTATTCCCAGGTCTGTCCTTAATTAGCATAGTTGTTCGATATTATGCTGTTCGGAAAGCCATTGTAAAAACCGAAATCAATCGTTTGTCACATATGTTTAAAGCTTAAGTGCTGTAAATGAACTCGTTTTTTTTTCAGTCAACGTTGGTGGTTCAACTATGGAAATCTATGCTTAGCTTATAAGCTTCCAGGGCTGAGAAAAGCTGAGCCCAAGACAGAGACAATTCTCTCAAGTGTATAACACTTTCCTGGCAATTTTTCTTAAAAAAAACAAACAAACATTTTATTTATTTATTTATTTGTTTGTTTCTTTCTTTCTTTCTTTTGTGATGTGCTGTTATTCCACATGTACATAATATCTAACCTGCCAGATTCGTTATACCCTCAGGAAACCACATGCACTTGCAAAGTGTGACGATTTCTGAATCCGACAATGAAATGAAAATAAAATCTGTATGTGAATGCTGCGTTTTTGTCGTTCGAACATCTCTGTGTTGCAAATGTATAAAGAAATGCTTAATGTTTGATTTTTTTTTTTAGAAATGTTTCTAATCACTCCTTGACTGGACAATCTTATGTATAAATAACAGACATGACAAAACAAAAATGTATTTTAAATGTGTCTGTTAGACAGCTTTCCTTTCGTGCGGTTCATTTTGGATGTTGCATTTTTTTCCCCTCCGTCGAGAGAAGCCACAGTAACCGAATTGCTTGCCGCTGTAATTTACGCTTCTTGTATTTCTTAATAATTTAAGCAAATGCAATTTTGGCAGCGTAGGCACAAGTGCTCATTTACAAACATGTCATCGGTCCAGAATAAGGAACAGCACAAATCTGATCAACCTCCCAAATTAGCTGAGATGCACACGCATTTCTAAGGTAATATAATATATTCTTGCATAAAGAAGTCTTTAGTCTCCATATAATAGCTCTCTGATATACGGTCTCAGTCATGGCCGCCGCACAAATAACAGTGTTGCCTTTTGGTGACTAGTACATCAAACATTTCCTCTGTTTTCCCACAGCGGAACAGTAGCAGAACACAGCAGCACACCTGTGTGGTGTTGACTTTGTTAATGGAAAGCTTTCTGTTCTCTGGCTGCAGGCTAAACGGAGAAGTTAATTAGCACCGAGCTGTGATTCCTCTGTGTGGCAGGGCTGTCCACAATAACACATTAAATGCAGAGTGACTGTGACACTAGCTATGTTTACGAGGACACTTTTTGTTTCAATCGGAATGAAATCGATCAGATTGATACATTTGAAAGCAGTCTTAACACGAACGGGGTCACAATTGGATTCGATCACATGCACAGAACTTTCTAGTTTTATTCTTAATCCGATAAAGTGTTTACATGTCCATTCGATCAGATTAGGAAAAGGTTTGATCCAACCAAATTTTAATCAAAATCAGCAAATTTTTTCCAATTTACCTGTTTAAATCTGATTGTGCTTATAGTTCTATTACAGTTGGATCATTGTGGTCCATATAAACACAGCTAGTATTGTTCTTTTGCTACTTGTTCCTTTTCTAACCCCATATATTGTTCCAGGTTTTTAGTAAGTTGTTTGGTACTCAGTATGGACCACATCATAAGAATGATGGGTAAGGACAGGGTTTAAGGTGTTAGACTGATAATTGAAAGATCTGGGTTTGATTCCCAGCAACATCAAGTTCCCACTGTTGTGCCCCTGAGCAAGGCCCTTAACCCCCAATTGCTCAGTTGTATAAAAGAGATAAATGTATAGATAAAGTATCTCTGGATAAGAACATCTGCCAAAATGCCGTAAATGATACGTTCAAAGCCAATTTGCTAAAACCATTTGTAATAGAACCCCATACCAATGAATTATATCTCTTTCTCTCTCTGTCTTCCGTTTTCTGTATTTTCCACACAGACACACACACACACACACACACACTAACCTCAAAACCTCCAACTCCACTGGGTAAAAGCATGGCATGTTCAATAAAAGCAGTAATAAAATTATTCGTCCGTGAATTTGAAGCACAGATCGAAAGAACCCCAGCTTTTATTCTGGTTTCTGTCTCTATATTTATATTTCTGGCATTTGGCAGATGCCCTTGTCTATCCAGAGCAACTAAAACTAAGCCCTTTATTTTATCCAACTAAACGTTTGTAAGATAGGGGCCATTTTCTAATCAGCAGTCTAACATCTTAACCAATAAGCTAATAATTTTCCCTACATATGTATGTATGTCTAGATAAAACGGTCAATTTTGTAGATAAAGTATAAATATCTGCTAATTACTATTTCCTGTGCTCAATGCTGGGCATGTAGTGAGCTAAGCCATAGTTACTCTGCGTAAATGAAGCTTCACTACATTAAAGCTATAAGCTACCCCTCCAGGGAATGTAGCATGCTAAGCTATAACAACATGACAAAAAGAGCTTACTGCATTTAAGTTATTTAAAAAAATGTCCATCACTGCCATACACTAGTACTTTTGTTGGCCACACAGCTCTGTGAATAGCGGTGGCATCACTTTATGATCCACAATCAGTAGCTTGTAGGTTGTTTGGACGATATTGCGCTACTTAAATAACAAAAGAGCTCGCTAGTGAAAAGCTATTTGATTCTTAAAACAACAACGTTACTACCATGCTAATAAGAAATGTAGTTGGGCAGTAGTACATGGTAGTAGTGGTAGTACATGGGTACCATAAATGTTTGCTAGTTGTAGCATAGTATATAACACAAATACTGTACTAAATACAAGACAGGTGGAGACTACAGCACTGTGTAGTCGAGTGGATTCAGAAAATGATTCTTGTAATATCATAGTTAATTACAGTATGTACAAAATAAATCACAATGCTAGATGTTATAAGGTTCGACAATAAAAGCCAATTTTTGTGTCTAACAGCATGCCTTAAAGAACAAGGTTCATGCCTTACAACAAGTTTCATTACTTTATTTATTGTTCTCCATTTGCTGGACCTTTTATACTACTGATGGTTACAGAGGAACTGGGGACTATCCTAAGACACTTAGGCCACATCCTAGTAGTAGCGCGGTGTTTAGGTTGTTGGGCTGCTAATTGAAGGATCATGGTTTGCTTCCCAGCACCACCAGTTTCCTACTGAGCAAGAGCCTTAACCCCCAATTGCTCAGTTGTATAAAAAGAGATAATATGTAAGTCTCTTTGAATGAGGGCATCTGCCAAATGCTGTAAATGTAAATGCGTTACACACAAAAAAGATACAGATCACATGTCTTTAGACTGGTGGAATACCCCAGGAAACCCCCAAAGCAAGGGGAGGAACTTTTAAACAGGCTGAGGAACTGAAACTTTCCACTAAGATATAAGGGAAAAAGTGCTACCTACTAAACCACCACACTCCTTTATCTGTTGTGCAAGTTCCAATTATCACTTGCCCAACGCTACAGTAACAGTTGTTGACTGTTAAACCTTTCTTTCACCTCCTTAAGTTAAACCTCAGCTTGCTGACAGGAATATGCAACCAATTATCTCTGGCAGAAACTAGAAGGTACTAATTTGCTTAGTCCCCATCCTCATCTGAGATTGTATCTCACAGCTTCTAAATTTCTGAACACACCTGATCTAGGTTATCAGCACAAACCTGATCTGGGTAGGCCATGGGGATAGATGAAAAACCAACAGTAGCTACTCAGTACTACTAATTTCAATACTACGTGGTTAACTAATAATTGGCTCTTCCAAAGCTAAGGCGCTTATCTACACTACTTATTTCATGGCTGTTTGATACACAGATTTCTTGACCTCAGCTCAAATTGTTTTCTATTATTTTACTTACAAGCCCTAACAGATGGGCTGGATAAGTGCTTCCTGTAGAGCAGCTGCTTCGCCTCCTTCAAAATCCAATAAGAGATGATATGAACTCAACCAGCATCAGTCATTTCCTAGCATGGAGATAAACTGTAACATATGTGAGTCCATACATACACTACATGCGTATAAACTACTTAACTGCTCCAAGCTAAAGTTCAACCCTTTGTTAAAAAGTTGGTTTGTCTGATTACAGTGTGTCGCAGGTGAAACTGATTGTGCTATTGTTTAGCTGAATGTTGTAGCCTAAACGATTATCTGACCTGTAAGCAGACTGAAGAGAAATCAACAAGACAAAAGGTAGTTTTTACACAATCAGGGCCGTGTCCTCTCCTTGGGATTATTGCGAACGTTCATTTCCCCTGGGATCCTGAATTGCTCGGTTCAATCACATAGACTGCTATAAGCTTCAGAAATTCATTGGCGCCGCCGTTAAAAGGCACAATACTACAATTTTAAATTTCATTGCATTTTAATCAGTGTGCAGCCAAGAGTTCATTAGGACCAGGACTGAATCCTAAGCATAGAAGAATGGAATAATGGAGCTGGTAATTAATGCAGGTTTAATCCCATAGCTTCCTTTAACCGCAGTTTGTGTGTCAGAGGGAGATTAACAACCGTGCAAATATTTGCTTTAGTGTTTTATTGAACGATTAATATGCATATTTGTATCCAGGAAAAAAAGAAAACACAAACACCCACACCTAAAATGTGTAGCACATGGAACTGCAATCTGAAACACATCTCTTTGATTTCCCTTGATCAACATTATCAATTCAATATTATTGTATTTTATGTATAACATTTTAATTAGACATTGTCTTAAGACAATTAAGACAATTTAGACATTGTCTCAAGGCAGAACATAAAAAATATGGGGAAAAAAAGGTCAAGATTAATATTATACTTGTAATGTATGAGTAATTTTATTTATCGCTAGCAAGCCTGGGTCGACCGTGGCAAGGAGAAACTCTCTTTCCTGGGCTGAGACAAACTAGTTAGCTTCGGGGTTAGCTCAAATTTTTAATTTTGTCCAAGACCAAATCAATTTCTCTTTCTCCGTCAGCCTTTGTGGACGTAAAAATTCGTATTCACCTTTATTAATGTGTAATGCAGATCGCATAGACGTGTTTTAATAGCCGAACTTGGCTGTAATAGTAACAAATCAGAAGACAGAAAAATGTGACGTTATTGTGGGCCAGCTAGCTGGCGCTATAGGGCAAATTTGAAATCTGATTGGTTTAAGAAACAGCCCCATTACTAATATAATTTAAGTTCTATTTGTCAGCACTACTGATTCTGAAGACTTTGGGCAGATTAGGTTAACATGGCATCACATCGAGGCTGGAATCTGATTGGACAAAAAAATCCAACATTCACATATACGTACTAGAAGCAGCAAGAGAAACGCTATGAAAATTAAGAGAATAAACTCTTGAAAATAAATTAATACAATTTAATAGAACATATATTAGAATTTATGTTGTAAATGTGTATTTATAGTGTTTATGCCAGCAGAGAAGACCTTGCTGGCCTTGATGGCCCATGACTGGATGGTATAAGGAAGGAATCTTGAGGATACCAGAGAGTACTGTATCATAATAAATCATTATTCACATCATAAACACTGAGGAGGGGAATTATAAATGATACACACACTTGAAGCTGTTTAATTGGTTCAATTGTAAAGCAATAGTTTATAAATTAGCTTGCAACACCAATTCCTCCATGTCATCTTCTCTTTAAATGCCTGAAATTTTCATCCAACACTGACACATTATCACTGGCAATAATCTATTTTCAATTAACAGCAGCTTCAATGAGGTATACGTTCGCCATCGTCTTCTTACTTTGCATACTTATTTTCCATTAGACGCCATTACTTCCTTATGATAATTTATTCTCTAGTGGTGTAAGAAATCTGTAGACTTTAGCTTCTGCTTAGACAGTGTCGTAATCTTTCTGCGACGGACAGTTGATAACGTACTAATAGCCAGGAGTCACATTGAAGCTCTCAGAAATTAAATAAACGCATTAAAGTTCCCTTTTAAAAAAAGGAAACGCTTTACGTTGCAGTACACATCGACATGCTTATGACGCAATTATGCACAAAATGCAAAACAACCAATCAGAGAAGAGGGTTCATTTTTACATATCAACTGATCATTTTACTGTCATTATTACTCTTGTTATTATATCTGGGGCAACACAGCCTGCAAGTGAACCTTAATCCTCCCCTCAATTCTCCTCTACCAGCTTTGGACGCAGAAGCTGCACTAGCGAAATATTACCCTGAGATAAAGTAGGAAAACGTTAAGTCAAGCGTTTTGTTTTTTTCCTAGCAAATTTAACACACCTTAGCAATATATACTAAGGTTTTATTTTCCGAAACCGGTGGCAGAAGCATTTTTCTGTGATTAGCGCCGTTTCCAGTTCCTGAGATTTGATTAGTATCAGGTTGCAGGGACACTATCAGCCGCTGTAAGTCTTAATTGGCTGGGCATCGAGAAGGAATTGGCAGGGGAGAGTTTAATCCTCGGTTGTGTTTTATTGCGGAGGAAGGAAGCGGTGGAAAGAGGGATTTACCGTCTTTCTCTCACGGAGGACCCTATCTCTGGCCTTCAGATTCACCACTTTTCTGACGGGATTTTTTTTTTTAAACCTATCTGCACTGCCCTCCCTACCACCATATCTTCCATTGTTATTTTCTCAACAGTTAGTAGATTTTTGGCTTTGCATTCTGAGGTTCGGCATTTTTTTAATGTAGCAAAATCAATATATGGCAACAAATTTGGTTTGTCTGAGATGGTTTCCACTGGGATTGGCAGGGATTTTAGGGGTGAACGCTGTTAGCTGGCATGCTTATGTCTGAGGGGGGGTTCAACCGAATAAATAAAACAGCAGTAATCAAGTAAAAAGTCTGCAATGTTTAACATATCACTCTGGGAGCCTGATTCCACATCCCGAACTCAATAAAACAAGAGACGTTTACAAGCATGAAGCAAAAGAAAATCAAGATCAGATAAAAAATGTAATGGCTAGAAATGACTCGAATATATATTAATTCATTTTAAATTATAATTTAATATAATAATATTATTAATACTACTTAATATCAAATTCCACAAACGAGGAAAAATGACCAGAAGCAGAAATCAATGAATCTAATGTCTATAATAAAAATAACATGCTGATTTTATTATGGTTATTTACACAGCCTACATCAAACATATAGCAGTAATTTGGTGTTTTAATATTTTTGACAGGAGGTAAACTTTACTGCAAGGCTCTGTGTGTAAGGCACCTTCCTGTTCTGTCCCCCCAGGCGTTAATGAAGATGGATGCGCTCGCTCTTATTGCTGATGCAGTCTAGAAAGCCTTGTCTCAGTTTTCTAGAGATCCAGCATCAAAATCTGCACATCACCCCCCTTCCATATGTACACACACACACACACACCACAAAAAGAGCCCATATGTTAATGCTTCCTTTCCCATCTATTTCGAAAACACCACCAAATTAACTGGAAAATGAAGTAGCACACGCTCCGTAAATATCAATTACAGTGATCTTGTCATGTCTGCTACTCCGAATGGAGAGGTGGACATTAAGCACAACCCCCATGTCTCTCTGGAATCATAAAGAGCTTTAGCGGGTGGAGGGGATGTGGATTTGATTGGAGATAGCACTGGGTCACTGTGGGGAGTCAAGTAAATAGTACACAGAGTCATATAGGCCATTGTGTCGAGGTTATTATAACAACATCACTAAATTGGCCCTTACTACCAAGCAGCATAGACGGCATAGTGGCTTAGCTACTGATAATCAATTTCCTGAATTTTTGGTGCCTCCACCAAATGAAAAAAAAAAAAAAAAAATATAATATATATATATCTATATATATCTATATATATATATATATATATATATATATATATATATATATATATTTACAGCTAGCTAAACTAAAAATTTATGTTGTGATGATACCAGTCCTGAGATTTGGAAAGATACTGATCGTTTGGTAGCTGTTAAGTCATTTCTTTAGGGGTTTATTGATACTCCATATGAGTAAAAAAGGAACAGAATATTAGATTAGCAGATTATATCCTTATCATTCATTAAAAAAGTACAAACATATTGATAAAGTGTGAAATAGTTAAAAGATAATTGGTTAATAGGTTACCAAGTAAATAATTATTGACTTTTTTAATTGTTATAGAAGCATTAGGGTGCAAGTACAAAGCTTTATTAATAATCTAAATCAGCAGACCAACACATAGTAAAAAAATATATATTTTCTTGCGAAAATTTGGAAGCAAACAATTGTAGAGAAAATTTTTGTTTGCTGTAGCATCAAATTCCCATCTAATTTTACAAAAAGATTTAAAGGATTTGTTACTTTGCTAGCAACTAGAAAAATCTGGACCTACGTTAGCCTGTTCTATTTGCTAATGCTAAATATCGGATAGCTTTGCTTTCAGGAACTGACACAGATAGACTAGAGCAGGAGGTCGCCAACTCCATTTGGGACAGTTTCCCAGAGAAACTAGAACATCGGGAGCCACAAAGCTCTTTTGACATCTAAAATAAAGAGAGCACTACATAGATTGATTTTACCTATATAATACTGTATAAAAAACTTGTTTGTTGCTTTATTAAAACCAACAAACTTCTATTGCAAAGATGACATTTTATATCTGCATGCAAAAAATCTATATTTTAAACACTGGAATAAAGTATTTCCTTTCTCATAAAAGGATCAATGTTTATTTGTGTCATCCTCCTATTTAAACAAAAACGTAGTCCAATCCCGTGTGCCGTCATGCTAAATATGAAAAAAAAAAAAAAAACGATTTCGTTTTACTTTGTTAATGAAAGTGGTTTCGCTCCTGAATCTCATCGTACAGCATCTCCACATCCGATCTGTAAGACGTCGCCTTCATTTTCACACAACTGTGAGGTTTGTTTTTTATATAGTTTATATTGGAGTCTACCTGCTCACATAAGTATGCGGATTCGAAGATCGACAGCACTTCATATGTATACTTTTTCTTTTGCTCTTTGGTCTTGGTTATGGTAAAGAGAATCTGATTTATTGATGGGTTCTGTAGACAGGTGTCTTTAATACAGGTAACGAGCTGAGATTAGAGGAACTTTCTTTAAGAAAGTCCTTCAATGTTCAAAATATCAACAACTAAAAAATGAAGTCACCAAAAAAATGACCAACAAAATACCAAATTACAGCAAATTAACACAAACCCTGAATATATACACACACACACACCAAACACATACAAACGCCATCACCACACACACTATTACACACACTTCATAAACTTACACCTCACATTACACATTCAGATATTGACATTTGTATATTTTTCTTTATTAGTATTATTATTTGTCTTATTGTGTCTTATTATATTTCCTATTTTTAATATTATTCTTTAATCTGTTGATAATTCTACTATACCTGCTTTAGCAACAGTGTCATTTATTTACATTTATGCCAATAAAGTACTTCTGAATCTAAGTCCATTTAGGAGAGTCCATTTAAAAGAGTGCTCCTAATCCCAACTCGTTACCTGTATAAGACACCCGGGATCGATAGGGGACGAACTATTTATTTCACTCATTCGAATAAAAATCAATTTATACTTCATTTAAATGTGTTTTTCTGGAGGTTTTTTTAATTCTTTCTTTTACCCTTAGAATAAACCTACCATTAAAGATCATTTCTGATCATTTCTCTGTCACTGGGCAAATGTACAAAATCAGCAAGGGATCAAATAATTCAGCGTAGATACCCCATATGCAGCTATAGAAAATTTGACACTTTAAATGCCTGGCACAATTTTCATTGTTCAGAATCCACTATTTAAAGCAACACCAACAGCAGCCTTGTAAAGTAAAGACATTTACATTTATTTATTTAATAGAACTGAGCATTAGGGGGTTAAGGGTCTTGCTCACGGGCCCATCGGTGGAAGCTTGGTGGTGCTGGAAATTGAACCCCGATCCTTCAATTAGCAGTCTTAACCACTGCGCTACCACTTGTCTATTATAGGCTATTACACATCCAGTAAATCCACAAGGCTTTAGATGTGATGTTTTGTTTTGTTTACACTGTTGGTTCATTTTATTCAGATAATTTAACGAACAATTTTTAAGACAATAACATATATAAATATTCCTTTGCTTAGAATTAAACCGAACATTTCACCAGTCCGTTAGATTTACAGACTGGACCCAGAGCGGAGCCTGAGCTACACACTATTTCAAGAAAAATGTCATCGTCTTCCTTTTAATGAGGCAACACACAATAAAATACAATAAAAGATGACCTTTAGAGGCTTCAGTAGAAAAGCAAAGTTCATATATAGTAATGGATATGAATCGCTTCAGCGTCTCCAAGTATCTGTTTCTTCTTGTCAGCAGGGTGAAACAATAACACAGGAAAAGGGAATCTTATACCGCAGGTCAGCAGAGACTACTTTACTGCTCGAAGAAGCTCACGGCAGCACAAACAAAAAGATAGTGGCGAGATCAGATGTTCGAGGTGTTTATTAGTTTGACTATAAATTGGTTCTAGATGTTTAGACGTCTCGGTGTGTAAAAATAGATTTTTACTATAACAGCACGGCGTTTGTTTTTGTGTTTGTTATTCTTCTTATACTACAACAGATTGCTAAGTTCTATTTTGTTATTTCTTTTACATATTTTTATATGACATCTGTCAGTTTATCGTTAATTATACTGTTGATTTGTGTTCATTAATTAATTGACTTAAAAATGTCAAAACAATTAAACAAATATGATGACAAAAAAAACACAAGCTTATTAAGCTACTGAAAAAAAAAACCAATGTGCAAAGTTCTCTGTTCTGTCTGACTGTTTCAAACCACACAAAGTTTTATTGCATTGAAATCAATAGTCCAAATCCTCACAATAGTTCTAGGGTTTAAATACTAGATAATAATTAAGGAATTAATCGTTAAATTATATGTGCAGGTGCAAAGTTCATGGCACTGAGAGTAATGTTTCCTGGCCCTGCGGGATTTTGCAGAATGATGGCAGACTAGTGATAAGGTTCTAAAATGGTCAGCAGTCACAAAAAAAAAAAAATGCAAGAAGGCTTGAGATCAGCAGGACCCACAAGCAATGAACGGCATCAAAATTATCTCTACACTCATGGGGGGGGGTTTTGGCGTAAGGAGGCATAATTATGCTAATTTAAAATTAGCCATCAAACATTCAAAAATGGTGCAAAAAAGTTTCGTGTATAAGCCAAATTAGAGTAAAGCATGTTGGTGGAAGCATCAATTACAGTTGTGGGTATTACACAGAATTAAAAGAAACATAAATAGTAAGTTTTACTTACTTACTCATTTTCTTACTCTCTCACTCACTCACTCACTCACTCACTCACTCACTTACTCACTCACTCACTCACTCACTCACTCACTCACTCACTCACCCACTGTCTAGTCACAGTTATACACCAACCAGACCCACTTCCTGTGATCTCTGTATCTCATCTTTAAGCTCCAGCGTACCATGCTTCTCAAGCTCATACCTGCCCCTCTTGTACAACCCTTTTCCGAGCTCCAGCGTCCTTCACTCTAAGTCCATGCAGCCTTTCCTTCGCGTCTGCATTTTCCCTTGATCTGCTAAGTTTATATTATCTGCCGTTGGTTGGTGTTGTCAATAAATGTACCTGCCTGGTTTCTTGTTTCTAGTCTGGTTAAAACGTTACAAAAATCTAATTGCCCCCAAAAATGATCTGCAAAATATATAGATGTTAAAAAAAGAAACTTAGTAATGCACTATATGGCCTAGCTAATGTCCTGGTTTAAAATCAATTTAAAATTAAAAAGAGAATCAGTGGGACCCTAACACTCTTGGGGAATCCATGACAAGTCACCTAATGGAACGTACCAAAATAGACCCACAAGTCTACAGAAAAAAAATCCTGCTTTACTGTAGACATTTGTGTCAATTTTGTCAATTGAATTATATCATAGTTTAAAAAAACCTGTTTATATTAATGTGTGACACTCATGAAGTCAGAATGTATGTGTGTAAATTGTAACCGGATATATACAGTGGACAATAAAATATAAAATAAAAACAAAAATGGAATTAAAATATTCATTTATTAAAATGCATTTTAATATTTTGCATTTAAATATATTTTTGTAATTCATTTGATAGCCTAAGATTGTGTCTATCCTCCTCCATATTCACACGAGTGTGAATGAGCGGTTGCTATAGAAACGATAATGATTATCATATTCTTTGCCTTACAGCAGGAACTACTGCCGAGCTCTGCTGCGATTAACATCCTCCGACCAATCAGATTCGAGGATTTAACAGCGTTGTGATATAAATAATTATAACGAGCCATTTTAAGAGCTGTACCCGCACATACCCACAAACGCACACATACATACACACTACCGCAGACCCACTGTATTAACAGCTCTCCCTCTGACAGTACATTCTGTATTCTGATTAACCATAAAGGATCACCAGTGAGGTTAATTAACTGCAAGTCTCATTCCATTTCCCAATAGTGAAACATCACGGTTTGTGTCATGCAAGAAAAAAGGTGCATTATGTAATAATCAACATAATAATTGCAATAAAGTCTTCTGGGGCTAATTATGTTTTGCTGTGAATAATGTGACTGGCACCAGTCTAGTGGTGTTGTATTAGTTATTTTATTGGAACTGGTCAACTTTATTATTTTTTGTTGAATTTTTACTTTTTATACCACCCCACACACCATATATGGTACAGTCCTACCCAGTCCCCGAAGAGCCATTACCAATTAGAACATAATGACATCTGCAACGATAAACAATACTGTATACACCAGGGCCGGTCGAGGCCTTTAGGGGGCGCTAAGTGGAATTATATTGGTAGCCCCTCTATGCTGCCAATATGAGTAATTTTATTTGTTGTAAGTGTGTTAATTACAACATACCAATGTTTATATACGCTTCTATGATTTTTTAATTTTAATTAGCAAACCCACAACAGTGGTCAGGTGTTTATTTAACATTTATAGTCTTGGAGTACTCTAAGTAGCTAATTTGTGTTTTTTTGCTACAGTAAAAACTAGACACCGTGAGGAGCGGTAGGCCAAAGTACATTAAATACATTAAAGAGTCTATTCATTTTCATATTCTAACAACAATTGCAAACATACTCATGCTCCATGATGCAAAGTGTTAACGTGATAGATCAAAGTTTTATTTTCATTAAAAAGTTCCTTTGTGGACTTTAAGGATGTCAGAAGGATGTACTTCCATCATACAACTCTTACTGACTTTATATGATTATAGAAAAGACACCGCTCATAATCACACTACCCACTGTTTAAAATAAAATCATTTATAAAACACACTCTACGGTAAGGAGTCATCCAAATGAGGATGGGTTCCCTTTTGAGTCGGGTTCCTCTTAAGGTTTCTTCCTCGCACCATCTAAAGAGAGTTTCTCCTTCGCCCCAGTCGCCCCAGGCTTCCTCACTAGAGATGTTTCTGATAACTTTTTTGATTTTTTTTTTAACGTTAATCATGAACATTTGTATTCCTACCCATGTTCTGTAAAGCTGCGATGAGACAATGTCCATTGTTAAAAGCACTATAGAAATAAACATATTAAATTCAATGATTGCAGTTACCCTGACGGCCATTGCTGCAGTGTTTTGGCACCCAGCAGGAGGTAATGCATTGTTTTGACTGCAATCTTGCTTTCAGGACAAGGAAGTATCTCCATTTCTTTAATAGAATAAAGACTTTTCAAAAAGTGACTTTCATAATGTTGCATTGGTAATAAAAAACCACACAAAATAAGGCATTTGAAAAATGTTTTAATAATAAATAAGGTGGGAAAATGACACGGTTTTGCTTATTCTAAATATGAGATTATCAGTCATGAAAAGTTACGGCTGACAATTTTAAAGCAGTTGTACTTTTTTTTTCCTTAACATAGTAAACACCAGACAATGATGGACAGCACAATAAGTTTTTTTTTCCAGAGAACATATTCTCACACACATTGTTCATTGATATTTTTCAAAAAAAAAAGATACTGCAATAGAAAGGATTCGAACCAAACCAAAGCAGCCGTGTGCCAACGGTCCTAGATCAGGACTCCCACCCTCCCCATCCCATAAAGTCCACATCACTTCTGTACAGTATAGACAGTTGAGCCTGCAGAGGGACGGATGAACCCTGTAAGGCTTGATGTTTGGTTGTGGCAGACATTCTTCTTTTTATTACATGAAACACTTTGTATTGAGATCATTACATTTTAACACAAAACCAAAAAAAAAAAAAAAAAAAAAAAAAAAAGGATGCTCGTAATCCAAGCCTTCCAGATGGAATAAAAGATATTGCCCGTCGAACATCATCTCGTTTCACCTTTATTTAAGTGCATTTGTCTCATCAAATGTAGCATATCATCATTGGTAACATGATGACGCTTTGCCACCTCATGGTTCTATTTCTATTCAAATACATTATGATTACACGAAACCCAAAGTGGAAAGAATCTTCCGTCTTTCCGTCCTGTTCGTCTGCGCAAATAAAACGAAGCGAATAAGCCCAGCGTCTCATTCGATCTCGAACACAACGCTCGACGCCGCTCCTCGTATAACAGAGAGCACTTCATAGCTAAGAATGGTTAAAAAATAAAGGTTTAGTGATTGTGCTTTTAAAACCAAAGAAAAATAAAATAAAATAAAATAAAATAAAACATATACATTAACAACAACAACATTAACTAACAAAATGACAACAGTGCATTGTAAAAAAAAAAAAAAAAAAAATTATAATAACAATAATCGAATGCCAGCACTTCTTTCAATGATTTGGTAAATTTACAATCGCGACCCTCATGCCCGAGTTTTCATAATGCGGTGAGAGGGGAGAGCGTATTGAAGTACAGTATCACAGTATAAGTCAAGAGACCCTCTCTTGGTACTGATGATGCTCTACAGCTCTCACTCGCAGCTTCTATTACACTCACACCAGCAGATTATAGCGACGATGCGTCAGTGTGGGAACGCCACACCTTCCCACAATCTCACAGCCAGTCATAAAGCGGAAAGGATCACCTACTGTAAAAGAAACTCGAGAACATCAGGTCTCCCTTTTTGCTCACACTGAAAAGATTAAATATTGAAGCGGATTGAAAAAAAAAAAAAGGAAAACAATAACCATTGGTCATTTTTTTTTTTTGCTTAATGAGGACAAAACAGTTCATCTACATAACTGCGAATGACTGTAGATGGTCGAAATCGTGTATGGCGGACAGTTCGAAGATGATTTTTAACTCAGAGATCTTTTTGTTCCTCCTGACGGGATTCTCAACTCTCCAGCAGCTGTGGGGAGAAAAAAAAGCAGAACAAAAGGTCAATTTTATTTATTCTATTAAAAGCTATCCGACTAATACAATCCGACTCAGACTCACAGTAAATAAGTGCTTTAGCAGTGCTGCGTTTCTCCAACATAATGAACAGTCGGTTATTCACGCTAATTTGAGTTTGATGTAAATCCGCTACTAATGATCTCATTTGTGGCGGAATTGTTGCCAAAGCCAAGCCGAACATTTCAGACCTGGGAATTTCTTTTGTTGATTAGAGGCGGTGTTGAGACTAATTATTGATGTACTATGACATGCTTGGGAAATCAAGCTCAGGGTTTATTAAACCCAGAAATCCAGTCTGCCCTCAAAGATGCCCTTGAGCTTTTTCCCCAAATCAATATCATTCGAGTCGGGCAATGTTTGACTTTTATTTGCCTGTTCTTATAATAATTATAATAAAAAATAATAATAATACATTTTATTTGAAGGCGCCCTTCTAAACACTCAAGGACACTGTACATAGCAATAAATAGCAAATAAAACACAGTTAAAGGCACAGCGAGGCATAAATCATAAAGGCATAAATATTGCGGAGATGAAAAGAAGCAGACTGTGTGATGCTATTTATATGGGAGCTGAAGGAAAGTGTGCCATAAAGGATGACACCCAGACTTTTCACCTGTGCAGAATATTATCAATGGGAATAGAAGTGATTCTGTGGTTCATTATGTTCAATTTGGTACCGACAAAAAAGTTCGCTTTTTTAAATGATAAAAAGAAGAGGACCAAAAACAGACCCTTGAGGTATACCTGAAAAGACAGGTTCTTCAACTGATAACGTAAAATTATGAGTGTAGCAATAATAATAAAAAAAGATCTTATCAAAAACAATAAGACAGCTTTCGGTATGCTGAGAAGGTCATTAAAACTATTATTTTTTAGAAGTTTGAACCCAAGTCTTTTTTAGCGTAAAGACATTTCTACTTTCATTATTTACTAAAATATTTTAAATATTTTACCCATTTAAATTTTTATTAATATGTTATAACCCATACTGTTTTTAATGGCTACCCTACCTCTAACTCTTCTTCCTGGTGGGCAAAGGTACCCAAACTTGGAAGTCCTGTATCATTGGGGTTTTTACGACCTCCGGATCCAACCTCCCCTCGTCGGCGGCCCCCGGAGCCCCTGGATGAAATTGAACTGGAGGAGCTGGGAGTCTCCCTCTGACCCTGTGCTGTGGGGAATGACGGCCGGTTGTAGGGCGGAATGTCCTCTGCAAGAGCAGAAATATCGAGAACAGTGAGAACATGAGCTATTTAAAGTCTCTTACTGTGATGCAAGCTATAACATGCTGTATTTACCTGCATGTTGGCGTGTTTTGCCAGCACCTTTTCCCCCGGGGGTGTTCCGGTGTTTATCGTGCTCCCCCCGCCGCTCTGCTGATGCCTCTCTTGTCCGGTAGCCCCCAGCACTTCCTCTCCTGTCTCTGGACTCTCCACAGCCCATCCTGGGAAGTGTTGCACCCCTCTCCTCATATCCACATCTGGAACCTTGATTGCCTGTCTTCATTCCAACTGAGGAGGGGCTCAGGGGCATCAATGGGTCTGGATTAAGGGAAAAAAGTGCTATCATGTCTTTTTTCATCCTGATTTTGTGGTTTTTACAACATTAATATAAATGATGCATTCTGGCGTCATACCGTCTGCATATTCGTCTTGTTGCTGTTGATGCTGCTGTTGGCTCTGGTGACCAGCTGCACTTTGCTTGTGCCTTTTGTGTGGTTTCCTCTGCATCACTGCAGTGCTCATGTTGCTGTCTGTGGACACCGGGCTACTGGGACGGTGGCCAATGTGGTATCGCTGACCTTCAAAGTAGACAAAAACATGTTATTCTATTCCTGGAAGTTTGAGAAGAGCATGCCATGCCAGGCCAATTTTAACTTTAGTGACTTTGTTCACATCTCTGGAGTATCCGGGTCCTGCGCCACAAATGCATTCAAAAGGGGAATCTTCAGGAGGTCTGAGTCAATGTTAAATACAGTAACTACAGGCCACATTTACCCATTAAAACCCCTCCCAGTGCATTACATCATAACGCAATGCCACAAAACCAACACAATGGGCTTCTGAAGTGGTACTGCCATTTCTCTCCTTCATATAACAGCTCATAAACATTTAAATAAATAATTAAATGAGGTATGAGGCATTTCAGCCGGTCCAGCACCGAGCACTACATTTAATAGCGGAATGCGGTCATTGCTGTCCACGTTAAATACTCTGAACACACACACTGTCTTCGACTAGCAAAAGTGTTTAGAGGAATAAAAAAAGTCAAAGACACAATATTTGATGCAGAAATTAAAAGACAGTGTTAATGCATCTGTCCAAAATCAACTCATGATTATAACATTTTTGTTTTCTTCTATTGTTTTTATTTTGTGATGCAACTGACCCTAATTAAAGTATTATTTCCCCCCTTCTACCCCTTTTTGCTGCCCTATTTCTAAAAACCTACAATCACAGATACTGAAAATAGTTATATGTTAGGTGCTTCCTGAAATCAGTCCTGTGACTCACCCCCTCTTCCAATGTCTTCAGGCCCCGCCCCTGGATAATGGGCCACTCGCAGGCCAGCCGCTGTGGCAACAGCCTGGGCAAAATCAGCATCAGTGAAAAAAGAGCCATCGGAGGAGCTAATGGCACTGCAGCGGCCTGATGAGCCGTTGTCCTCCTCGGATGCCGAGCCCCAGCCGTTAATCATTGACCCAGTGACAGAACTCTCCAGGTCACCCGTGCTGGAAGCGGGAGTCTGCTCCAGGCCCCTGTGCAGATGCAGCCGGCGTGGAAGATGAAGCTGATGCTGCTGGATCTGCTGTTGAGCCTGGTAGTGGGATCCCGGGTGTTGCTGATACTGCCTCTGGCCTGACTCATTATCTGTGTGATCGCACTCTTCGTCATCACCATCTGTATAGGCGTAGGTGTGTGAGGGTGATAGAGCCTGGGGTGCAAGAGGGGGGCTCGTTGTGTGTCGTCTAAAAAAAGAAGAACAAATTTCATCAGCACTCAGTCTGTTATTTAATTTGACACACTAGATGTCACAGTCGCCCCTGTGACTCATTTGGCCAGGCAGTAAGGTACTAGAAGTATAAGGGATAATTGGAATGCTTGGTGGCTTGTATCTTGGCCAAAAAGGTATGTATCAAGGCATGAGAATCCTGCAGGACCAAACAAAGATGCAGTTTTACCGTCATACTGGCGATAACTGGACGGTCAGAGATAAAGCTTGTTATGCAAAGCAAAGTATTGAGTGTGTTGAGTATTCATATTCTGTAAATGACTGTTTCAGTTATGAGCTGCTGTAATTTAAATTAGTAATTTGTTCATATGATGGAAAAAGAAGCAGGTTCATTAAAAATGATCTAAGGCAGGTACAAAAAATAATTGCTTGAGAAGCAGGTGGAGGTGGGATTTTATAAAAACAGTCCTGCACACGCCTCCACATGACATTACCCGAAGTTCTTTCCAACACGACTCTTCATCAAATGTTTTTACCTCTACAGCCGCTCTGTTCAATTATAAATACGGCTGTGAAGTGTTTTTATAATTCTGTGTGTGATGAATCATGCTTCACTGTCTGGCAGTCTGGATTTGGCAGAATTCTGGACAATGCCACTTGCCGCAAAATGTAACACCAATTGTAAAGTGTGATGGATGAGAAATAAGGGTCTGTTGTTGTTTTTTTTTCACAGTTCCTGCCCGCCCCCTGCTTCTATGATGTCAACACATAATGCTACAGCATACAAACACATTACACTTCCTATTTTGGCGTTGTCCTTGTACAAACAGACTGCTGAGCATTAAGTCAAACTATCCGATTGTCTCTCGCAAAGCTGTGTCCATAAACCATCAATTTAACTTTTAGGAGGAATTAAATTACAGTCTACAGCATATAATAACCTGCTGGTTTGTCTGGTCAGAAGAGAACTGGACCCCCTGACTAAGCCCGATTTCTCCCAAAGGGTTTTTTTTTCCTCCATTTTGTTATCGATTGAGTTTTGGTCCTTTGTCGCTGTCATCTTTGGCCTTCTTAGTTGGGGACTCTTAATTTACAGATACTGAACTGAGTGTTTTTTAATAGTGTTTACTGTTTTGTCTTATGTAATTGTTAAAAAGTGCTATATAAATAAAGATGACTTTGCTTGATTTGACGTCTGAATGTGTAACGTCTCTGATTTTGTATGCAAAATACATCATCTTTTACACATATAATTTCAGTTTCTATTGGCTCTTTAAGAGACTCTCAAACAGGAGCCCTAGTGGATTAAACATAGACGTTCCTTGTCCTCCAAACAAGCAGAAATTTGCACCAATGTTCTCTAATGTATGTTAACAGCATTAGACAGACAACCTTTTACTGATTGACTTACATTTAATTATTCAATGAATTTACCTATAATTTTTGTCATCTAAGCGAGTAATTGAGGGTTAAGGAAAATAATGAAAGCGCTACCACTACACCAAAAATGCTTTCATTAAAAAAGAGTACCTAATTGAGTACAAGGAAACTTCCACCGGTGTCACATTTTGTAACATGCTACACAAAGAAATCATACTTTATACTATTACATGATCGGAATGACACTTTACTTATACAGTGGATAGACACTAGGCTGAATTCTGGAGTGTTTTTACTGTTTGGGGAGTTGTGTACAGCAAACAGGCTGCAGATGATGACGTGTGATTACTGCAGTACCTGCGATCTTCCTGGTTGTTGTGTAGTTCTCCCTGAGGAGAGGGAGTAAGGGTGACTGTGGACTGGTGGCTGTAGGAAATTCCCACTGGGGAGGAGGCTGCCCCTCTAACAGGTGGAGTGGGGCACCTGACCAGATTCTCATGCTCTTCCTCTTCCTCTTCAGTGTCCCCTTGGTGCAGGTACATGTGCTTCTGAAGCTTCTGGGGGTCTGGATCAAAGCTGTAGGAATACCAACACCAATGCATGATGTCTGAACTATATAGATTAACTTATTGTGTATGTGTGTGTGTGTGTGTGTCTGTACCTCTTATCCATTTGTTGTAGGTAGTCCTCAGAGCTGCGGCTGATTGGGGGGTTTACCGGAGGTGGGGGCAGCGGTTCAGCCCAGTTCACTGCACTCTGTTTAGATATCTTAGGGGTACGAGTTCCTTTTTTATGATTTTGACTCCCTGAGAAGAAAAACAGTGATGATCTTTAAACTTCTTGCCAAGTTTACAACTTTTCATGCAAATAAAAAAAAAAAACCCTTTCCCCATCTATACAGCCAAACCAGTGCCCACCTTGCAGAATAAACCCTCTCTAACCCTCAAACCTATAAATCGTCCAAACTTGTAAATCGTCTTGAAAAAACATGAAAAATGTGATGTAATTTGCATTTTGTATTCGATTATTTACATATGTGGCAAGTAGCCATATAATATGCAAGCTAATTTCACAGCGGGTTCCTGTGTCACCCTGAAGATGTTTTTTTTACATAACACTCTAGAAATGATCCAAAAATTCATTTGGAATTTATTCAAATTCTGATAATAACCTTATCGATTAATATACTCGAACCTAAGAAAAATTCCGGGTTTTAATTTGACTGATTAGCTACGGGATTGCTATGGTGGTGTGTGCGCTTGCATCATACCCGAGGTACTGTTGCTGGCTCTGTCGGAGCTGTGGTACGACCCTGCAGAGCTGTGCTCGTTTGCCTGGTTATATGGTATAGTAGCAGGCAGACTAACCTCACCGCCTCTGTAATGATCTGAGGATGCGAAAGCAATAGATTGCAAGAAAGATAAAAATGTTAGAACCAGACCTTAAACTTGAGGGTATAGAATGTGTTGTATAGTTGTCATCACTCACCCTTGTTCAGCCTATTTTGCTCCATTACATTAAACTGTAACTGCGACGGAAGTTCTGGAGGTTTCGGTTGCTGAGGTTTCCAGCGCTTGTCACAGAAATCCCCAAGCCCTGCACCACTATTCTTGCTCATGATGTTTGATTGGATAAGCTGGGTGGTGGCATATGGGGTAGGTTCATACGGTGTAGGTGGGCTGCCTCCGGGTCCCATGTAACACATGCTGGGATTGTTGAAGGTCTTCATTTCATTAAGTTTGTTGGACAGGTCCACATCACTGTACACTGCTGAGTCGGAGCCTATTAGCATGCCTTGCTTATTGTCCAGTTGGCTGTTGTAGTTAGCAATGCAATCAGCTAAAATAAAAATAAAGAAAGAGATTTAATCACTATTGTCATTATGCAGGCTGTGGTGCTGGGACACAATAATCACCAATGAGGTGGTGATGCTGTTGACACGATAGAGAAAATAAAAAAAATGGCCTCAAGCTGCCAAAGTCAGCATTTTTGTGTTTTTATTACTAAAATAAAAGAAACATGCCATTATTTTTCATTTACAGTTATATAAAAATGTTGTGGGATGTCTGCAGAACAAGTTAGTTCCTGTTCTAAGTAACATCACAGCAGCTATAAACCCTTGTTCTCTCATCCTTTCTCCCTTTCCTGAAGGTAATTAGAAAAAACACAGCTTGTCTTTGAAGACTACTGGAAAACCTTAAAGAATGTTCTGTGACTGAAAAAGTCTTCCTGCTTAATGGATCATGGAGTAAAACAAGCACATCACTATCGTATAAACCCCTTCTGACCAATCAGATCTGAGGATTCAACCACTTTGTATTAAAATACATATAAATATTATAAGACACATAGTATTTATACAGCATCTATTGTTACTTTCATGACTAAAGAGAAATAAATACACTAATTCCAAAAAATTAGTTTGTCAATGTGGAACACTGCAGGAAAAAAAATGAGGTTTTTTTTATCTGCTGCTTGGTTGATTGTCTGCTTTATTGTTTTGTTTATACTCACACTTTCTTCTGAAATACTGAGTGACAATTTGGATTCTGGGGGAATCACAGCATGGTGTCTCATCCCGAAACCATAACAGGTGTGACTTTCAATATCGGGTTACATCCTACAGTCTGAAACTGATTAATCACTTTTTTCTCTAAGGGCATTTTCTTTCTTGGGGGAGGGTCGGTCTGTATCGGAAAAGGACTCGGGCCAGCACCCATATGCGCAGTTGCGCTCCGGCAACAAGGGTTCGATTCGGGCTCAGGGCCTTTCCGGTCCCGCCCCCTTCTCTCTCTATCTCCCCCTGTCTGTCCTATGAATAAAGGCACCCCAAAAAATCAGTAAAAAAAAAAGAAACACATAAAATATTAAAGGATGAAAGATTTTTTCCAACTGTTTGGTTATTTTTTTTGTCTATTTATAGTTTATTGCTGGTTGGTGGTCCCTGCTCCATCACGTGAAACGTTATGTTAAATATACTAATATCTAACAAATAATTAGCCTACCTTAATTAATAATTTATCATTAAATAGAGGCATGATATAATGTGACTGTCATTGTTCAAAGGACCGGTCCACATATAGGGGGGATCTGTATTGGCTGCCGGGCCGTAGTTTTGGGACCCGTGTAGTAAAATCTCATCTGCACAACTGACGTCTCAACATTACCATAGTTACTGTATTGCTTTTTTTCAGACACGTAATTATTTCTTATGTGAAATGATACTCTGGACGTATTTGTTGTTTTTAAAGTTTAATGTGTATAGTGTGTCTCGATACTGTACCCTAGTCTGACTCTGGCTCCGATATCGCTATATTTAGCATCACAACTCTCACCGTCTGGTGTAAGTCTCACTGTCGAGCACAAAAGCAGGTTTGGATGAAACGTTATAGCTGTACAATTACTCGACGTTATCTTCAGCAGCGGAAGCTTGTCCTAGTAAAACTTTTATGAATCCAAGTGAGCACAGATGGGCAGGATAAAGCAGACCACAGTCAAGGACATGTTTTTCTCCCCTACAAAGTACACAACCATGGATCGATATTGGTTTCCTACCTGGGCAGACTGATAGAACAAATAACAGAAGCTTCTATAAAATGCAGTCTGCTTTATTGCAGGAAGTCAGTTAGACTGTTGTTGGCTTTGTGTGCTCCTCAGCATCTTTCCAGGGCGGACTAATTGCTTTAGGAGAAAGAGGGTAGCGTTCTAATCATTTAGATGTTTATAATTATATAATGTATACAATATATTATATGGTCTTATTTTTTATTTCATCTTTGTATGACTCCCTAATCAATTAGCTCATGACTTAACCAGATTATACTTGAATTCTGATGAAGATACACCATACAGCACTCAGAATAGACTGTGAAGAAGCTGTAGCCATGAGTAGAACAACACTTCAGCTCCCAACAGAGCAGATAAACTGGGCCACGGTCAGTAAGTAACGGGAACTCTGAGCGTGACACATTTTATGATAAATGTGTGACATTTGTGTTGAACAATGCATTAGCTTGAAGCATCCCATCAACAGGTTCGTAAGTGTGTTGGCATGTGTAGAATCAGTATGGCAGAGATGGTAGAAGCAGCAGGTGATATGCAAGTTCTGCTCACACAAATAGCCCTCATGCTGCTCAGCCTTACCGGAACTCCTGTCTCACACCTCAACACCTTTCCATACTCTGAAGGGACTTCCTGCTTATCTTATGTTGGCATAGCTTCCTGTTCTTGTTATCCTTCAGACTCCGTTTTCTCACATTTTGATGACTTTATTGATAGTGCTTACTGCAGATCTGAAACTCCAAGCGATAGAGACTGATCTGATCTACCTTTCAGAGAGTGTATCCTAGTGTAGTACTGTGTTTTATTATACTACAACCTACACTATTACTTTGACCTGATATCAAAAAAAAAATACTTTTACTAGTGGAAAAGAAGTTAGCATTTAAAAAGCAGCACTGCAAAAATGATCAATACCAGCAGCATGATAATGAAAGAATTAGTTTCTATATAGATCGAAGTAAAATAATGATCATTTGTTTTGTGCTGTTTTCTTTTGTTGTAACTAATCATCCATACACCTATTTTATTGTGAGAGCGCCATCAGACAAAAAATAACATTTCGGTACATTTTCTATTTAATTAAATGAGATACATTGATAGTATATTGCGATCCTGGTGTGCTGTGTGTCGGTACCTGGACGGCTGTAAGTGGTCAGGTTGCTGTCGCTGGTTCCGTTGCCGCCGTTACAGCAGTTGATGCTGCAGTCTTTGTGGTTAGAGCAGGCGTTAGGCCATGAGTCCGCAAGCCAAGGCTGGTTGGCCGGATCGCCGATGTTTAGTAGGCCGGGACTGCAAGATACACAGAGAGGTTTAGATGTAAAACCTTAATAGTGAATTACTGAAATAATAACAAGAAGAACAGTTTGTAGACCATCACACCTGCGCAAATGTTTCTTTCTTAAACAGTTGCCATTAGTTTGGAAGCTCATAACTGTTTAAAAAGTCTTTGTATGTTGTAGCGTTAAATTATTCCTTTATTGGAACCAAACACTTTTTCCAGCATGCCTCTGAACCTCTGAACTCCATTAAGACCAGGTTGTGTTATTATTTGTGTTCTGCACAGAGCCCTGACTCTGACCTCACCCCAGTGAACACCTTTGGGTTGAACTGGAACACTGATTTTATCTGATCTGACTAATACTATCATAGCTGGGAAGTGATAGCTCAGTGGTTAAGCTGTTGGACTGATATCCATTAGCTAGTGGGTTCAATTCCCAGCACCACCAAGCTGGCACTGTTGGGCCTCTAAGCAGATGTCCTTAACTATCAACTGCTCACTTTGATAAAAAAACGTTTTTTCTGTTGCGGACAGGGAAGCGCACAGACATAACGAGAATAACGAGAAGCTTTTTCCTGCAGACCATTTAGAACACATGAAACCGGCATTTTTCAGGGCTCATATACACACACACACACGCCAGATCTCCTGAACATCCCACTACATGCAAAACCACACTTTACTGCACTTCACTGCAGTCACTTTATCCACTGGTCACTTTGTTACCACATTTCTTATAAATACACACCATACACATAGTATCTATTATTCTATTTTATTTTATTCTAATAAATTTAATTACATTTCTTTTCTATTACTGGGCTATTTTTCCTGTTACCTTTTCCTAGATATGTTGTACTGTGTATAATTATGTATGTAACAAATAAAATTTGGATTTGAAATGAGATCAATATAGTCGCTATGGAAAAGGGCGAGAAAATCCCCACAGCTTTTTTCTAAAATAAAGTCTTTCTAGAAGTCGGAAGGTAATTATAGGAGACTAAATCTAAAAAAGGGTGATTCTAAAAAAGAAAAAAAAAACAAAAAACATACAGCCGGTGTGGTCTGGTGTCCCGATACTATTGTCTCTGGTGTCTGTACAAATACACAGTTAATATTGAAGGTTTCGCGCACATTTGGAGTGAAAACCCGAACCCTATACCAGCCGTGTGGATCTGCTAATCATATATGACATACAAATTGCTTCTTCTGTCATTTATATCGTGTAAAATCTGATAACACCTTCCCATCAGTCCTGTGGTAATAAACGAAGTCTGACAAAACATCACACTAAATACAGTATTTATAGGACGCGATTCATAATGCAGACCCATGAAATCAATAAATAATTTCTCTCTGCGTGAGTGTATGACTTCTTCGAGGTGACTTCATAACCACAGCTCCGGGGCGGAAAAATAAACCTCAAACCCAAAGTCATTCTGAAGTGTATTTTTCCAGACTCCCTACTGAACACTGTTCGTCTTTTAACTGCTAGAAGAGCCGTAATAGAGAAGTGTGTGTGTGGTGTGTGTGTGTGTGAGGTCTAAAGAAAAACTCTCTCCATGGCTGTAGTTGGTTCAATAAACCTGCGCTTTTTCTGTTTCACTAGATTCATATGAAGAGCTTGGATTAGCATTAGGGTGGCTAATTTATTTATTTATTTTAGCTTTAAAGGATAATGTGATTTGTGTTTGTTCCATTGCACAGTCAAGCCCTGGATTTAATTACAGTCTCGCAGGAAGGCATGCAAATTCCGACGCTTATGCAGAAAAGGTATTAGAGAAGCTAAAACGGCAAAAAAATTACAAATCTGGGGCATGTTTGTGCCTAGCGTAGATATAAAATTTCATTACTTTAATAGCTAGCGCTATTATTCAGATCATATCCTGATTGTATGGGTGGAAGGATATACTGTAAATGTTGTGTCCTGGCTCAACATCTCCCCCTGTTGGATTTTCTGTGTAAAGTCACTTTTTTTTTTTTTTTTGGTTCCTTTTATCTATCGATGCACACATACTGTACTACACGTCATAACCTTACTTACCGTCCGGCGCTGCACACAGCTTCTCCTCCTCTCTGATACGCCACTAAATCAGGACAGAAAAAAAAAGGATCATGAATCATCCGGGATAAAAAGAAGTGAGCCACAAACCACTTCCTGTCACAAAGGACGTGTTATCTCAAGCTCTGTCCCTCTTTTCTTTTTATTAATCCTAACCGAATGAGTCATTTCGCATCTATCATATGACTCATGTCATCCGTCGACAGGTACAAATAGCCTTAATTTTCACTTGGGAGCAAAAACAAACAAGTACTGCGGAGGCAACAGGTTTAGATTAGCTCCCCAGGCTGATACAGTTGATGATGGGAATTAAAGTTCAAACCCGTCCTAATGGAGATGGGATTACTCACTGGAGCCACACACTGAGAGACGGAGAGACTGTCCCCTGGGGGCAGTGGAGATAGAGATAACACCACAGGCAGGGTGGGTTTGTGGTTAAAGGCATGTTTTGGGCATGCAAAAAAATGTTAGCAAGATTTAGAGAGGGGAAAAAACAAAAAAACAAGCTTTGACTCATGAGTTTGATGACCGCAAACATTTCTGGCATGTGGAAAAGACTAGATAAAAGCAAGGCTTTTTAATGGAAGCGCTGCTCGATATTTCATCACGTTTTATCTCGACTGACATTTTTGTTCGAATTTGAGAGAGGATATAAAAGTGGCAAATGTAAAAATGTTTGCATACCTGTTGGAGTGAAGGTGAACGATGGAACTGTAGAGAAAAAGAGAGAGAGAGAGAGAGAGAGAGAGATAGAGAAAGAAAGAGAGGGAGAGAGAAAGAAACAGAGAGAGAGAGAGAGACGATGAGAGAGAGATGAAGAAAGAGAGGATGAGAGAAAGAAAGCAGAGAGAGAGAGAGGAGAGAGAGAGAGAGAGAGAGAGGAGGAAAGAGAGGGAGAGAGAAAGAGAGAGAGAGAGAGAGGAAGAAAGAGAAAAAAACAGAGAGGGAGAGAGAGAAACAGGGGTGGGGGGGCGGAGAGAGAGGGAAAGAGAGAATCACATGTTAGTACATAACTGCATGAAATATTGCTTTTATTTGTCACTTATTTCACACAACACAGAAAAAAATGATCTTATTGGCATCTCCTAACTCCGGAAGCTGAAGTCAGACGACAGGGTAAACCAGCACAACTGAAGCAGAGAAGATTGAGGGCCTTGTTTAGGTCTTAAACCTCAATGTTCTGTTCAACAGCACATATCTGTAACTGTTTAAGTCTGTTCTGGAGGATCGGTGTCCTGCAGAGTTTCGCCTAAACCCTAATCAAACTAATCAAGTTCTTGCTAGGTGAACACAGAACTTGTAGGCAGGTTGGCACTAAACTCTACAGGACACCAGCCCTCCAGGACTTAGTTTGGTCACCCCTGGTTTAAGCCATCACTGTCTCGCACTGGCTACATAAACAGTAGAAAGGAATTAAAATAAATCCAGCTTAGTTTGAACATCTGCCAAAACACAGCTGGTGCACTGGTAGCTCATCCTTGCCACTGTTATTGTCTAATCTCTCGCTAGGTTATTTTCCGGCTTGCTTGGCTATATTCTACAATCATTTTTTTTAGATTTTCTAATAATCTTACTGTTTAATTTCTTAATAACCCTTTTTTCAGGAAAATGTTTTCTTTTTTACCAGCTGAAGAAAGGTTCCACCAGTTTGACCAGCCAGACCTGTGTTTTTGCAGCTGGTAGCTGGGCAGATCGAGAGTGAACTTTCACTCTGTTGCTTGTAAATCCATTGTGATATTTTTGCCATATTTCATCTCAGACCATTTACACATTAAGACAAACTTTTACATAAATGAAAAAGAAATAAGCAAAAGAGGATAGATAGATAAACAGATAGACATACAGACAGAAAGATAGAAAAGACAATAAGACAGACAGACAGACAGACAGATAGATAGATAGATAGATAGATAGATAGATAGATAGATAGATAGATAGATAGATAGATGGACGGACAGACAGACAATCAGACAGACAGACAGACAGACAGATAGATAGATAGATAGATAGATGGATGGATGGATGGACGGACAGTCAGACAGGCAGACAGACAGAAAGATAGATTGATTGATAGACACACAGACAAAAAAGATAAATACCTGAATAATAGCATTAGGGTGGCTAATTTATTTATTTATTTTAGCTTTCAACAAAGGATAATGTGATTTGTGAGACAGTGTGATAATGTGAGACATATGAAAGACAGACAGACAGGTATATTGATTTATAGACACACAGACAGAAAGATCAATGGCTAAATAGATAGACAGACAGATGGGACAGACAAACAGACAGATAGGCAGATAGATAGATGAACAGACAGACAGACAGACAGGAAGATAGATTGTTTGATAGACACACAGACAGAGCGATAAATACCTGAATAGACAGACAGACAGATGAGAGACAGACAGAAAGATATATTGATTGATAGACACACAGACAGAAAAATAAATGGCTAAATAGATAGACAGACAGATGGGACAGACAGACAGGCAGATAGATAGATAAACAGCCAGGCAGACAGACAAGACAGACAGACTATTAACCACCTAATAAAGTAAAACTAAAGGTTTTTCAGTTTCAGTTGAACCAATAGAAACGTGTATATATCAGAAATGGCAACAGAAAGGAAACAAAACAAACACACACACTGGTGTCTGTGTAAAAAAAAATTTATGCTCCATATAGAGGAAACAGCCTGACGACTGTGTAACAATTACACCTGCACCTCTCTGTCTTCATCCTGTCTTTTACTACAAGAGAAGAGCAACAACCACAACACTCTCTCTCTCACACTCTTTCTCTCTCTTTCTTGCTTTTTCTCTCTTTATCTTTCTCTCTCATCCACATTCCAAATGTCAGCTTGTGAATGTCAGCACCATCTCTGACGTGTTACTCCTCTGATCGTCAGGCTGGTTGGAGCTCTGCTGGAAAGATTACTCCAACACTTTTTTTTCTTTTTTTTTTTTTGCACCAAGTTCTCCTTCAAGCTGCTTTTTGCGATTCCAGGATGAAAGCAGACGACAGCCGTCGCACCAGATAGCAGCAAAGCAGCAGTAAAACGCAAACCGTGATGGAAATTAAATTACTATGGCGAGGGACCAACGGCGTGTGCTCTGCCTTTCAGACGGGAATGGACATATTTATTGAAAGCATGCAGCCTTTTCATGTCTTTGGGTTTTGTAGCGTCTGAATCAAAGCCTGGTCGCTAGTGCTATTTTTCTACGTCTTGTTTGCACAGTGGGATGAACAGTCACCGCTGATGTATCATGCCGTTCCACAGACTTGTGTGAACAGCTACAGTTACAATTACTTTCTCCATCTGGTGTGCTGCTAAATCAGGCTTTAGAAGTGATAACAGGAAGTGACACAAGGATAGTGGGAATGGATGCAATAAACAGTAATTAAATTGCTGTGTGATGATATGTCACAGTTCATTTCTACTGCCAGTGATTGATGTTCGCTATCAATCACTGTGTTTTGTACTGTATATTGTGTATTTATCTGTTTCGGGAAACTAATTCTGTGGCAGATTCTGATCCTGTTCCTAATGTTGATTCTGATACTGAATATAGAAGTTTGTTTCTGTTTTTAACTCTAATTCTGATTCTGGTTTTTTTTCATACTGATTCTTCTGTTTTTATAACAGCTTGTGATGCAGCTTGTGTTTCTAATTCAGTTTATGCAAAGATTATTCTGCTAATACTAGATTCTGCTCCTAATTTGGTTTATGATTCTAATACTAATATAGATTCTGTTTTTGATACAGATTCTGTTTTTTAATATTACCTTTTTTTGTTGTTGATACTGGTCCTGTTCCTGAATCTGTTTTGATACAATTTTTTAAATACTGATTCTGTTTTTGATATTTTAATACTAGTTCTGATATTAATACTGATTCAAATTCTGTTTTTAATCTCACTCTATTTTTGTTCTTGATACTGGTTCTGCCGAATCAGAATACTGGCCAGGACTACCCAATTTTGGGTTAAACCATGTTGAATTCAAGCAATTACAATAAAAATAAGACTATATTTCTATGTTAAGACTATAAAAAGGGTGAAATCTAAAGGTCGATCTGATAAAATTATAAATATCACTTTCATTTATATTTAGTCATGTTTAAGTCATTCATTTTTTAAAATAAATAATCACAACATTACTACCCGTCAGACACGCACCTTTACGAATACCAGCGTAGCTGCTGCTTAGGCCGCTTCTCTTCTTCCTGTGCCTGTAGAGCCAGACGCTGAAGACCATCAGCACTACCCAGCAGGTGGCGCCGATGCCTGCGATAAAAGCAGGCTGCTTTACCACATCAGAGATGTTGGAAAAAGTGTCCTGGTCATCGAAACTGTCCCACACTTGTCCAGATGAGTCTGCAAAATGACATGTTGAGAATAAACACTGATGAGAAGGTTTAGGTTAAAACTTTATGTCAGATGGAAACATAGAACCCAAAGTGTTTCCACTCACAGCCTCTAAAAACACCAGAGGGCTTAATTAAACATAGCAGATAAAAAACATAATGGCACCTCAGGAATAAGTGCCTTATTATAACAACACTCAGTTGTGTTGTTACAAAAAAGTGTTCTAGTTTTACAGCTGTGTGCAATTTCTTTTTTAAATATAAAAACTTGCAAACAGCAAAGCATAATCAATCTGTTGCAATCTGGCAACCCGAATCCCTTAGTTACAGTGTTTTATCTAAATATTCCACATTGTGTAATCCAGAACTGAAGAACTGGAACTGCACTGCATGTTATTTGTAATTTGTGTCTTTACATTTGCATAATATAAAATGTTACCTAACTTTAGTATATGTCTGGGATTTTAAGTGCAATTTTAACATTATGGGCTGTTCCGTGTGGATAAATGTGTGGATATTATTAAGGTTATAACACTACACATTAAAATATGATAAAAGGTGAGAACCTCTGACTAGAAAGTAGGTAGAAAATGGCAGCTCAGTGGTTAAAAGTGTTAGGAAATAACGTTCAATTCCCAGCCCCACAAAGCTGCCACTGATAGGACCCTGAGCAAGGCCCTCAACCCTCAACTGCTTAGTTAAATTTAAAAGAAAAAGAAGGACTGGTTGTAAACTACTAACTCACGGGTATGTATGTAATTATGTAATACATAATTGGTCCGATCGAATTTTCCTGTGGTTGCCAGTTAAGAATTAAAGATATATATAAGTAATAAATAATGTAGTCTAACCCAGCTGAAAAAAGGTGACGTCACTTTTGACTCCTGGTCCAGCTCCATTGCTGGCAGCAACCTCCACACTGTAGCGAATGCCTGGCGACAGACTGGGGATGACGACGGAAAAAGTGGAGCCGTCCACGGTACGGTTGACATGGTAGCGACTCTCGTTGCCAAGGCACCAAATCTAAAGTGTGGTTTAAAGAGTGGAAAAGATTCAGTCATGATTATTCGCTTTTAATTAGAGTGAATAAAAACCCTTCAATCATCTTATTACTAAGCAAACCACTTATTTCCTTCTGAACCATCAATTAATCTGTTCTGCCACTAGGGGTCTGTATATCGCTTCGGTTCTATTTGATTACTCTCTATACCTCTGCTATACTACCGTATATAGCACCCTCTTTAGTCTAAATGCAGGGATGTCCTGGTGTTACCTTGTACTCCTGCACCACTCCGTTTTGCTCCTCCGCTGGAGGCGGTTGCCAGGTGACCAGGATGGCTGTCCCGTTGGTGTCGCTCCTGGTAATAGTGACACCACGTGGGGCACCACTAGGAGCTGCAATGATAAAGAAATATTTAGTTAAAACTAATTGCTAGCTGACTTAAAGCTAACCAGTTACAAAAAAGTCCAAACACTAAACTAAACTAAACTAAACTAAACTAAACTAAACTAAACTAAACTAATACTTGGTTAAAGCTTACTTTAGATTTTGGGCAATCAGCATAGCAATTTTATCTTATTAATTATATCTTATTTATTCTTGCAAAAACATTAAAAGTTAATTTCCTGTACATTCACGGCATTTAGCAGACGCCCTTATCTATTAGTGACTTACATTTTTTACCTTATTTATACAACTGAGCAATTAGGGGCCCAGCAGTGGTAACTTTGTGTTGCTGGAAATCAAACCCACAGTCTGCTGGTTAGCAGGCTAACACCTTAACCACTGCGCTACCACTTCCCTGTAGGTCATGCTACAGATTTTTTAATTGGATTCTGATCATTCACAGACACTGTTCTTGTGTTAGGTCGTTGGAGTTGATTGGGGTCGACTTTGCTGAAAGTTAGTTATTTTCAGTTCATGCATTTAAAGATTCCCTTCACATATACATTACAATTGTAGCATTCGGCCTTATCTAGATTGACTTACGTGTATTTCATTTATACGATTGAGCAATTAGGGGTTAAGGGCCTTGCTCAGGGGCCCAGCAGTAGATACTTGGTGGTGCCAGGAATCAAACCCTGATCGTCCAATTAGCAGTCCAACACTTTAACCACTGCGCTACCACTTCCTCTTTTACTTTAATAGAAACCATTAAGTCTGAAGAAAAGCAGCTCTTAAACTTAATGCTACCACCACCATGCTGGGTTTTTTCAGGGGTGGTTTTTTTAACAAACATACCTATTAGGGTTCGATAATTATTCCACCGTTTAGAATGAAGGTTCTTATTAAACCATACCATAGTATATTAAGGGTAATAAGTACTTGTTGGATATATCTGCAGCTCTTTTAATGTTGTATATATACAGTATATAACCCTAGTATATATTGATGGGATGTCCTGTACTGTTCCACTTCCTTAATACGTTATAGATGACCTTCTCTTTTATCTTATGGTGCATCTTAGTTGTTTTTTTATATATATAGGATTTTGCTGACCGTTTATTTTTTTAACAAGTGATATATGTGCATCAGTAGTAAGATTTTTGCAGACCATGTGTCGAGCAGTGGAATAAAACCGAAGATTTGCAAAATATTGTTTATAAAAGCTGTATGATAATTATTTGTTTTTTGTAATTTCGCACTTTAAGTTTTCGACATGATTTATTAAAGTGTTCTTTACAAAATCCTGCCACTTTAACAGGGAGTCTGCAGACTGCAGAGGCGTGAGCTGAAATGAATGGAGGTACTTTCGAGCCGCATTTTTTCCATGCTGTGAGTTTTCTTCCAGTAATGAGGATCTGCTCTCCTTCACTCCTCAGTGGAACTGATTTAAGTCTACTTTAAAGCTACACTGTGTCATTTTTCGACCTTAAAATAATGTCTCTAGACTTTTTTTCAGTGGTAGAACACAGGGCACTGCTAAAGCGGGGTAAGTAAGGTTTGCTGCTACCTGAACAGCCTTCTAACGACTACATCCATCAGGTCAGTGCACACAGCCCTGAACATCCCCTACCAGCGGAAGAGTGCGACCTGCTTTACAGCAAAATCACATATTTTACTTGTAGCCTGGGTGGAGTGATTAACAATTAACTATAAGATAAAACAATCCAATATGCAATAGCATAATATGCAAGTCTTAAAAACAACAGTATAACAGAGTCAGCAAAAAAGCAAAGAGGGTTTTGTTAAAGGAAGTGTAGTAAAGATCAACACAAACGTTTTTGGTGGTGCAAATTGAACACAGCAATGGGTCGCAAAACCGATAAAGACCTAGAATTTCTGCTACTGGATTTGTAGGTATTATATCTACATTTTTATTACTGTCCTGTACAGTTAACGCAATAATGGTTCACAATTTATAACCGTAATGTAGCCGAGAGATAAAATAATGTTGCCGGTTTCGATAGCTTACACGTTATGATCTTTCAATAGTTAGCATGTCACGTCTCGTTACGAATTTAGTGTAATGCTTGTTAACAATGACTACTAAACCGTTTGTGCACAGAATCTACGTGATAATTGAGCGTTTAGGTCGTTAAGAAGGCTAATGCTATCAGTATCTATAGTTACCATGCAAGGCATGATTCTTATAGCGAGCTGAGTTTAGTGATTGCACCTCTTACAGGTAACACAACGCCCGCTCGTTAGTGTGTTTACTTTGATGTCACATGATGTAAATAACAGACTATGCTTTTTGTTTTGGGAGCATCTGAATGGTTATTTAAAAAAAGAGGATCTGTCACTTTACAGCTTTATGAATGTAGGACAATGTCCGATGTATAGACTACTGTGGACATTATGGCTAAATGATTTATTATATTATACGAACGACATTATTGGTATGAAAAAAGCCACATACAGACTAAGCTAGGCTAACCAACTACCGTTCTTTTTGTCATTGTAGTTTTCAATTCTGAAGTAGCAATAAATAAAATTATGTATAATAAAGTGTATCATGTGTTTGCACATGACGTCATCAATCCGTAAGTCGGTCATATTGGCGGCTCAGAATGCAAACAATGGCACTGAACTGAAAAGATCTCGCAGGTATCTCCAACATGGCCGCGCATCCGGGTAATTACCCAAAAACGTAATGGAAGTAAAAACGCTCTATTAGCGATAGTATTTATGACGCCAGTAACAGACAATTGCATTGGTGTTGGTTCTCGTCTACTGTATTTTTGATCGCTGGAGCCTTGATTTTGTAAAGCTCTCTATATTAACCGCACCTATTCCAGGCCATAAGAACCACAAAAAGGCTCGGATGGTGAGGTGACGTGCAAATATGTATCTTTGACATCAGAAAATGTCTGGGAAGCTCAATTTGCTGCTTATTTTTCTAAAGAACAGGAGATTTAAAGAATTAATTAGAAAGTTGCAAGACATTAGGCAGAGGAGTGTAATTAGAACAAGTCACTTTGCCTTTAGGCTGAGCAGCTTCACTACTTTGTTCTTAAATATAATTCAGACTGCAGGGATGCCAGCGGGTTAACGGCAGGACGAGCTGGAAAAACTTGCAAAAACAATTAGCTACCCAATTTGTACTTTGGTTAGCCGAAATCCCTAAAACAATAGTAAATGTTTAATATAAACTCTTTGAAAACAACTGTGGTTTATCCAAACACGCACAAACAAATTTACTGCATAAAAGCACCTCATTTGGTCTGTCAGTCACCCCAGCGCTAACCTCATTAGCAATATCATCACAATATACATCATCCTCATTTCTAGTTTATTACACAAGGCATCTCCGCTGCTGCTGATAACGCATGAGCTGTAATTCTGATGAGCAGTCTAATCTAGCTAGTTAGTGGTGTGTAAATAACAAATGCAGGGCTTGATGAGTGAGAATGATTGTAGGAAAAAAATTGTATCTTCTATACACAATCCGATTGATCATCATCGTACTTACCCTCCTCCAGTGTCCTGGCCACCTTCACCTCGCTGTCAGCTCCCTGGAACTCGTCAAAGAATGGACGCACTTTGAACTCATAATTGACACCCTTCTTAAGATGAGGTACGATAGCACCGTCCTCGCCAGGAGTGCGCACTTCAAACACTCCCCACTGGCCAAGGGGCTCACCAGACTCTGACGATGGCCGGAACATGACTTTGTAGCCTTGAATGTATTGAGACTGCTGCTCCACCTACAGGACAGGAAGTACACACATAGACACAATACGTATAAACAGGAGTTCTGCTAGCAATTTTGGGCCTTTTGAAAGAATATGAGGTTGGGACGTCCACCAAACCCATTCAGCACTGTTCCCACTAATAAAACAGTTCTTTGGGAAACCCCAAACTGCGTGGACCCCTAATATCGCACTAACACATCCCCACCTCCCTAATTGGCGCCAATGTTTATAAAAAATATTACAACATAGAACAACACTAATTCTAATCTTTTGCAACAATGCAACAATTTATTGCAGAAATTTATAATTTAGACTGCAGATATGACTACGGTTTGGACAGGATTTATACATACATCGGTTAAAAACGGAGATATGCATTGTTTCTTTAGTTCTTCACAAGCAGTAGTAACCCTAGCTTTACTGCTAATTCAAACCCTAAAATGTATGCATTGGACTATACTATAAAAAATGCAACAATCAATATCTCAATAACTGCTCAACAAAACAGCTTATAAACTCTGTGGAAATTTTGCATTAATATGGATGTAACTTCTGGAATTAATCTGCTGACTAATTAAGACCTTCTATTTAGAAATCGCTAGTTAAAACCGCTGCTCTGAAGCCTGTTCTCATAGACCTTTGCTAGGATCCTGTCCTGGAGGGAATAATTATAAACCACATGCACATGCAAACAGCAATCTCAGCCCTGATAAATAACATGGCCTTGAGCTTCTGTGGGCTGGCGGCCTGTAAAGCCAGGATTATCCTGTAGTCAACCAGGATGCATGCATGTGGAAGAGCTCGGATTGCTCAGACAGACTCCTATTGCCCCTCCTCAATGCGAAACCACAGCATGAGATCACTATCACCAATAGCTCCCAAGTCCTTTCCCACTGTGACTGGTTAGCATACCGATATGGCGCATGTTCAACAATCCCAGCGCACTTGAGGATAAGAGGGCAAGCAGTACGCCACGCTTCCATTCAGGGAGTTGCAAGGTGGTATGTGGTTATTAGTTCTCATCTGTACCCAGCTGTTTCAGCTCAACAGGGGGAAAAGAATGCTAAAGCAGACGACCTTTTCTTTGTGCTATCTGAAACCATTTGAAGAAGCCCACACTCCCTTCCAGGGTACTTTAGAACGAAAAAAACACATTCATATATTATCAACAGAATTTACTAGTGTCTAATGAGAAGGAAAACTTCCTTTCCTTTTAAAAATCCCAAAAAAAAGGCCCAGCAAGATTTCACAAGAGGTTGGCCACTCCTCCGCTGTAGCACTGCTAAACTATTTACATTCTGTGTCTGTGTTTGACGAATGTTTATGTCAGCTCATTCATCATGATGAACTCGTGTCCGTGGGCCATGGAAAGGCTGACAGGCGGCGAAACGGAGGGCGCTTGAGAATGTTTAAACAAATCCGTCCGGCTGAGTTGATAAAAACTCATTTTGTCGGTACAGGTGGTCTTTACTAGGCCACAAGTGCCTCTGCTTTAACAGGATCTGCAGTGGGCTGGATGTAAAGCATTAATACAGGCTGTTACACTAATACTAATGGAAAAATCTCTAATGAACACCGTGAACAAGACCAGCGGGGTCTATAATAACAAAGCACAGGGTGTTGCTGACAGACTTTTGGACTAATAGAAATGTTTACATGTAGAGAAACGGAACAGGTGGGGAAGAGAAGCAGAGCCACGCAAGGCCTCATAAGCAACACATTATTATTTTAAGCATTCGTCCTGTTGTTGGTATATCAAGAGTTTGAATCCTGGCAATGTCAGACACATTCGAGGCCAAAGAATACTTGGGCTTCTGTCAGGGTGGAAATGATGACCTTCCTGTTTCATAGTGATCAAAGATACACTTGTAGCTCGACGGCAGGTTAGTTCATGTAGATGGAACGAAATGGTTCTCCTAAACTGGAAGCTGTTGGAAGCAACTTATACATAAATGGATACGCTTACAAAACATTCAATCCAGTCCAAGCCAATCCAATCCAATCATCCATTTATCTATCCATCCATCCTATTTCTATACTTGCTTATTCCTAATTAGGGTCACAGGGATCTGCTGGAGTCTATCCCAGTTGTCACAGGAATAAAGGCAGGGGTACAACCTGGACAGGTCATCAGGGCCAAATACAGACAAACGATCATACACACACACACACACTCATTCCAATAGGCAATTTAAAATCACCAATCAATCTAACACACATGTTTTTAGACTGTGGAATGAACAAAAGGGTCCTGCCAGGGATACAAACAATGGAACTTCTTGCTGTAAGGCAAAAGTGCTCCTACTTACAAAAGCACTGATGTAAAATCCAACTAAACTGTAAGTAAAGCCAGAAAGAAGGTAATTAAGTATCTTACCGTCCACTGCACCCTGATTGAAGAGGATGACAGGATAGTGGGGTTGTGCAGGTGAACTACAACATCTCCCAGTTCTTTCTGGATCTGACGGTGGTCCACTCCCTGTATAGTGGGAGGAGTATCTGCAGAAATAACAAAAAAAAAAAAACATGAATAAATCTTTGCCTCATATTAGCGTTTACTGCAACAGCAAAAAAAGGAAAGATGACGTGTTAAGAAACTCACCTTGCGTTCGTATGGCATCTGTTATAGGACTGGGGTCACTCAAGCCATATGCATTAGCTGCCCTTACCAGGAAAAGATACACTGCACTGGGCCTCAGACCCTTCAGTATGAACGATTCAGCCTTTACATGGTCAGCCAGAGTCACCCAACTACTCCCTGATGCATGGCTATAATTACAGCGTAGAAAGAGAAAATTACTATTTCTACTGCCATATTTCATTGGAATATATTTATATACACTGTGTTGAAGGCCATGGTGTAGAATGCCAGATATGAGCACAGATCGACACACACTTCATTGCTATTCCAGCAACAGGAGCAGCAACCTCTGACATTTGAATTTGAGATTTTATCAATTTTGTGCGGAGAAAGCAGCAAATGCAAATGTGTGGCTTTAGTAAACTACCATTACCAGCATCTGGCACAGAAAACGGAATAACCAAAAAAAAAATCTCCATCCTAACCTTTAACACAATATAATAAACACATTGACAAATTTATGCTCTTTGGGTCCTTTTTAAAAGAATCTGATGGTAAACCCTGCAGATGTAGCATACACACACATATACACGATTATCAAAAGAGATAATGCAGTCTGCACTACTGTCACCTTTATAATCAATGGCATTAGGGGCTGTTCACATATTACGCCTAAAAGCGGGTGGAAAACCCTAGGCGTGCAAAATGTATTTATCAAAATGGAAGAAAAACGAACACAATGATAAGCTACTTCTCCATTTTTCTGCTGCGGTGTCAGTGTCACAGAAAAGATGAGGGTAATCGGTTGGTTTTTGTCACATGACCTAAAAAAACCCCCAGTGCGCTGCATCACATGCACGCTTGATTTGCATGCGATTGCTGCGTGTCTACATTTAAAATAACCAAATTAAGCATGCAAAAGTTACGATATGAAGGGACAATTTAACTATCTATAAATTAATAATAAAATAAATTGACTATGATTTATTACAATTTTTTTGTACCGCCCTTTTCTTCTTATTATTATTTACCTTATTATATATAACAAACCTGTATTTATACTACTGCTCCCGCACCCTGTGAGATTGTATACTTGGATTTTACCCTCTGTATATACAGTATTATACACTAAATATATATACAGTATATACATAATCTAGTGGTAATCTAATTTAAATAGAAAAAATGCATGCAAAATTGGCAAGGGTTCTATTGCTATTTATTCACCTAAATGCCTCGATGACGTAAGATGTGGGTGTGGCTCCATTTGAATTGGCCTTCCATGTCAATGTGACAGACGTGCGAGTAACGTCGGTCACCTCAGGCTTAGACGGAGCACTTGGGATCAAGTTAGGGTCTGTGGGTCTGCCGGGCTGGACCGACAATCCGAACTCTGATAAAAAAAAAATTATAATAATAATCACACACATCTCAATTTACTACGCATCACGTAAAAAAATTAGGCCAAAAAAAAAAAAAAAGGCTTCACATCAGGAGATAAAGATTACCTTCTACAGCCAGGTATGCTTTCCAGGACGCCTCCCCACTGGGACTGGTGGACACGCAAGTGTACAATCCTGTATCACTGAGCTGAGTCAACAAACAACACACACACACAACAAATCACTGTGAAATAAAGTGCTTCTGCACAGAAGAGGATTTTACACCCAAATCCACTTCAGCGGAGTGAAGAGACAATAGTAATTGCAGAGGAAAAGAGGTTGTGTCAGCTTGGCTATTAGAGGCAATTTTGCAGATTGCCATGAAGGAGAAATAGCTGTTATAACTGAGTTCAGGAAGGTCTTTGTAAATGGAATGCCATCTGTAAGTACATCATGAGCTCCTGGTATTACCGTGCTGTTCGGTCAAGAAAAGTAGTGCACTGAAATGGCACTAAAGTGTAACTTTTTACCTTGGCATAACGGATCTGCAGGGCTCCGGTGTCCAGCTGGGTGATACGCGAGTCGTGGGTGGACACAAGCAGCCCATCTTTCTTCCACAGTACAGTCGGAGTAGGAGTTCCGGTTGTTATGCAATTCAGCAACACCGTTCCATCTACAGCTATAGTCTGGTTCTCGGGACCTTGTCGAATCACCGGAGGAGGTCGATCAGAAACCACTAGTGTGTAAAAAGGAGAAGATGAAGATAATGAGGACCACAGTATGTGACCGGAGTGGAGCGACTAAAATGTCAATTTATAATCGCTTCACTTCAGCTCCGCTCCTAATTTTCATTTTCCTGCTCTTCGCTGAGTTAAATTGAATTGAATCGAATCAAATTGAACTGAATTGAATAAAATTGAATCGAACTGCATTGAATGCCTTTATTGTCATTGTATTCCTTTGCATACAACAAAATTAGAAGCCCTGCTGGTGACTGGTGTTTATAAAAAAATAAAAACCAAAAATAACATATATAACCACAGACAATAAATTTAGGCAATGTATATATTGCATGTCCTAACATAACTAAATATAAAACTACATAAATAGATATATTACAGATAGATATTATTTTAGAAAATCCAGATTTTATCATGTTCTGTCAGTGCTGTTTAGATTATTAGCAACATAGGAATTTGATTGATCATGCTCTGTGCAGATGCATTATGGGCCGTGAACATAAGGCGAGCTCTTGACAAAGCGTTGATGGAGCATGCTCGGAGTGACCGAAAAACCACACCTCTTTGACTTTCAAAAAATCTGCCCCACTCTGCTCTTCGCTTAAATTTTCTAACGAGGATGGCAAAAAAAACATCAAGAAAAGAAATGTGGCGAGGTAAATAAGACAAGCCGAGAAAATGGTTAAAAATGAGATTTCTGAAAGCCCTCCAGCAGCGGAGCTAATCATCTCGGGTTACAGGAACCGGCCCTTCTCCAAAAAAAAATCTCATTTAGACACCCGGCTTTAAATTTTTCTACATCGGTGAGGAAATAAAAAACTCCATGACATAAAGGCGGTAGTATATTAAGGATGGGATGGGATTAGGGGTGGTATAGAGGGGTGGTATTGCGTCACACCTGAAAAATAGCCTGAGGCAAAGAGACTGGTGAATATTACCATAGTATGGAAAAGGAAAAAAGCATGGGGGGGGGGGGGGTGCACGGAAATACACAGCGCTGAGTGCTTGGTTAGATTCAATCAAACCCGCTCCATCCTTGTTTCATTTCCATTAAGTGTAATTGAGTGTACACCGAGTTTGGGAGTTCCATTTCGTGCCTGCCTATGCCGTGTCTGCGCGGCAAACGAGAACGCATTAAAATTACCATATCATTACCCACAGTCCAAAAAGCATGCAGAATCAGAATCAGCTACCGTCTACACCCAGACAAGCTCTGCCTGGTACCACCCCGGGCAATTATCTTCATTAAACTAATGTATACACGTGACCTGGACACATAAACACGTCCAGACTGTTTTGATGCTGGTTATGCAGGTGTAATTACTTCCAAAGACCTTCAAGGGTTTTTCATTATTTTTTGGCTTTTTAAATTATTGTCGCCCACCGGGAAAAACGAGGAGATCTGGCTTTAAACTTAAAACGGGTGGGTTTTTTTTGTATGTGTGTGTGTGTGTGTTTGTTAGTCAGTCTGTCTTTATAAGAAAGAGTAAATTGCGGAAATTGAATACAAGGACAGTGGGACGGTGACAGGCTTTGTGTATCCAGTTGCCATGGAAACAGTTGCCTGGTTCACTTTAAAACCATAAGAAAGAAAGAAATTTAGGACGAGCAACATATATATTAAAAAATACTAATAATTAATCCTACACAAAGCTAAGAGTCAAATCGTTTCCAATATGCAGTCTTTTATTTGTGTCACAAAGATTTCAAATTGTAATACACACCACACACACACACACACACACACACACTCCTCACTGCTGGGAAAAAAGAACCATTTAGTCCCCATTGTCCTAATTACATTTCTCATCAGCAGTTACTGCAGTGTGTGAGTGTGTGTGTGTGTGTGTGTGTGTGTGTGTGTGTGCATTCTCCCTCACCGTCTGTAACCTCCAGCAGGGCCTTGGTGATGACACTGCCGGCGATGTTGAGTGCCTGACAGCTGTACTGTCCTGCGTCGGCACGCTGCACGTCTGTGATGGTAAGATCACCTGTCTGAGAGACGGAGAAACGGCTGGAGGGCTGTGGGGGCTGGTAGGAGAATAGAAGGTTCTGGGGTGGAGAGAACAGAAGACAGACATATTAAAAAACATAAACGTAAAAAAGAATCTAAGTCACTTTTAAACTTGGCATGCTTTTATAGGTTCAACTGTTTTGGTAAGAAATAATGTGTAATAAATTATTAGAACCAATCAGATTTTAATATGCAAATGAATCCATGCAACACCAGTGTAGAAGTGAAAGAAGGTGGGGAAATTTTTTTATTTTCAACAAAAAAAAATAACAGATTTTTTTATTAAGTGATTTTTTTTAATCTAGTGATTAAAAAATAGGAATTTTCTTTTTTAAGCAAAACAGACCATAATAATTCAACATTAATGTTTTATTAGGTTTTATAAACAGTTAAAAAAAGTGATACATTTGCATTAACAGCATTTGGCAGACGCCCTTATCCAGCGTGACTTACTATTCTATTTATTATATTGCTATTTAATACATACTATTTATTGTATTGTATAGGGGAGGGATAGCTTAATGGTTAAGGATTGTTAATTGGAAGATCGGGGTTCGATTCCCAGCACCACCAAGTTGCAACTGCTGGGTCCCTGAGCAAGGCCCTTAACCCCTAATTGCTCATCTCTTTTATACAATTAGTGGTTAAGAGCCTTGCTCAGTTGCAACTTGGTGGTGCTGGGAATCGAACCCCGATCTTCCAATTAGCAATCCTTAACCATTAAGTTATCCCTTTAATATAATTAATAGAATGCAGAATTAAAAAAACTGCCTTCAGGTAGAGGATTGAGGGTATCCATGGCAGTGAGAAATTTGTTTTAGGAAATGTTCCATACCATTTATATATTCATATTTATATCTCAAGATCTCTTATTTATCTCGGCAAGACGTTCTTGTATGTATCGTGTACTGGATTTTGGAAATGTTGTGGGGCCGAAGATGACTGAAAATGATTTAGACATTTATAAAAGATTTAAGCGAATGAGACAATTGGTTAGTGTTCATGTGTAAGTATTCTATAAGTATTAGTATTAGATCGGAACATTCTATTACTAGAAGTATTACTAGATCTACAAATTACATAATTACCATTCTTTTGTTTTCAAGCAATTTGAGTTCAAATCCCTGCAAGCTGTATAATCTTGAATCTTTTTCATTGAATCTTGATTCAGTGAGTCATTGGCATAATCCAATAATCCATAATCCACTCAATCTCTTATTATTTCAGCCTCGTTAAACTAAACTCATTTATTGAGAAATGAATTGAGTAAATTCTCCAGAACTAGAAATCCTGTTATATATTGTAATAAAGCTCTAAATAAAGTAAATCTTTTCTATAAATAATAAATAAACTGGCTGTGAGAGCTGGAAGGTGGTGGTGGGTGTAAAACCTCTTACCTGGCTGCCTTCCCTCTGCCAAAATATGGCCGGCTGCGGGTTTCCCATCGCCTCACACTGAAATGTAACCGTTCTCCCTACGCCCACCACCTGATTGCGGGGCCGAACCACAAACGTAGGGGGCACTATACAAGACAAGACACCACAATGCATCGTTAATAACGCATTCAAATGTGATTTTAATAACATACCATAATAGCATAATGAAAATCGAACATTAGATCACAAATAAAGAGCAAAACCAATTTTACCTGTTCTTCATTCGGACACATTTTAGATTTACCCATTAGTGTGATCAGATCTCAGTGTCAGACATATTAAGGATGATAAAGGATGATGAAGATGGGATTATGATGGAATGAACCAGTTCCGTTCACTAGCTTTGAAGTAGATGGGTGGAGGATGATAACTTACCAGACATAACTAAAAGAGAAAAGAAAAGAAAAAAATACAGGATATTTAACACATATTATGAATTATAGAACAAATAAAGACATTTTACTTGTTTGTATAAGGTTTGGTGTAAAATGGACACACACATTTATACAGCATGTATACACAGCTCCAAAGCTTTCATGTGTATAAAAACAAGGCAAGGACACAAGACGTCTAAAGTGCAACATGTATTACATTTCTAATAATAAAATTTAAACCATTTTAAAATGAAATAAATCTTATTTTGAAATTTATACGAGCACTAAGAATTCCAACATTCTTTTATTCATCTAATTTAGCAACCAAATTTTATTTCATTTTATTTTGCGGTGGACTTGGCGCTTTATCAGGGTAAAATTTGGGAACACAACATGGATGGGATTCAAGTCCACTGCATACATACATGCGCACACACACTTCCATAATCTTTCACAATTTAAAGGAGCTATCGCAACTGATGCCAAGAAACCGAGGAACTCGAAGAAATCTGGAGATCCCTCAACCACCCATCGTATAGACCACCCATCGTATACAAAAAACAATTTCCACTATTGAAAAAAAACAAAAAAAAAATATTTGTTATAATTAGTCTTATATAATCTTTTTAAAAGTATTTTTGGGGCATTTTGCCTGTATTGCTAGGACAGAGGGATGAAATGGTGGAGAAGGAGGTGGGCTTTGAAGGGATCCGAGCCACGAATCCGTGAATGGAACCCGGGTCAACGGAGTGCAACAGCTTGCACGTGGGTGCCGGCGCCTCAACCCACTACATTCACTACACCACGGCGCCGACCTACCTAATCTTTTAACCATTTAAAGTAGCCATTGTAATTACTGCTATGGGTTTTTTTTAAATGGCAGGAAACCGAGGAACCCCAAAGGAATCTGGAGACCCCCCAGTAAACACAATTCATGACACATTAATTTTACCCACTGCACCACCATGCCAGCCAGCATATACATGCTACTATTTGGAAAAAAAAAACATATTTGTTGTAATTAGTCTGAGTTGAAATTCCAAAAATTTACACAATGTGGCCCATATGGACAAAAATCCTGCAGCTACTGTACTGTACAACTGCCCTGCACAGGAAATAACTTTCTACAAATCTATAATGTTGCTGTAAAGACTAAATGCGAACCCCGCACAAATACCGCTGGTGACGCCGTGCACTTGTAGAGGTGACGGATCAAGAGTTCAATCTTTGTTGTTGTTGGCCTGAAACAAGGCCCTTGACCCCGTCCTCCCTGTGTGGACATGTTTTTAAAATGAATCATTTGATTAATATGTGAACAGCAGACATCAAACAAGTCAATGCTGTGTTCCCAGAGTGCAGTGCAGCAGGAAAGCGAACATTCAAGACAAGTCAAGAAGGAGTCATAGGCCAGACTGCTGTCATAGCCAGTCGCCGGTTGCTTATTCTGGAATAATTTATAGTTAAGATATGCAGAGTATACAGTGTTTGGGTTACTTGGTTATAACTGTGTAGACCACAAAGTGGCCATTGTTATAGAAAATTGAAACTTGGTTGCACCCAAGAAATCATATATTGAAAAAAAGGTGTGAAGATGGCGTAATAAGCAAGTAGCCCTCTGCCCTGGTTTATATTGTTCATGCCAGACTTGAAGCATGTGATCCGTGATGTGTAAAGTGTGTTTATTGAAATAAGTAAGACTCTAGGCATGAATTTTTTTGGCAGCTTTATAGATTGAACTGGAGGGGGTGCAGGGAGGACAGAGGGATGTTTGTCTCGTCTGGCACCCACAGGGTGAATGTGGCACAGAGGATAAGGGCCTCGTGTCGGACGGAGGGTGTTAGAAGGGAACCGCAAAACAAGGCGCAGGTTGTTCAGCCCCCTACGAGACCCAATGGACCTGTGCTGCATTGGAAGGTGTAAAAAGCTTTGCCTGAAGCAAAGCTCGAGTTACGACCTTGTCTCCCCCCAGGGACTTGTTTGAACAGAGTTATGACGCCCAAGTGAGGACATAAAGGCACAGGCAAAAGTTCTGCATGTGAGTATATGTGTAATTTCCCTTCCTGTTGGCCAGTTAATTTCCTTTAAAGACTCTTTTTCAACGAGACTCAAAACGTCCCCCCATTTCTGCTCTTCATACATACACGCAGTAAACTGCTCCAAACTAGGCCTAGAACATGAAACTGTCACTAATGTTGTTCTAATGAACCGAGATTGACAATATTGCACTCTCACCCCGGTCACAAAAAAAATCTCAGCCCAGCAGATTGGAGCGCTTTAATCAGAGGGGTGCCTGAGGAATAATTATAGCAGCCATAAAAGACCTGAAAGAGTTTTTTCACACCACAGTAAGTTAGGTGATGGAAAACCAAAGAGTCGAGGGATCGTGCGCATATTTGTAAGAAAAACATCTGCATCGCCTCTGTGCCGCTCAACGGTCGATGAAACGGCTGGTTCGGATTTCCAGCTCTGATTGGCGGCAACCGTGACTAAAGGACGTCCTGCTCTGACTTCTTCCTCGCTCCAATCAGGCAGAGCGAAGACTTGCGAGTGTTTATTTTTAAAGGAAACAAACGTACCGATGAAACGCTCCCGAATCTAATCACGGGACATGCAAAAACAATTACACCATAACTGCATTACAGTGCACCAGCTTTAATACATCATACAGAGCGCAAACTTAATAGAAAGTGTGCTAAACAAATGGTAGTCTTTCATTATCAACTTTGCAATGAATTACAGAACGATCTGATGCACCCTATATTTAATTATATGAGGACTATAAAATTTAATTTGCAGGCAGAGCTCTTTGTCTAAACACACACACACACACACATAAAGGCAATGAAATCTTCATCATCTCTAGCTGCATGTATCATTCCAAATGAGATAATCATTGCTGTTTGTCAGACAGTGGTGTTGTTATGTCTGTTTCCTTCAGGCTAGGCTTTCTTTCCCTCACTCTTACCCTCATCCTGCCGTCTCTTTCCTGTCTTACCTAGTATCTATGTGAAACAGAAATAAAAAAAAAAACGCACTGACATTAAACCTACTGACCTACAGCTCATCCAATCAGACTCATTATCCATTTTTCCTTCTCTTCTCTTCTCTCTCTCTCACTAGCCTTTGCTCTTACCACTTTGCTGCTTCCCAAGTCTGGAATTAGAGTGTGTAATTGGAAACATGCTATTTCCCCAGCATGGGACTGGGGCTTGTCTTTAATTAGGCCATCCTTCCTGCATGTGTCTTTGGCTGGGTGTCGGGGCAGACGTTTGGAGGAAGTGGATAAAGAAGAAAAAAAAAAAAAGAAAAGATTGAAGGAGAAGGAGAAGAAGGAGGTGGAGGTGGAGGAGGGTGGGGTGATAGAAAAGCAGCTCCTGCTCTCCAGCTCATTTCCTCTCTTCAAAGAGGAGCCGAGCGCTCTGCTAACGCGTCCCTCTCCTGCCCACGTTCCCCCGGAGGATCACAGGCATGCTGCAATGATCTTTGCTACTAAAACCCACTTCCCGTGACCTCTGCTGACACGGCGTACTGCAGTAAGGGGTTCAAAAAGATACTGTGGGCTTTTTGAGGGTACACAAGTAGTCACCAGGCTGGGCTGTGGAATGACTCTAACAATTAAATCACTGGAGTTAAATGATTTCCGGACCAGCAAACCACACACACACACACACACACACACACACACACACACACACACACATGAAAACATCTCAAGAGCATCAAATATTCATGCCAGCAAATGAAAATGAATCATTTGAATCTTGTCATGCTTTTAATGAAGCAAATTCAGCTACACAAATATAAAAAAATTTGTTCAGGGACCGCCTTGTTATACGAAAATGCTTTTTTTTTTTCATATAAAAATTTTCAATAATCTTGAAAGCAAAAATAAAAAATTCCTGCTATTTCCTTGATTGTCTGAAAATACAACAAATAAACAAATATATGAAATAGCTTTATAATATTTACAAACTTATTTTGCTTATTTTAATGACGAATACCAATAAATGGGAAACTATCGACAGCTATTAAACTCTTTCTTAACACCACACCCATAACCCACCCCCCCCCCCCCCCCCCCCACCCCACCCCCCCCCCCCCCCCCCCCCCCCCCCCCCCCCCGGCTTTTTTGTTAAGTGAGAGCAGAGATGATTTTGTCACTGATTGATGATCTTCTCATATATATCTATATATATATATATATATATATATATATATATATATATATATATATATATATATATATATATATATCGCTCTCTCTCTCTCTCTCTCTTTCTTCTCTCTTCCTCTTTCTCTCTCTCTCTCTCTCTCTCTCTGCTTGTTTAACCAAATGTAAATTCCAAATTCTGCTAATTCTTCAACACAAACTTTGTTTTATCTATAAACACCTCCTGTCTGCCACCCCATGATGGAGATCCTGTCTCACTTTCCTCCCCTTCACTGCCTACTACACATTACTTTGTCAAAGTCGTGGGTCATGCTGGGAGGTTGGAAACCCCTACACTTAAAGCCTGCCATCTCAGCACAACAATCCAGTGAACCGAAACTGTACCGTAACTTCGAAGCTGATTACAAACTACATACATAAAGGCTGTTACTCTAAGTTACCATTAAATGTCCCTGTGAGGTCAGGAAGTCATGCAGTGGCAATGTTATGTCAGAGAGAGTGATGAAGGAGAGTAGCCAAGGAACAGCTGAGATTTGGTTTATTTTTCTCGCCCATGCAGCTATCCATGTGCCGCGGCAGGTGTGACGGGGGTTGAGTAGCATGTGTGTGTCTGTGTGTGTGTGTGGACTCTCACCGTGCACAGTCAGCGTAGCAGAAGCCTCAGCTTTGCCCACCATGTTTTCAGCTAGGCAGCTGTAGGAGCCCACATCAGCCGGTGTTACGCGTCGTAAGCTCAGCGTGTGGTCTTCGAGGATCTCGTACCTACAGAGAAACCGAAATTTGGTGAAGCAAGTCGAAATAACCTACACGGATACACAGTGCAAAACCTTTACAAATGCGTGGTCATGTTTTTGTCATTTAGCCAAGTTGGCAACACACACTGACATGCACATCCCACCTAAATGTTTTTTTTCCAGCTTTTGTAACCAATTCAGCTCACAAATAGCTTAGGATAATTAGCAGTTAGCGGTAAAACAGGCGTGCTTGAGCATTTAAAAAAAATCTCCTTCAACCGTGCAGAGCAAAAGCATTAGTACTCATTCACAAGCTGAACTGCCTTCAAAAGCACATGATAAGATCTGGGAGATCCAGGCTGCCCTGGGAAATGAAAGGCTTACCTCCCCTTGGGTAATTCTCCATCCTCCTTCCTCCAACGGACGGTGGGAAAAGGATCTCCACGGGCCTCACAGCGAAACTCCACACTCTCATCAGCCAGGACAACCACACTGACGGGCCTCCTCGTGTGAAGCTGGCTGGGTCTCTCTGGAAAACACAAGCATACCTGATTTGTAGTTGAAAGAAAGGCCAGGGTTCTCCTGTGTGTAAGGAAATGATTAAAAGAATAGCATTTTTAAAAAGTCAGCATTTTATTACTCGCATTAAAATCACCAGTTCTTAATATATGGTCAGAGAAAAAGGTTAAAGAAATAACAGAGCATTAGTTCAGCCTCTTCACCACTGTGTGTGTGTGTGTGTGTGTGTGTGTGTGTTCATACATATTTTACTGTAGAAAAAAAGACAACCTATAATAAAAAAGCTGCTGTGTTCATTTATGCAAAATGTACTTTGATGTAACTTTTTTTTTTTGTGGCTTTGTTAAACTGACTTTATTACTACTACTTTATTTACTATTATTAATGGTCATTACCCTTATTAAAGCCTTTATTAAAATAATTGAAATACTGTATCGACTTCCGCTCAATAAATCCTATCCAAATCTTAAGCTATGGTTTACGGACCTACTACATTCTATTGCACTTTATAAGAGGCTGTACCATGTCTTATATTACTTGGCAACCTGTTTTAGAGCAGATTAAGAAGATGGACCCTTTATAATGATAATAATTACTATTATTATTATTATTTTGGTGGTAGCTTGAATGGTTAAGGCACTGAGTTGTTGATCTGAAGACCCACCACCACCCCTCCCACCCCACCCACCCACCGCCAGCCAGCCACTGTCGGGTTCTTGAGCTAGACCCTTAACCCTTCCTGCTTCAGGGGCGCTGTATCATAGCTGACCCTGCACTTTGAACCCAACTTTCTAAGATGGGATATGCCAAGAAACGAATTTTAGTTTTATATTAATTTATATTATTTATTTTTACTTATTTTTTATTATTAAAAAAAAGTGTCTATTATACGTCTTATTCAATAAAAAAAAATTTATCACCTCAATAATGAAGTACTGAATATCAATTTCAATTTTTTTAAAGATAATTCTATGAAAATTATAGCATAACAATGAGCATCTGCGTCTGACTTTTGCATAGATCTGCAGTGATGAAGTTTAATGTTAATTATAATATTATACATTATATCTAATAATAATTAAAGAAATCAAATCAAATGCTGTTCATCAACAATAACAATATAAGTAAACAGGATTCTTTTACTTAATATAGTACATGCCACTTGCCCTGAATGGTAAAAAAATATATACATTTTTCCCTCCTTTTCAGAGAGACAGTAAAGTTTGTAGAAAAAAAACAACTGAAAAACAGATAAAAATGTACACGTTAATCCTTGTCTGCTCGTGTTTTTCCGAGAGCCTTCGATCTGTTGCTTCAATCAGCAGCATTATTCTATTAGCGCTAAATGTTTTTTACTTGCTTTTCGAATTATGTGTGTGCTGGCGTCTGGCCCAGCTGATCATGTGATAAGGGGTCTAGGCAGACAGGAAGTGCTTTGCGTTAAAGCAGATGGAAAATGAGAAGAAATGAAGGGAAGAAGAGTTATAGGGACTTTCAGGGTCAACAGATCAAGAGAGCACAGCTGGTCCAGACCAGGACAGGCAAATAGGCTAAAACACAAGGATTAAAAGGCTGAATAAGGACGAAATGGTACTAAGTGGGAACCAAGAAGATATGTTATTTTGCTGAACAAATGAGAGGAAGCACATTAACTCCTCCAGTTTTAAAGATGGTGGGATTGTCCCACACTACACTACAGCCACGGCCCAGGAAGATTAAGACCCGAGATAAAGAATGCCTGAAGCTAGAATACCTAAAACAGTCAGTTCAGCAATCTCACTCTCCCGCTCTCCCACCATGTTGGTTCCCACACAAATGTATTTTCCAGCATCGCTCTTCCTCGCATTAGTGATCATCAGCTTTCCACCTCGGATCTGAAAAACAAGATCAAGAGACGAATTAGCAACCAGTGCAAAATGTTGGAATTACTACTATTACTATATCTATCTATCTATCTATCTATCTATCTATCTATCTATCTATCTATCTATCTATCTATCTCTAAAGATGACAATACTTAAAATATAAATTATAGCTGACACATCCAGCTTTTAACAGATTAACAAGTAAGAAACAGAAGAGCAAGAGAAAACTAAATTAACCCCAGGTAATTGAAATGCCCGAGTCTTAACATTTATTTTAAATATAAAAAGAGTATGTGTGTGTGTGTGTGTGTGTGTGTGTGTGTGTGTGAATGCGGGGAGTTTGTTTAATTTGCATGCTAATCTAAATTTAATTAAATGATTCACGAAAGGAAAGGGTAATGTGCAAAAATAATACAGAGAAATTAAAGCTTGGTCCTGGGGTGACATTTGTTTTAGTCTTTTGGTGTTGTTAGATTGATAAACATAAGTTATGGGGTTTTAGTTTTTTCCATAAGGGGAGACATTTAAATGTTTCCTTGTTTTCAGTAATAGCATTTCTGACACTCATATGTATTACCCAATCCGATAAGTTTTGAATATTTCCCTGATGAAATTATAACATCTCAGCGTTTTAATTGAGACAAAACAATTGATCCAGAAGCTGATTTCGACAGGCACAACTGTACCTATAGGTCTTATATTTTAACATTAAGTGACAATTTTATTAAATCTCATGTAAATGAATTAACAATGCAAATATGCAGCCAGCCACCCCACATACACCACTCTGCAGGTCTGTGCGTATTAAGATTAAAACCAATACACTGACCTCAAATACAGTAACGCAGCATTTTATTGTCAGCAACAGTAACGCCGTTGTAACGGGAGGAAACTGATTTGTAATTGCATGTAATTAGTTTGATTATTTCCATTACAGATAACCAGCAACAAAAACATTTTATGTGTACAGTAAAGCAGAGTTTTCCGAACGGGGCCTTAAAAACGCCATATTCTTTCCTTAAATGCTTTGTTTAGATGTGTTGGATGCTTGGAACAAGCAGAATTGTGGACTATCTGGGCTCCCTATGGATCAGTTTGATGGGGCCAACTGCAATATACTAAGAAGTCTGGCAAATGTCAAGCACTACTTTGGAGAATGCTTAAAGCAAGAGAAACAACAGCTCTTAGCAGCTGTTGTGACTGACGGTTAGTTATTTGTCCTCAGTAAAAAGACTATATACAAACTACCTATTAATATAAGTGACAAAAACGTCAACACCATTTTCCTATCCTGAAGCATGAAATTTCCAAAAAATGTTATTTCACATTAGTGAATGTAAAATGTTGTGCATTTATTTAGCTGTAATTAACAAACAAGAGTAGAAAATCCAGAAGAGCATTTGAAGAACACTTAAGGATGTCCAAAAAATAAGTAGAGACCTCGTCTCAAAGGTATTGCGGGTGTGAATGTCCGGTAGAGGTCTCAGTCAGAGCTAATCACCTGGTGGGCAGATTAATAACAGCTTGCCTGACTTCCCCTCAGGCCAGAGTCGGAGGACACCTGAGGCCTGACCTCCATGCCTCATGAACTGACACATTCCTCCAGCTCGTAAAAGGCACTTGTGTGCTTTAGTGTAGGCCACAAAGGTGCCCTAGAGGAGGAGAGAGTTTCAAAGACGCTCAGTTCTTTAGCGAGAGCTCAGCTCGGCCCTGCTGGGAGAAAGGAGTTTGAAGTGTCATCACGTTACTGCTCACTTGACAAGGGCTACGCCACAGTGGTGTTGAATGAAGAAAGCCAACCCTCTCAGGTTATATGGGGGTGTAATTCAATAAACCTCAACATGAGAATTACAGGGGGACAGTAAACATTAGTGACAATCAACATACACTAATGCTCCATTAATACTCAATCAAGATTATTTCCAGATACCCCAGATTACCCTCAGCCATAACTATAAGAGGACAAAAGTCCAGATGAGACACCAAGGAGAACATCTGGAAGCAGGGAACAAAGAACCGACTCTTTGAAGAATAAGCGTTTGATGCTGTCACATGGGCTCATCAGACCACAAGAGAACGTACAGGACAGAATCAATCACTCCTTCACCTTCTCACCCTTCTTCCTGTCTTGGTACTTCTGTAGGATTTTTTACTCTTTTCTGCTGAGCCATATACCCTCACCATTAAATGCAGCATATGGAAATGGATATGTTAAAGATGCTCTGAGAACCTCTTTTCAGCCTGTGTCAGGTTTCACACAGATGTGACCTTTAGGGATTTTATGGATATAAATCCTAGGTCAGGTTATACTAGGCACCTTTTGGAGACCTACACTCTTTTGCAGGTCATACAGTCAATCTGTTATGTCAGAATGTAAGATAGAATCTTATGAGAATTCTCATATATCGCTGTGGGAAGAATATTTCCTTATAGCTAGATCATACGTTCCATACACGTTTATCCATCTATCCATTGTCTATACCCGCTTATTCCTAATCAGGGTCACGGGAATCTGCTGGAGTCTATCCCAACTGTCATTGGGTGGAAGGCAGGGGTACACACTAGACAGGTCACCAGTCCATTGCAGGACCACATACAGACAAACAACCACACACACTCACACTCATTACTACGGGCAATTTAGAATCACTGTTTACTCTCACATACAAGTTTTTGGACTGTGGGAGGAAACCGGAGAACCCGGAGTAATTTCCTTTGAGAGATAGAAATAGCTGCAAGTCTCACATTTTTCTTCTTTCTTGTCAATTTTTCCCCTTTTGCCAACAAACTGTTGCTTAACTGTGTAAAGACAGGCGAATTTGTCATATCTCTGGTGTTAGCTACTTAGCATAATTGTGTCTTGTTACCTCAGGTCTCCTCAGATTGTCTACACTAGAGTGTGTGTGAGAGAAACATCCCCAGTTAGCTTTTATTTGACTTTAACATATGATGTATTTCTTAGAGCATGTATAAGACGGATAAGACTGGCAATTTCTCGCTCGCCCACACACAGGGGGAATCAGTGGTCAGTGCAGAGAGGCTACAGGGAAATCATCAAAATGGAATAGAAACCCCGGCCCTCATCGTAAAAATGATTCCCAAGAGCACAGGGCACCAAAAAAAATCAACCGTCTACTGGGATAAAAGCTAGAACAGATAAAAGAAAGAGAACGAACGAGAGAGAGAGAGAGTCAATCTGATGTCTGTGAACGACGATGAAAAAGTAGAGGGAGTACCAACAAAATGTAAATTTCCTTTGTTTCAATGCAAACACCCCGTCATGTCCCAAACACCTCATTTTTCATGTCGCACACAGACGCAGTGTGTCCATCATCCGTTCCCTGAGGATAAGAGAACCCGTCAGTAAAACGTCTTTAAGCCATATTCATTCTAGGATGCGTCTCTCAAATGGTTTACTGCACAGGTTCCTGTAAACAGTGAACACTAGTTCCACTACTTTATTTAAAGATTGCATTATGCATGAACACCCTTAATTATGGTAAGGGTCTACCAAGTCATTGGCTTTGATCTGGTGGAAAAAAAAGCTAGGGGATACTCATTACACTGGAAGTATACTTCACACACACCGCATGCTTTTAGCTGCCTGATGTAAATGTGTAACCTTCAACTAAGTGCTGTTAAATCCTTTGCTTCTCATGGATCATTACTAATAAATTAAGTGGCTCGATCTAAAAACACAATCTAAAAGTAGAGGAAACCAAACATTACTAACGAGATATTTTTACTTGGCGTTTTTAGCTAGCACAAAAACGCCAAACCCTCCTTTTTAAACTAGCAATCAAACCAACTCATATTTTAAAAAAATTGTGTTGTTAATTTATGAAATAAATTTGTTGAGCAATGTTGCTAATTACTGGTAAACTTTTTTTTTTTACATTAGAATAACATCTTTATCCATATCAAAAAATAATATTCACTCTTTATTTAGACATCTTTATTTCTATATTCACCAACGGTGTCAGCTATTTCTATAGTCAGTTATTTCTGTAGTCTAAGATTGGATATGAAGAAAAATTGATACTTTCCAAAAAAAAAAAGTGCAGTGGTTAAGGTGTTGAGATGCTAATTGGAAGGTCGGGGTTCGATTCCCAGCACCATTGCGTTGCCTTTGCTGGGCCCATGATCAAGGCCCTTAACCCCCGTTTGCTCAGTTGTATAAAAGAGATAAATGAATAAGTGTGTCTGCCAAATGCTGTTAATGTTAATGCATATATATCCTATTTTTTTAGGTGGATTAGGGGCCTTGCACAAGGGCCCAGCAGCAACAGATCGGTGATCCATGGGAATGAACACACAACCTTTTGATAGGTACCACGATTAACGACCAACGACTGATTACTACTTTTTTACAGTTAAGGCTGTGTTTTAATTTTTTATTCATTTTAATGACTAATATTTACAATTATTATTGTTTTATTAAAATAATTATGGAAGAAAAATTATCGAACATTATACGGGATAAATATATCATTTAGAAATGTAACAGGAAGGCTGTAACAGGCTGTATTGGGAACTGGGAGCTCAGTGGTTAAATTGATGGACTCAATTATGTAAATGTGGGCAGATGTGGGTAGGGTAGCCCAAAAATGTATTTGAGCACAAGTAAGTAGTCTTTTTTATATATAAACTAAATAAAAATAATTCATTCATTCATTCATTCATTCAGTCATTTATCTTCTATACCCGCTTATTCACTAATTCGGGGTCACAGGGATCTGCTGGAGTCTATCCCAGCGTCTCTGAAAGGGCGAAAGACAGGAGGGGTAACACCCGGGACAGGTCACAAGTCCATCACAGGGCCACGCACTCACACCTATGGGCAATTTAGGAATCACCAATCAATCTAACATACATGTTTTTGGCCTGTAGGAGGAAACCGGAGAACCCGGAGTAAACCCACAGAAGCACGGGGAGAACATGCAAACTCCACACAGAAAGGCCCCCACTGTGCTGCCAATAAAAATAATTACTTACTTACTTAATAGTTAAAAACTAAAGTTTTAAAGTTTTTTTTGGAGTAAGGTATCAGATGATAAGGCTAGGCAGGTAATGAGTTACTAGTTATAAAACAATAAAAAAGTAGTTAATGTGTGAGATTTTATAGTAACTTACGGTAAGGTTAATGTGCTCATAGCTGCAAAAATCCCCCTCAAATAACTGTTATCATGAAACTCACCGCAACATGTTTTTTCAGGTCGGAGCTGAAATTCCTGTACACTGAAATGTCAACTTGTTTTGGTGTACAGAAAAAAAGGCATTGTGTTATGTAACTGTTTGTTTTACTCCTTGGAGACTCGCAATTACGAGACTCGCAATCTCTGCTATGAAAAATGGTAGAAACTAATAAAATAAACGACATATTTATAAATAACATTAAAAGTAACAGAGAAACGCCGTCAAATGTAGCGAAAGTAAAAGTACATTTTCCGCCGTTAAAAATGAACTTGAGCGAGAGTAAAAGTAAAGCCGATTAGATCTACTTTACTTTTAAAAGTACATTTTTTTCCCAAAAGTCTACTCAAGTCAATGTAACGAAGTGAATTGAATCCATTATTACCCGCCTCTGAATGTAAATCGCTCTGGGTAAGGGCGTCAACCGAATACCGTAAATGTTAGCATAGTGTGCAAAATTCTTGTGGTTTCTTAGCAGAGAGATAATTCTTATTTGTGCGTCAGGAAAGAGAAAAAAAATGAGTAAAGAAATAACTGATGACAGATTTTAGAATAAAACTATAAGTGGTTAGAAGAATATTCTTGTGTTAAAGTACGTACTATATGTTGCCAAGCGGCTGTTGTATATAAGATTAATGAAACATGGCGGTATTTATTCTAATCGTAAATTATCTTTTTTTTTTCATGTTCTGTCCTTTAGTAAATCGTTTTAAATGTTTTAAACTGATTTACGTTATGTTAATATTTAATTAAAACCCAGTGTGTAGTTAAACAACTACTTCCTCCACTCCTGTAGATGTCACTGATACATATAGCCATTGTCTCAGAAGCAAACATGGCAGAAAACATAAGGGTGCCTCCAGATTTGTATATGTTTTAAATTTAGCTATTCGTTGCAATATGTATTGTTTTGCGATATATCGTAATATATTGTATCGTGACCAATGTATCATGATATGTATTGTATCGTGAGACCCTTGCCAATACACAGCCTTTAATAAACACATTTTGTATTATAATACAAATATTGCATTATAAAATTATCAATGGTCCACAATTTTCCGATGACATATTTTTGCATTTTTTTAAGAAATAAGTAAGTAGACAAGCCAAGCACATTGCAAGCATAACCAGCTTGACATTTGGGAGAATAGCGTCTGGTAGTTGACATACTTATTACTGTTTACAATAAACTGCGCCACTTTCTCGTTAGCCTACTCGTGTGATGAAAGCAGCATTTCCTAATTCATCCTAACTTTCCATCACATCTATGAAAGGATATATAAAGAAATCCTTTTTACAGGGTTCTGTTAAAAACAATTAACTAGCAAACACATGAAACATCACCCCCCCCCCCACACACACACACACACTCCCATCACTTTCAGAGCGCTTTTACACTCCCCTGTGGAATTGGCTGCAAGTGTGAAGCATCTTCATAATAAAGACATGAAAGAAGAGCTGGTCCTCGTTAAGAGCTGCTTGGCTGTCATCTGAGGTCAGAACTCCCTAACAAGCCTCCAGGTGTGATCGAATCCTCCTCCTCTCCACCACAAATGCTTAATTAAAAGTGACTAATTGGCAGGAGAGGCCTGGTCATGCTCGATAAACTAGCGGCTGTGTAGCAATCTCAATCCCTGGCTTGTTTTATGTCCTACAGGTCTGCACCCTACATCAACACGTAGCAGGTCTATCTGCACGTGCAGCTTTATCTTAAGCCACTGCTGGGGTATTATAGAGTAGACATGTCAAGCTTAATGGCCCCTGTATCAGCATGTAATACACAAACACATAAACAGCATGTCAGCGTACACAGTGAGTGATACGGCAACACGGCAAGACAAACAGAATGGATATATAAAGAGATTTAACTCGAAAAAACCCCCCAAAACTCATGAAAACCAATTTATTTAACATTAATGCAATTAGATTAAAAGTGCAATAGGGAAAATAGGCATTTATATGTTTTCTTTTGTTTTTTTTTTGCTCATACACTCAACTAATAGTTTAAATTATTTTGAAACAATCTTATTATCACGGTCTGAGGTGAAGCAGAGAAGGAAAAACGAGAAGATTGGATGCAACAAGAACTTTTATTTTGAAACCTAAAAAACAAACTGAGGAAACAGGCGAAAGACGAAACTTAGAACATCTCTCGAAACAATAGAACGTGCTTACATTAGCGACTACTATTTTTTGACTAGCATTAGCAACTAGGGTTGGCCACTAGCATTAGCGACTAGCTTTAGCAACTAGCATTTATGTTGTTTTTTAATAAGAAAGCTAAAAAGTTCTTATATAGTTATGGATATGAAAATAGAGTCCAGTGAAAGTAGCCAAATATGATTAAATATGGTTTTATGGTTGTGTATATATATTTCCACCTGTACTATTGAAGTATATAAATTATATTTGCTTAATCTAAAACTCTTTAACATGAAAATAAAAAAGTCTTCAATACACCATCACCAAAATATTATTGTATTCGGAATGATAAGATTCTGTAATAAACCAGGGTAACCGTGGATTTGTTCAATAGCTATAGTGCTCTCTGGATGCAAAAAAAAAAGGGAGACCTCTTTGTCAATGAGTAAAATTTTTATCTATCCATTGCAGAACCATCAAAGAACCATGGTAAAAGGTTACTTACTTTTCATTCACGAGGTCATTTTTCCCCAATGCCCCTTTTTTCAGTTTTTTGGTCTAAAAATGCAGCCCTATTCGTCTTTTAACGTTCACAAGCCCAGGAAATACATTGTGTCGTCCGGAGACGTCCAATCTTATCATCAAAGAGCCGGTGCAGATTCGTGTTTCAATTTTAGCTAAGCAGAAACACACCCGCTACAACTTAGAGGTCGCTTGAAAATCAAGCCTAATCGATTAAACAAGTGGAATCAGATGTGATACTGCTGAGATGATTAGAAAAAAAAAGAATGAAAAACACACCGCATCCATATTAGCTCTTTGCAGATAAGATTAGATAGCCATGCTGCAGCCAAAACGCTAATTAATTATTCAGCTGGGGGCTCAGTGGAGCGTCGAGAACAGCTGGAGTAAATGAAAATTTAAATAAGAAGAAAATCCTAGCATTAATAAGCAAAATGCAGATTCGCACTCTGAAAGGGGAACTGGCAGAATGGACTCCATCCAGCTCACCGTTATTCGCTCGTCCCGGTCGTTTATGTTGGCTCCGTCCTTCCTCCAGGAGATGGTGGGCTCCGGGTGACCACGAGGGGGCTGGCATTCTAATACGGCCGGTTCCCCTTCAGCTACCATCACATCAGCAGGGTTCTGTCTGAAATCATCACGCAGGACTGCGGACAGAGAAGAAGAGGGAAAGATTGAGGTGGCTTATCAATCAATTAGTATCAATAACGATAATAAAATGTAAAAATAACGATACAGCTAACTATCGCTACATTTTTTTTTCATGTTCTGTCCTTCGGTAAATCGTTTTAAATGTTTTAAACTGATTTACGTTATGTTAATATTTAATTAAAACCCACAGTGTGTAGTTAAACAACTACTTCCTCCACTCCTGTAGATGTCACTGATACATATAGCCATTGTCTCAGAAGCAAACATGGCAGAAAACATAAGGGTGCCTCCAGATTTGTATATGTTTTAAATTTAGCTATTTGTTGCAATATGTATTGTTTTGCGATATATCGTAATATATTGTATCGTGACCAATGTATCATGATATTTATTGTATCGTGAGACCCTTTCCAATACACAGCCTTTAATAAACACATTTTGTAATAAAGGACTTTTTACTGACCTGCTGCTAGTTAATACACTTTTTTTTGTGGAACCCTGATCTTAACGTCTGCAACATATAAGGCTCTAAGTCTATTATTATTATTGTGTTTTTTTATTTTATATTTTTTATTTAAAAAAAAAAAGGCAGCATGGCCATTCTTGCTCCTATCTACTAGTCCAAAGGTAATACGGGACAAAAAAACAGGGATCACAGACAATCACTCTGAGGGAAATGACGTCTTTCTGTCGCACTTGACTACACTTTCATCACGGAGAGAGCGCGATAGACGCCACTGGACTCATCACCCGCGACCAAACTAAGTGGCTGTGAGAGGTCAATCACATCAGTTGAGGACTGAGGAGATGAGATTGAATCAAAGGAGGCCTTGGGGAGCATTGGGGAGGTGTTGAGTGGAGTGGAATGGAGTGAAGTAGGTAGCCACCATTTTTTTTTTTTTTTAGCTTGAACTTTTCTTCCAGCTACTTTCTCTCTCTGGCTTTGTTTCCTCTACGTAACGGCTTTTTGATAGTCTTATCCAGGTAAATATTTACATAACAATCAGATGAGATTCCTGCTAGCGGCTCTGCTTGAAGCATGCCAGGACAAAACATGACGCTCATTAGTTAGAGCTTGTTGATCGCATGTCAAACAGTCGAGCCTAGAAACGGCTTGATACCGCACGACAACGCTCTGACACGTCTCCAAAACCTGTACTGCCCATTAGCAGAAACAAGTCAATACATCACAGTATGATAACGATGCCAAAAGCTGCTGATCAGTTAGAGACAGAACAATCGCCTCGGCTGAGCAATTTCCTACATTTTATTTCCGAATTTCTGTTTGCGCAACGAAGACTTTGAGATAAATGACAGATTGATGCTATAGCAAGCTTTTAAAACAGATTTCAAATAAGTCAAAAACACCGCCAATTAGGAGGCAAGCAAAACGCACTGCAGAAAAATTCCCGCCCAGTGCGACTGGCTGAAATGACTGTACAAACATGAATACTACATAATGCTGACATCTACAGGTACCTACAGTGTATAATTTGTTGAATTATGCATCACTTTACAGGCAGAGGCCATGTCTAGCGCAGCACTGGAGGAGCCTGATGAAAAAGGTAATTTCATTTCAGCTGCTTTCATTAAATCACCAAGCTGAGGAGTCAATAATAAGACTCCCGATAGCGGGAATGTGTAGTCTGATCTCAGGAGAGGGTGGTGGTGTCTGTGCCGTTCTCCCCCGCTAACCTTCACCCGCCCCTCAATCTCCCCCAACCGTCCTCTACTGAGTCGGAACCCTCGCCCGCTGATCTCCTCCAGGAATCGTGAAACAGATCCCGTTACACAGCATAGGATTACAGCGAAGGAGTCTGCACTACATCACACTACATTATACATGCATTAGACACCAAGGCATTCCGCAACAATGTGTGTGGTGTGTTTCTGCAAGTGTGTGTGTGTGTGTGTGTGTACAGTATGTTTGCGTTCGAAGAAAAGCCTGCTTTGTCTATACTATAACAACTCTTGTCAAGGCATTTTCTATTCAGGATCTCTGACATTTCTAGATTGAAGCTATATGAAAGTAGAGGTTTTGCGGTTTTGTACTCGAGGCTGACTGATGTAACAAGAATTCCCATAATGCACTTTGCTAGTATGATGTACGGATAATTATAAAGCAGCAAGTTGTAATATGTCTATTGGTGACAAAGGTCAAAAACTGGCATCGGATATATTTTAATGGAGCTATAATGTGTCAATATGAGGATAATAAAGAGTTGGTTGAAATTGTATTTTACGAATATTACTATAGATATTAAAATAAATTGTATTTTACAAATATTACTATAGATTCGTAAGTATTGTACAAATATTAATTTAAATGGTAAAATAGTATTGTATTTTATGAATATTAACATAATGAGAGCAGCCATATTGTATGGTTTAGAGACAGGAGGCAGAGTTGGAGGTACCAGAGCTGAAGATGTTGAGATTCTCTTCGGAAGTGACAAAGTTGGACAGAATTAGGAACGTGAACATCAGAGAGACATCATGTTGGACGTTTCAAGGACAAAGTCAGAAAAGACCGATTAAGATGTTTCGGACATTTATTGGATGGATATTGAAAATATTAGTAGGAGGATGTTGGAAATGGATGTGCAGGCAAAAGGCAAAAAGGAAGCCCAAGGAGGAGGTATATAGGTGTGATAAATGAGGACATAAAGTTAGTGGGTGTGACTGAAGAGGATGCAGAGGATACGGCTAGGTGGAGGCAGATTATTCATTGTGGCGACCCCTAAAAAGAACAGCCGAAAGAAAAAAAGAAGCTTTATGATGTTCTTTTTACTTAATTAGCGATAGGTATTTTTTGAGCATCAAAAAATTGATATGCAGTATAAATTTATAATAAACAAAAATCCAGAGCGTATATAACGGCTAGAATAAGTCTGTCACATCAGACTGGTTGAATGGATTTTAAAACTTGAATTGAATTAAATTATACAGAATGCTATTATAGTATTACTGATATACTTTTAGTATTTGCACCCAGGACAACATTCATATCCTCCTGATTTGTATGACAAAAAGCAAAGCCTGTGGTTTTGTCTTTGGCTGCTCTGTCTGAAGTCACGTTTGATTTCTGGCTGATGGGCTTTGTACATTGAAATTTCAAGGACGCGAGCCAGACGAAACTCCGGGCTGTGATAAATAAAAGCGAATTTAAATTGAATGAATGTTAAAAAAAAAAAAAAAAGGAACGAATGAGCACATGTTCCTGTATGCATACCAATGTCTGCCAAGAGGTTAAAATATAGTAGCTTTTTGGGGTTTTTTTTATAGAAATGCCTCGGCTTTGCCGTTTGTCTAACTGCAGTCCAGCAAGTAAAGTAAAAACAGAAGGAACAGACAGGAGTGAGGAGAAATAACAAGGGACCCATATGTAGACCATTATACCACCAAATTTTCCCTATCTTTAGCAAAGGCGCCTTACGTGACGATACCGGCGTATACATTTCAGCTCTCTAGACACTTCATTTGCACAGCTGGACAAACACTCAGATGTGCCATGCTAGCTGCTCTCACACCAGGAAAGGGGTAAAGGAACATGAGTTGGGCAGCTTTGAACACTGACTGTCTCGAACTGGCGTCAGAGGCGGAGTTACATTTCTGTTAAAATCACTTACTACAATTAACCATCTAGTGGAGCTAAAATTTTACATACATATGTACAAAATTCTTGTCTGGAATCTTATTAACTACAACTGACAGAACTTTCAGGACTTTTGCGTTATTTTTAATTAGTTTATTATTATATAAAAAAAATGTCATACGTCTAAATGTGAGAATACGTTGTAATGATCAACTTCTAACTTAAAAAAAAGATTCATTTTATTGGAGTTGTGATTTCTCCTGGCTAACGAAAGTGAGAAAATTTACTACATACCATGTTGGTGACGGAAATCAACTCATGCTATACGTTATTAGCGACTCCAGTGGATAAATTGCATTACTCGGTTTAATAGCTAAATGCTAGCGCTTTTATAAAAAAAAGCTTAAATGTCACCCCGAGTTTGTATTTAAGTGTAAAAGCTCGGAATGTTGTTTTCCTGCATTCCTAAATTAGCGTGATATGGGTATTGTGGACGGTTTTTTCCATCCGTTTTAACCAAATTATTCGCCGTTATTCCAGTTTATTTCAAATGGTAGAATTTGGACTAGAAGTGAACTAGAGAATTGAAAATAAATCTGACTCATATTACTGGTATATATAAGCAATATTACTTTCTTCTAGAAGACTCTGTTGTTCATAAGTGCATGCACTTAAGGCACCACTGAAGCTTTATTATAGCTTTACTTTAGATTGTGTGTGTGTGTGTATGTAGACCCCGGCCCCCTGACTGCCAGAGATTTGTTCTAGGAGATTGGCATTAAATGAGAGGTGTCGTAGGCCGCCTGTGCAACTTCTCCATCTAGTTGAGCCCCCCTTTGTTTTACTTCTCTACGGATTTCTCCTCGGCGAGGGGATATTGGAGACAGATGCCGAGAATGTCAAATTAGACCCATATCCCTGTCTAGCCCTAATGCCTGTGACATTAATGAGGAGCAGAGGCTCTACCACCCTGCAGCCTAGGAGGTGAAAAAAAAGTAAGAAAGAAATATAGGAGCGCAAGAGAGAGAGAGAGAGAGAGAGAGAGAGAGAGAGAGAGAGAGAGAGAGAGAGAGAGAACTTTCTCTGGGAAAAAAACACCCCAGCATAAAAAAACTGGAGGGCCAACTCCAGAAACTAGCTACCTAGCTACAAAGAAGGCTTTTATAACTTCATATCTTGTTGCCTTCTACAGGGGCAGATGACAGACAGCTGTGGTGTTTTTCGGTCAGAGGTGATAGACCACAGAGGAGGTTTGGTGTCATATATTCTTTTTCTGTAGCTTTAGACAGGCAAGGCAGGTGTCAGGAAAAGAAGAGCGGCTATGTGATTAGCGGCTTCGCACAGCAGACGCATCCTGCCATGCCGGTGTCATTTGGACGGCGTGAACTGTCCTACATGACTGCACAACAGAGTTGAAGGGGCATAATGCGTGTGTAAGGGTGAGAAGAGTCCAACCGAGTGAGTAGAACAGAGAAGGGATACAGAAGAGAGAAAGAAAGCCTTAAAGCAGTTCCGTCCTGATCCTGAATAAGCACACAAATTACACTAATTTGGCGGCACGTGTGCCAGAAATGGTTGCCAAACATTACTATTCATAAATACAGTGCAGATTAGAGGCCAAGCAAAAGACGGAGCGAGACCACTCTAGTGCACAGTGGAGCGAAACAGAGCACACTCAAACAATGAGTAAAGCTAGCAGCTGTAATCACTCCCACATGTTTCAGCGTCAGGACCTTTGAGAGAGAGAGAGAGAGAGAGAGAGAGAGAGAGAGAGAGAGGAAAAGAGGCCTAGGGGTGGGGAGTGTCCCGATGAGCTACACTTACATGAGCGGACAAATTGGGATGACCCTGTAATTGGATGCATTTCTTTCCCCCTCTTTTTGTCTTCAGCTCTGTAAATGCACCATGCAGCTAAAGGGAACGAAACAATGCAAGTAGAAGCGACACAATCTCCTTGTCAGTTGGACACCATGTGACTCTTGGCTAATAGGAAACAGCTGTCTAGCATTTTCCCCTCCAACCCCCCCCCCCAATAACCTCCAGCCTTGTTTCCTGAGAGATCATCAAAAATGGCTACCCAGTTAGAATTACTGCTTTGATAACCAGCAGCGTAGTGATCCTGCAGAGATGAGGCTAGACTGAGGACTGAGTGGTTTTAAAAAGTGTTGGTGTTTTTTTAACATAAACTTTTGTGTTCTTTTTACGATAACTAAACCTTAACTTAACCGGAGGTCGACCGATATTAGATTGTACCGGTATCGATAGCTAGGTAGGACCTTCCTTGCCAATAACTAATCAATTAACAATTAGTTTTGGATACTAGTGGATACTAGTTTAAAAAAATGTCAGTCAACGTTAAATAGTACTAAACTTTATTACACACGTACTAAAAAGGTCAAGAGATAAAATTTCAATTAACTCAGTTTAAAATTGTATTAGTAAATATTAAAATTATGACTATATAATGTATATAGTCTATAGAATGCAGAACTTAAAAATGTTAAGTATAAAAATATCATACAATTTAGCTATCTGTGTTATGAACAGTATACAACATTTATTACTGCATCTTAATACATTACCTACTGCATTACAAACTTTTTTTTGCATGCCAACACCAAGCATACGAGAAGCGTACAAATCACCCCGTGTCAAAAATGCTGTCAGTGATTTTCACCTCGGGAGGCCACTCTCACTATAGATAGGTTAACTAAGGCTTGATGTAATGGAACCAGAACTTCCTCAGCCACTCCAGCAACAGATGCAACCCGGAAAAACAATCACATGAATTTTTACTGATAATCGGTGGTTCTGGTGATCGACTTTCGGTGCCGATTAATCGCCAAAAAAGCGATAAATCGGTTGACTTCTAACCTGAACACACTACAAAGTCACTGGACATTTCAGTGTTCATAGAGCTTCATTACATTTGCATATGTCTCTCATATGTCATATGTCTTTTTTGCGATCTTTCCTGTTTTAAGCAGTCGGATAAAGGTTTTAGCTTATTGGTTGGTTAAGTCAGCTTATTTTCTGTGCATTAACATCCAATCATATACATTCAATCCATCTCCCAGTGGACTACACTTATAGTCTCTTATTATAGCCAATATAAAGTGCGCTTGTCATCACACTGTTCCCAAATCCTTCTAACCTGTTTGGTCAACATACCAGTTTTTAATATATGAGAGATGGAGGATGGGAGTGAAAGAAAAACACCTCTGTCTCTCACTCCAGGCCAATCTCTTCCCGCTGTGCTCTGTACCCCCTTTCACCATCATCACTGACATATTGACACTGAAAGATGGAAAAAGTGGCAAAAAGGATTTTTAACAAGTTGCTTACTGCTCCATGAGCTAGCATACTAAAACGCTATAGGCAGCCTAGAGAGAGAGAGAGAGAGAGAGAGAGAGAGAGAGAGACGCTTCATCTTGAGCAGGACGTCTTCTTGCCTTTATTTTCTTACATCTGATCTTTTCCTTCGGCAAGGCAGCCCGAAGCCTGCTTCAAAGCATGAGCATCCTGCAGAAGATGCCTTCCCCTCAGACCTTCTTAAAAAACCAGCACTAATCCCCCAACTCGAAGAGATAGAGACAGGTTTGCGCCCGGAGAATCTGCCTTCAGCCAACTGAGCAAAGATTCATTCAGTTAGCTCCCAGGATACACACTTACAATATGTATACACACACAAAACAGTAAAAATACACAGTAAAGCACTACTTTATACGCCTGCATTTTCATAGAGGCAAGTGTGACGTACTCTTAAAAGTAAAAGTACAGAAAAAAAGAACATTTTAATACTAATTAACTAAATAATAATAATTAAAACACACCATTATAGTTATGAAGACCTGCACCTATCATAAAGCCTTAATACACCGTTCATTAGTGCATGTATATGTATAGCGTATCAAGGCTTTATGAAGACCTGCACCAATCATAAAGCCTTAATACACTATATATACATGCACTCATTTTCTTTCTCTTTTTTTGTCCAACTTTAAAGTAATTTTTTCCGTCTTCTGGATTGCAACAATTTAGTTACTGGTTGTCAAATGTAATGTTTTTCACACTGTTTGGAAAAACAGATCAAAAATTAGTCTTCTGAGCAAAGGTACAAGTATAGACTGACTATCCCAGACAGCATGTTCCTCAAAATAGATGTAGAATAGCATAGAACAATAATTGCCTCCCCCCGAGCTAACTAATACTCACATTTTAAATAAAGCACCTTTATAATGCCTATAGAGAGTTATTATCTCCACCAGTAATACACCATTCAATCTACATTAGGCTTTCTATTACCTCTCTAAACACAAATAAAATCGCTTATTATTCAAATGAAACGAATTACAGAATTCATAAACCTCTTAATGCAAAGATGAACCAGCAAACTTATGGCTGCTTGCAGAGGCTCCTGCTATATGGTAAAAAAAAAAAAAGAATGGCCGTCGCTGTATGCTGTACCCACAGTCCCCTGAGCAGATGGCAGTTTGAACCAAAACCTACCATCCCAGTTGGCATTGGCACTGTGCCACCAGTCACACTGCCAGTTTTTGCTTAGAGAGGATGCCTAAAGGGTGCAGTTTTCCTCTCTCTGGCTGACTGGAGTGGAGCCCAGACTCAACAGTACCCAATGAACAACCTCTTAAAAACACCACAGGTCTTTCGACATCCTTCTTTAGGTCTCTTTTAATTCCTGTATTTCCAGCCCCTAACAAGGGTGCTATCTGTCTCCTGCACACTCTGGGACTCTTTTTATTCCTCACAGAGAGGGCATTGTTAAGCTGTGTTTATTTTATCCGGCAACGTTGTACTCCTCGACTCCGAGGGCAGCGGGGCCACGGCTCAGCCTCTCCGCAGTCACTCAGTTCGTGCACTTCCCTGACAGCACTTGGCACCTCCCAGTTTAAATAAACACAGCATGTTTGATTGAGTCGCAGTAGAAAGACAGACTGAGTTTAAAGAGAACCAGCAGACTGAACTAAGGGTGGGGGGGCTTAGGGGGTTAGTATCGATGAAGAGTGTATGCACTCTTGTACCAACACACGTTCCTTTACGAAAGGCTATGGTGCTGCCAGTCATACCTGATTCGACTAGACGGGCTGAATTAAAACCTGACCAACCAGACAAATAAATAGCAACTTCTTGGCCGCTTGATTCGAGTTTATAGTTTACATAAATCTACATACAGCCTCATAACCTGAGGTGATTTTACAGAACAAATGCACGTCAGCTAGGAAATTAATCAATCCAGGTAAAAGAATTTTAAAAAACCCACCCGGTTTTGGCCATTTTGAAATAAAGCCTACATTGTAGTTACGAAGCACACTGACATGCATTGTGGTGCAAGACTATTATATCTTGCACTGGTTTGTTATCAAGTAAATTTTTTTCTAATGGTTTATTTATTAGGCATGAATAAAAATGACCTGGGTCAGCAAACGAATCCAGAACTGCTAAATTGTGTGAGCGAGTGCAGAATGGGGGGTTTCTTAGGCAGGCGCCCGGGGCTGCTTTGGATGGACTGCGATGGCTCCAATGAGTTTTTTTTTTTGCTGCTTGGCAGATGTGGTGAGCTGATGAATGGAGAGACGGCATATGCAGTAGCGGCGCCCGGCTCTCAATCCTGCCTCCACCACAAAGCCTTTTCCGTAGAGAAAGGAAAAAATCTCAAGAGGAAGATGGAAAGAGATGTGCAAGTCAGATTCGCTAAATCCCCAGCCAACTGTGGGCTTTTGTGTCTTCAGGGCTTTTCACACCACACCACAAGTGTGTTTGTTGCCTCCACTCATGTTGACCTTGTGGTCTAAGCTTGAACAGGAAACAGGTTTCCTGGGACCTTCATACCCCCCACCTCCCTTCTCATATTTACATTAAAAAAAAACCCAAAATGCCCATAAACCATATTCAATTTCTGCTTCCTCCCTTCTATAATCCCTCCCTCTGCTCTTTTGGCCTCCTCCCCCTCTTTAAGTCTGAAAACTTCAATATGGAGCCGGGGTGGGCGGGGGTTTGCTTCAGGAAATGCAGCTGCTCCCTACTCTAATATGCACACCCTAAACACACACACACACACATGTGGCTCCAGGAAGCATTCAACAGCCCCATATGCAACAACACAACACCAGATTTGAGTCGTAAAACAGGGGCACCGTAAAAAAATATGACACATGCATATCAAACACATCATCTGAGATCAATTCCTTTTTTTCCCCCAAAGCTACATAACATTATGCCTCTTTCAAACGTCTCCACTTTTAAGTTTTTTAGAGAAAATGGGGGACCTGGTATACCCTGCGACCAAACTCTCCCACTACACGGCTGAAAGTCCCTAGATATCAACTAAAGAATTGTGGGGTCCACAACCACAGAAGCTTTTCAGCCCAGATTGTCCTCCTTCTCTTGTGTGAGCTCTCCAGTCCATTGCCACATTATCTGATAACAGCTCTCAGTGGTATGTGTCAGATCCCCGCTATGATCCCTGCAGAACAATCCGGAACCCAGTGTGCCTGTAGCGCTCTCTATTTCTGGGGCAGTGGTGGTTTAAATGGTTAAGGCGCTAAGTTGCTGATCTGGAGACCAGGAAGACCAGGAAGGTTCGAGCCCCACCACCGGCAGCTGTTGATCTGAAGATCAGAAACACCTGAGTTCAAGCCCCACCACCGGCAAGCCAACCACTGTTGAGTCCTAGAGCAAGACCCTTAACCCTTCCTGCTCCAGGGGCGCTGTATCATAGCTGACCCTGCGCTCTGACCCCAACTTACTAAGACGGCATATGCGGTTAAAGAATTTCACTGTGCTGTAAAAAAGTATATGTGACAAAATAAAGACATTTACATTCTGTTTTATCAAGTGGTAGTAAGTCTAAGGCCCACCCATCTAATCTGCGACCTATTAGACATCAAAACAAGATTGCTGCGAGGACTAAACGTAATGCCATCAAGATAGCATTCTGAAACACATGTTCGCTGGAAATCAAATGATTTTTGCTTAACGTCTAAATGAAACGAGGCTGGAAAACAGCTGCAGTGCAACAGTACTTAATGAAACAGAGTGTATGCAGAGATGTTCGGAGATGTTTAGATGTAGCTGCTCTATTTAAAAAATGTCTAGCAATGCAAGAAGGTGACATCTGGTCTTTCGAATATTTAAACAAAGGTAGATTCTGATGTAGCCAACATTACACCCATGTGAGTAATTGGCTGTTTCCGCTCCATTATGCTTATCTTGTTTTATTTACTGTAGATTACTAGGGTTACCAATGCCACCATCAGCCGCATGAACAACGTAATGGAAACGCACCTAATTCGCTTTTGTTTTTTTCCCACCCTTTTTTTTTTTTTTGTGAACTTTTAAAAGATTCGCTTCTTGTTAGGATGAAAACCTGAATTTTTTAGAGAAGGAGACGGGTTGGGATCCATAATGCAGTGATGGCTTTTATTTAGAAAAGGGAGAAGAACCAAAGACTTCGTGGCACGATTAGCAAACGGCTAGCTTATGTATATATATATATATATATATATATATATATATATATATATATATATATATATATATATATATATATATATATAAGCTGGCCGTTTGCTAATCATATATATATGCTGAATGAAGCAAGTGACACCAGAAGCACTAGCGAAGCACTAGTACTCTGGTGACGGCGCCCTCTGGCGGTTAGGAGGCATTTTGGCCTTTATTAAAAAGAAAGAGAGAAATGAAACAAGGGAGAGAGACGGGACCAGAAGGGATCTGAAGCCGGGATCAAACCCGGTCGCCAGAGCCAGTGCCTTAACCCAATACACCACGACAGGGATAGAAAAGCTCCTTACCGAAAATTTGTATTAAACGATATGATAAATTGTATTACAGTTCACTGTTCTGAGTTAGTCCCGATATTAAATCTCCCACTTCAAATGCAAGTGATAAAAAATAATAAAATGTTTAAATGAAATGCTTTTCCTCCCCTTTATTTTTAGGATAAAATTATTTTCTCCAAATTTGGGAAACTGCTTTTTAATCTGATCATAACATACGTTTATTACCATTTATAATACGATACCATACATCATGCTTCATGGATATATTTCGAGAAATCTTGTCATAATATGTTTTTCACTGTATTACCCACCTGTGTGCAATACCGTGCATCCGAACGCCATAAATCACAAACGTTGACAACTCTGTCGCTTCCGTTAAGAAAAATTCCTCCTCGGAAATGTTTTTAGCCCAAATCACCATTTCTTAAGTGACCTCCACACAGACATCATTAATCTTTAACTCATCCTCCAAGCCTGAATGATTTTTTTATGAGGTAGGAACAATAATCGAGAACCCGAGTGACTACTGTCTGTGTAGCGCTAACGGTAAGACTATATGTTTAGAGTTGTGTGTGTGTGTGTGTGTGTGTGTAACTGATCTCATCAGAGAGACCGCTCACTTTAATCCCAGTGAAAGCAGGAGAGGATCAGGCTGCAGCGGGTCCCTCTCCCTGCTGTCACACCTTCTAACTACACAGCAGGGGAGGTGAAAAGGTGTGTTTGTGTGAGAAAGAAAGAAAGAAAGAAAGAAAAGAAAAGAAGAAAGATGAAAAGAAGTGGAAGAGAGAAAAAGGAGAGAGAAAAGAGAGGAAATACGGGGAGGAGGAGAGGAATGGAAAAGAGAAAAGAAAGAAAGAAAGAAAGAAAGAAAGAAAGAAAGAAAGAAAAGGAGAGTAAGAGTAAGAGAAAAAAGGGAAAGAAAGAAAGAAAGAAAGAAAGAGAGAGTGAAAGTAAGGGAAAAGAGAGAGAGAGAGAGAGAGAGAGAGAGTGTGTAAGGGAAAAGAGAGAGAGAGAGAGAGAGAGAGAGAGAGTGTGTAAGGGAAAAGAGAGAAAGAGAGAGAGAGAGAGAGAGAGAGAGAGAGAGAGAGAGAGAGAGAGAGAGAGAGGGTGTGTAAGGGAAGAAGATAGGAGAAGAGAGAGAGAGAGAGAGAGGGAGAGAGAGAGAGGAGTAAGGAGGAAAAAGATGGACGTTAGAGAGTAAGGAAGAGAGAGAGGGAGAGAGAGAGAGAAAAGCAGGCCACCAAATTTACATTTCCTCCACGGAAAAAAAAACCTTTTCCCTTATCGATTTTATTTCTATTGCTCTGGATGAAGATGGAGAGAAACGGACAGTGTGTGAAATCCCGGCATGTTGGAGAACTACATTCTGCATAAGCCAAGCAAGATGGAAGGCTATAAAACGTCTTAAGACTGACAGGCAGAAAATCCGACACACGGTAGTACACGCATCATAAAAATTCTACTGGTGTACAGGGGGAAGTGAAGGATCCCCGAACCCGGAGTCTCTATGCACACATACACACTTACGCAGTTTTCCTGGTGTGTTTTATTGAGCTGCACCGCTTCTCCGCTACTGTTTACTGTAAAAACATTCTCACCCATGATTCATAATGATTTCCTTTGGGAACATGGAGGGGGCCGGTGTTGAGAGCCTAAAATACCGTGCCCATCCATCACCCCGCCAGGGCTCTCCAACACTCCCTCCACACACTATTAGAACATTAGATATGCTGCAGGACAAAGAATCACATCTGATCTTTAGCGATAGGAAAAGACCTTTGTGTCGAGTGTTGTTGGTTTAGTTAAGTAAATAACACCAGGGTTTAAATATTAAAGGGGCAGTTACAACGAACCCTAGATCAAAAAGATGTTTTTTAAAGGTACTAGATTAGATTAGATTTGATTAGATTCAACTTTATTGTCATTGTGCAAGGTACACATACAGAGCCAATGAAATGCAGTTAGCATCTAACCAGAAGTGGCCTATTTACAATAGATAGCGGTGTAATAAATAAGGAAATGAGGTTGATAATTACGGAGATGAGGGTAAATAATGTACAGAAGGTGCAGTAGTGTGTATATATGGTATCTAAAAGAGTATATATATAGTATGATACGGTTATAGCAGGCAAAGAATGACATAATGGATATATACATACAAGTGTTTGTATGTTACAGTACTAAAGGAACCATAGCAATTTATTGTATTATTATTTATAGTATTATACATTATTTTATTTTTATTTTATTTTATATTATCAGCAGCAGTAGTGATATTGAGATACTGTATTATAACCTGACAAGCCTCAATACAAGCGTTGAATTTTTTTGCTGTTTTGTTCACGGGACTCGTTTTGCCATTTTCCCCAAGTGGTTTCAAGCCGTCGCACTAATTGCGTCATCAGGTTCGGCGCTCCTATTGATCCTTGGTTTGATGGTTGTCGTAAAAGTCACACTGCACTTAATTGTGTGAAATTTCCTGACACTGCCTGAAGTTTAACGGAGGAGAAAAACTAACAGCCGCCGCTGTTAAACGGCTGCCAATGAACATGTCAGGATTATAGGATATCAAAATTTGTCTTAGATGAAAGAATCGTGGCTAAAATTGCACAGTGTAAGCCCAGCTTAGGTTATTGGACTGCTGATCAGAAGATCGTGGGTTTAATTTCGAGTAACAGCAAGCTGCCACTGCTGAGCCCTTAAGCAAGACCATTAACCTCTCAACTGCTCAGTTTTACAAATGATATCTGCATAAGGACACCTGACAAATGCTGAAGATGTAAAACATTTTCTAATACATTAAACTTAAAACATAAACAACATGATTATTGATTTTCAAAAATCCATCCATCCATCCATCCATGCATCATCTATCCATCTACTTCATCCATCTATCGAGCCAGCCAGCTATCTAACCATCCATCCAACCAGCAAGCCATCCATCCATCCAAACATCCAGCTCTCCAGCCTTTCATCTGTCCATCCATCCCTCCATCCATCCATCCATCGATCTATCCATCCATCCATTCCTCCATCTATCCAGCCAGCTATCCATCCATCCATTTATTTATCCATTCATTCATCCATCCATCCATCCATCCATCCCTCCATCCATCCATCCATCCATCCATCGTCTTGCTTATTCCTAATCAGGGTCACGGGAATCTGATGGAGTCTATCCTAGCTGTCATTTGGATAAAGGCAGGGGTACACCTTGGACAGGCCACCAGTCCAACACAGGACCACATACAGACAAACAACCACACACACTCACACTCACTACTATAAGCAATTATAAATCACCAATCAACCCAACATACATGTTTTTGGACTGTGGGAGAAACCCGAGTCCCCGGAGTAAAACCCACACAAGCACAGGAAGAACAGCCTGGGAAAAGTTCTCCAGAAGTGCTGTGAGACAACAGTACCAACCACTAAACCACAGCGCCACCACTGATATTCAAAAATGTGTATCAAAAGTCCAGATTTTCGATATAATCTAGCATTTCCTAGAAAGCCTGGTATATTTTATTGCAAAACACAGCCAAGAAACGTTTCCATTCATAGAAAACGGAAACCTGAACAGCAACCAAGTTTTTCTTGTAACCTTGTCAGCAAGCATGATATCATGTTATCTCACCGCTGACTGCTCTGTCTGTCTGCCTGCTGTCCGTCTGTCTCCTTATTCAATTAAACTAGCAGACTAAAGACTCTGTATTCTATGAATATTTCTTTATCAGAGATCAAGTAATGGCTTTTTCTGTCTGTTTTTGTTGAGTCTTTGCTTTATAATTTAATTTCTTTGTCATGTTACACTCAATCGACAGACAGACACATTGTTTTAGAAGCATTTCTCGTTTCACCTATTAGAAGCAGTAATGTTATTAAAAAGTGCTTAATCCCTTAAACGGTTTTTTTCTATCCTCAAAGTTAATGGTGATATCAAACCGCTTTCTGCTCGCTAAGATGCCCCAAGTGCTTATCCTTAAGAAGGTGGTATTTTTTAACCACTTATCACACCAGAGGTAAAAACTCTTTAGTGGTCCTTTTTAGTGGAAAAAAGACTCAGTGGTTGTTCCATATTTGTGTAATCATTTACTATTTAGACTATAAGAATTTTTAAGCCGTTGCCTAAAACCCACCTGTATTCCTTGAATAAGTTGAGTTAAGACATTGTGCCTTCATTTCTACTGCATTCTTACGCACTTTGTTTAACGAATGATTGAAACGAATGAATTGACTGACTTTAAATCTGAATTAAATTAAGAATTTCTGACAGGTTGCCAGTGTGCTGATAAAATGGATAAATTTTCAGGCTGTCACACTGAATGAATAATTAATGAATATTCGTGAATAAACGCAATTATTCCACCCTTCGACCTTCCACACTTTTATTAGCCACAAGGGGGAGCTGGAACTACCTGCAGCACCCTACTTTCAACCAGAGGAAGTGAGTGGAGCGGCGTGATTTGAAAGTCGAAGCTTCTGGGTTTTCTGACACTCCATCGCCAACTTAACTAACGTGAACGACCCATAATGCAACTGCATTATTTATATGTTGCTAAACTGATAAACGCCACTGACAGGACGCAAAATATGGATTTCCTTAAATACTGTTTATCGATAATAAAATATTTACAGTAGAGTGTTAATCAGGCACAAATTGGAGTAATTATAAAATGCTTGCTTTTTTTTAATTGCTTAATTGATTTTTACAAACTATTAATCGTTAAAGCCCCAAATCAAATAATTAATCGTTAAAGCCTGAAAACAGACAATAAATCGCTTAAGCCAATAAACAGACAATAAATCGTCATAAACGCAATTATTTCTTTGACAATAAATCGTCACCCAAATTTGATAACCGTGACAGCCCTAGTCAAGCCATTGACACAAAAGTCGTTTTGTGTTTTTCCTAAAAAAGCAGGTCATGAAAAGCAGTTTGCTTCCAAAACACTGGAGTGTGTACTGATAGTAGAAACTGCAACCTTGGAAGATTCCGAATTTTGTTGCCAAAAAAACATCCAACACTCATCTATTGTGTAACACACATACAGTTCATGACTCAAGTGTTTTTTGTTAAACTTTTCATCCTTGTCAGCAACAGCAAGCAATACAATACAAACGTAATGAAAAGAGACACATGCTATCGCCGCTATGTTGTTTAGGAATGTAAACAATAAAAAAAAAAAAAAAGAGAAGACCAAACAATCTTATGAATAGAGGTGTATAAGACTCAAGACAAGGGTAATCAAACCTGGAATGCAAAGAAAAAGACAGGGACAAAGAGACAGAGAAAAAAAAATCAAAGCCAAACATGGCGCTGGGAGTCGGAGAGGTTGAGCCTGAGGACGCCAACTTCTCTGTTTTGATTAGTGTCGTGTAAACAGCACAGCCTGGAGAGAGACTAGAGCCCTGAATGCGACATCATCACCCTGAGCAGATTTTCCACACCGCTACAGCTACACACTAATGTCCATATGTGTGTGTGCGTGTGTGTGTCTCAAACACAGATGTCACACAGATACTCATGCATCGCAGTAAAAGAGCAAACAGCGGCGCTTTTCTTCGCTTCATGGCTAGTGTTTCTGTATTCTCAGACTAGATGAAACAAAATCTCCATTCTTTCTTTTAAAAAAAAAAGAAATAAATTCTTTCCTTCCCTCCCCCCTTTTCTCTTATAACAGAGCCACCTGCGAGGCTTTCACTTTAAAAAGGCTCTTTTAAGATAAGAGCTCTTGTTAGGGCCTTTGGGCTTATGCACCTGCATGTACACACACACACACACACACACACACAATACTGATTCTCTTCCATGTATCACAAAGTTCAGCCTAAGCAACCAGGACCACGGACTTCTATGTCAGTCATCTCCCCCCCACCCACCCCCCCACCCCCTCAACCCCCACACACATTGAGGCTGTGGTTTCAGCCAGTGGTTTGCGGTGAAGACACTGCAGTCACGCCTGGCCGCCTCTCATCATCGTCACTCACATCACCTATCACACGAGACCTAAATTTACGACTCGAGTTTCAGCCCCGGACCTCCTCAACAGAACGCTTCAGACACTTTGGTTTATAACGGCCATGAAATAAAGGCTTCGAGATGACTGTCAAACTCATAGCAATTTATTTTGCTGATATCAAAGCTAGCCTCAATAAAAAAAAGAAGAGTGTCACCATTACTCAAAGTCAAAAGAGCTGGGAATGGAAACCGGGGATGATTAGACTCCCTGATGGGAGCTTTTCTAGAGCAGACAGTAAATATAGCTAAGCAGCATCCAACGTCAATATGGGATGGAGTCACATGGGAAGGAGATGGACAGAGGACAGCAGGGGGTGTGAATTAAAATGTGATGGGAAAATAAAAGGGGCTCTAAATTATAGAAAGTACTTAATAATGAATTCACGATGAATCACAAGTTTTACAATTGATTAATTAATTAATTAGCTAGCTAGCTAGCTACCTAGCTATACAGATAGATAGATAGATAGATAGATAGATAGATAGATAGATAGATAGATAGATACATGGGTCACGATAAAATAGATTACGATATATCGCAATAAAATATATATTTAAAAAAAGTCAAACAATAAGTAAAAAGTCGGAGGCATACTTATTTTTTTCGCCATGTTTGTTTCTAAGACAATGTTCATATGTGTCAGCGACAACTACAGGAGCGGATGAGGAAAATGTCTGACACGTACTGAAAGTTTTATTTAAATAGTAAAGGAAGCGTAACGCAATTAAAAACGTCATTTAAACATGTAACGTTGGTAAAGGTTAGAATATTAATACACGATCATTAAACAAAGAACTGTATTAGCGACATTAGTGCTTATAGAGGGTTTATGGGACTACATAAATGTCCATTTTCAAAGGTTTATTTGGCCTAAAAAGTTAAAAGTCTTAGAAGGAAAAAGGGGGGATTTTGTATTATTTTGTATTATTACTTAACATCAAGTCACTATCAGTGGAAGCAAAAACAAAAACAGAAAATGTGTGTGTGTGTGTGTGTGTAAGAGAAATATACAGAGCATAAGTAGCCCTGACAGGTAATGAGAAAGCCAGAGACAGAGAGAGCTCTGTTTACGAGAGGGGCTTCCGTGTCTAAGTCTGCTCTACAGTCCAGCTCTACAGCACACAGCGGTCTGCTAAGTGGTGGTGGTCTGCTTTAGTCTCTAACCACTGACCCTGTCTGGCTCAAATTCACCACCCAATCCCTGGCTTGCATGTCCTGCTGCACGTCTCTCAGCCTTGTCTTTTTTTTTTTTTTAAACAAAAGAAAGAAATAAAAGTTAAAACAGGCAACGAGGGGGTTTCATAGACGGCCACGCTGCAGACAGCAGGGTTGTTATTCAGGCCCAGATCTTTTACCCGGGCATTTGCAGCAAGCACAGAAACAATCCTGGCAGAGCTGAGGCTGTTCGGCAAATGCACAAGGTCACAGTTGGTTTTGCTCCTGACTCCTTTTTTTGTCCTGTAGCAAGCCAGCAAAAATCTGAATGAAAGTGTTTTTCCTGTTCCAGTTAGGTTTTAATACCTGTTTGCCTCTCGTCCAGGTTGTCAACACACACACACACACATGACCATATTATATTTCAGCTTTGCTTCAGAAAGCCAAACTGTTTTGTCTGTTTTGCTGCACAATACAAACCCAATCTACATCGAACAAGTTTTCCACCATTTAACGTGAAGGAAAAAAATGGTCCAAAGATCTACTGGGACTCGGGTTCAAATTTATGGTCCATCTTCCGGACCTCTGTGTGAAATTTCTCTATAGATGTTCCCTTTACGTTACATTGGGTTTCCTCTGCGTCTCTCAAAAAAATATGCTGGTATAAACATTAGCTCAACTCCCCCCTGAATAAGTGTGTGAATGTTTTTGTGTGCTTGTCGTCTTGCGATGGATTTCTGTCTCATTCACTGTGTCTTATACCCTTTTCCGGAGGCATCCAGGTTGTCTCAGGGGTCCTTTGGCTTTGGTTCCACCACACCAAAGACAAGGATGAAGATGAATGAATGGAAGAGAACTGTAATGGTGTTTGTGATGACATTAAAAGTTATTGCATCATCATCTTTGGTGCACGACACCACTATTATTTTCATTCATTTCTTTCGGTATCCACCAGAAACCACATGAATAAAATATTAACTGCTGTGCCAATGAGCCATGGAAACATGGAAAAAGCATAGTTCCTGTTTCGGAGGGCCAAAGGTTCCATTAGACACATTTATATAGGCCAATGCATATTCACACACACACACACACACAATCTCTAGTGTGAAACTTGAACAGAAAATCTTTGGACACTACAAAACACACACATTTTTGATTCGCTGTAAATGCATCCTAATCATTGTCTACCAAAACAATAATCCGCTCTATAATCCCCCTAGTATATCTCACAACAAAGCCAGTTGTTTACACCCTAAACACATTTACACACTAGCCTCCATTTTCCTTTTGTTTGCAGAAACAAATTTGATTTCACTTTGATTATTTGCATTAAAACAAGATCTTGTTTCCAGCCGCAAGCTAACTTTAAACAACCGAAAAATATCCGTCGAACCGTGAACCTTGTTTATTATTAAACCTTGTTCTTAAATGATCCATTAATGCTGTAAAATAACACCTGTAACCCTGGCGCCCGGGGGCATGCCATCAGATCGAAGTCGGTCAGGCTAAGTTGCTACCTTAGCCTACATTATCGCTGTAGCAGTTAAGCAGACAAGCCTGGACATGTCCATAATTACCCGCCCTGGTCAAACACGGCAACTCATGTCTGTGTGTGTGTGTGTGTGTGTGTGTGTGTGGCACTGAGCCCAAGCGATAAGAGTGGGTTAAAGGCTTGTGATTAGGTGCGTGACTCGATAAGAGTGTGAAGGCCAGACCAGGCCAGCCAGGTCACAGCACCGAAAGAGAGAGAGAGAGAGAGAGAGAGAGAGAGAGAGAGAGAGAGAGAGAGAGAGAGAGAGAGAGAGAGAGAGAGAGAGAGAGAGAGAGAGAACGTTTTGACCTACATACAGAGTTAAAGATACTGTCAGTGATGAAAATCTGCCTGTGTTTCTTTGTACCTCTTTACGCTATTGGCACCCTGCCAGCTGTTGTTTCAGAACAAGTGCCAAGAGTATATCTACTGTAACATGCTAATGTGCTAACACCATGTTCCTTAATTCAACACAAGAGGTGGAACATAACAGGTATTGTTAAACCTTAATTACAACACCCGGAGTTTTAAAAAGCTTTCCCCTTAAACTGGAGGTTATATGTGGGTTCTCTCTTAATTCCTCTAGACACAGGAATTTCATTCATTTATTTATTCATCTTTGATACCCGCTTATTCCCTAATTCGGGGTCACAGGGATCTGCTGGAGTCTATCCCAGCCGTCTCTGAAAGGGGCGAAAGGCAGGAGCGGTGCACCCTGGACAGGTCACCAGTTTATCACAGGGCCTCACACACACACACACACACACTTTCACTCCTGTGGGCAATTTCGAATCACCAATTAACCTAACCTACATGTTTTTGGACTGTGGGAGGAAACCGGAGTATCCAGAGTAAACCCACACACAGGAAAGAGAAAAACGGTATATATATGAAGCAAGGTGAGTTTTAGATATTTATTTATTTTGATGGGGCCTAACAGCTACCACCAAACTATATACAGATAAACTTAAATTTAACGGTCCCAGAACCAACGGACATCAGATTTAATGGACAAAATCTGCAGAGGAGTAGATCGGATGTGTGTGTGTGTGTGTAAATATAAATGTCTTTGTCACATACACTTTACCACACAGTAAAATTAGTTTATTAACATATCCCATTCTAGAAGGTTGGGGTCAGAGCGCAGAGTCAGCTATGATACGTCGCCCCTGGAACAGGAAAGGTTAAGGATGGTGGTGGGGCTTGAACCCAGATCTTCCTGGTCTTCCAATCAACAACTCAGCACCATAAGCATTTGAGACAGCTGTGGTGATTTTCCTATTTAGCCACAACAATATTAGTGAGATCAGATGCCTATAGTCCTAAATTTGGAGTGTAAAATCCGAAAAAAAAAGAGGAAGAGAAAAACTGAAATTTCTGTGGTAAGACAGAGTGGTCAGTTTTTATAGATCCCACTTCAAAGTGAGCGCTGCAAGGCTGAGGAAACCTGATGCTGATCTTAGCATATTGTTCTTGCATGCTCTCTCTCTCTCTCTCTCTCTCTCTTTTTCTTTCTCTCTTTTCATCTCTAAACGTTCCAGCACACAGCAAAATGGCCTTTCATGCCAAACCCTTCCTAACTATTTGTCACTCTTAGATCTTTCACCGTGAATGTGACCAAACCTTCTACGTCTTAGTAAAAGGCCATTTTTTCCGATCCAGCCGTGCTCCGGAACGGACAGACCACCATGCATTTACAATGGATCCTTCATTAGAATAATCCACTAGAAAGGCAGTAAATAGTAATGAATAAATCCACTTCTAGCCTTATGAATAAGTGAGGGCCTCTCGGAGACAGCTACATTACCATTTGAATGGGTTGTGCGTACTCTATTACACCAGTCCTGTTTGAGCAGTAATTGGATATATTAAAAAGAGAAAGAGAGAGATGGATTGGGTGAAGGTGCACCGAATTGTAAACCTGAATAATAACTGGAGCTAAATTTACAATTTACTGATATTTACAAATTGGACAACAATTTACAATTTCAAAAGCCTGGAATCCCGTAAATTATTTACTATATGAGCTCCTGAATCTTAAATAGATCTGCAGCATAGGATGTTGTCGTCTTTCTCCATCCTGTCTCCTGAGCTCCCCTGTTATGAGATCCCCTCCCTCGCTGAATGATGTTATTTGCACTATACCAAGCAACCTTTAGCGAATATTTGTTTTCTAGAATATTTGAATGCCTGTTTTGGGTGAATGTTTCAAGTTCTTTTGTGAAGAAGGATTTAGAAGAATCTGTGATAAATAAAGCATTCCTTGACGGGTATAAAAAAACAGAACATTTGTCAGATTATTTTTTATGGAATGACATAAGGGTCTTAGGCTAATTTAAGCATATGTTTTTATTAAAAACTAGGTGTTGGGTAGGGAATGTAAAGCTAGAGCATGTAAACCTACCCAAAACAGCCGCTGCACATACAGAACGTTGCGTATTACCAAAATACTAACAAAGGGGGCAGTATATCAAGCTATGTGATGATTACATTATGTCGCCATTTTCTCTAATCGGTCGAAGAAATTTTCTTAATGTTGTCATGATTGAAAAAGTTCCTTCATAGTCTGTTAACCATTTTGCTATCACCAGTGCTTTTCCTTTCTTTTTCTTAAAATAGCCCCAAAATACCCTCAAATCTCTCAGCATTGTTTAAAATGATTGGTTAAAAGCAGGTGAGGGATGATTTTGATGGAAGATTTGGATTTGGTGTGCCCTTAAGAGATTAGTTTAGTTCTTTAGTTGTACAAAAAGTATGCAGGTGAAAGGTAATTCAAGCTGTCTATTGATCTGTTGCATCAGGACAGGGGTGACCAAACTCGGTCCTGCAGCGTTTAGCTCCAACCCTTTATCAAATACACCTGAACCAACTAATCAAGATCATGCTAGGTATACATGAAACTTACAGGTAGGTGTGTTGAGGCAAGTTGGAGCTCCGGGACTGACACCAGCCATCCAGGACCGAGTTTGGTCACCCCTGCCTCAGGACAGCTATATGGCCATGTGTTAATTATAAACCTCACCTATCTAGATACATATTTAGTGCAAAGTCTAAAGAGACTTACTATAAGGGTTATTTTTTTACCTTTTACCTTACCAAAAATAATCATCGGGATCCATAAATAGCTACTCCTTTGAGCAAATTTACCCAGAACACCATTGGGTTAGAAACCTTAAATATGCCTACAGTAGAGATTCTGCAGTAAGACAAAATGTCACCTTCAGCGAAGATATAATTGCTCACAAGAGAGTCTATGAAGCTGGGGGTATCAGGGCCAGTGAAGGGCATTATTTGATAAGGTCAAGCATGCGTTAGTTAATTCCATGCATGTTTTGATCAGCCCATCAGTGACAGGAACCAAACACAGGGACTTGGCATATAACACAGCTTCCCAAGTCATCTGCATCTAACTCTGTCACCTGCTTCCGCCCAGCAGAACATGTGCTTAGGCCTTTAGCATTTAACAGAAAAGAGAGCAAAGCTATTACCTTAGCTGCTCTATCCACCAGGAGGACCTGCTGCATCTTCAGTGGAGACGTGGAAAGGTCACGAAAGCAAATGTCAAACATTAATGCCGCATGTGTTTCACTTATGCGAAATGTATAGATACAGGGGGATTTGTTGTGTGTATAGTGGGTGTATGTGCACGGGAGTGTACGCAATGGTGTGTGAAGCTGTTTATTTCTGGAATGTGCCTGTCTACACATATTTTTGTCTGGAAAATGCATTATCCTCTCTGGATGACTGCACTAGTGGATTTCCTTCCTGAGACAATGCAATCATATGTGTGTGAGCTGCATGAAGTGCATCATTCTCCCAGATTTTATTACTACCAGTGCCGGAAATCTGCACGTAAATAGGCAAACGTGAAATGGCTTTCCATGCTTCAGAGGTAAAACGCTCATCCATAATGGCAGCGTTATAAATACTCAAATATAACAGGATGGACAACATACACCAACAGACTAGTGGATGGATGCTTGGAAATATATTGAAAAACATTTTAGGGCTATCAGGAACCTATTGTGGGAAATAGTGGTGCAGTGGTTAAGGTGTTGGACTACTAATTGGAAGATCAGGGCTTGATTCCCAACACCACCAACCTGAGAAAGTTAGCAGCTCTTATTCTTCATCTCTCTGCTATTTTGCTGTTTCGCTTCAATCCAAATCACATGATCATCCACA